>CM028758.1:4540100-5000100 GCA_016801395.1 Leptodermis oblonga
TAAGACGATAAGTCGCTAAGAATATCATTACGCTTTATATATATATATGGCAGACCCGAGGGGGTGGGGGTGGGGTGGTCCCTGGCCTCCTCCAACCCTCCCGAGTCCCATGCCCTTTGTGAATAGTGTTTTTTTTAAAAAAAATTCAATTTTTTATAGTGTATTTATCTATAAAAAATAAGTTTATATGTATATTGCCCCCCTCTCAAATTTGTTTTTGGATTCGCCACTATATATATATATATATATAGACACACACGTGTGCGTAGATGTACCTTAGCTTGATTCTTGCACGAAAGAAACTAGGAATGTTCATTTCTGGCCTATGTATTATCTTTTCTCCCATTTTATATTCACCGCCATTATTTAATTAAATTTATTAATTACTTACCCTTGTAGAACTCCATGTTTAATATGAAAATGACGCACGACTCAATGTTAAATTAAAGAAATTATAAAATTCTAAGAGCAAATTATTTGGGGTTCGATTTTGTTTAAATTATCAAACGAATCTCATAGTCCAATAAAATTACCAAACAAACCTTTGATCATTCGAACAATTTGTTAACCAACTAAAAGTTGTGAAATGACAGGAACCAGTTAGAACTAGGGCACACAAAAAGAATAAATTGCCAAATTCGAATCGAAATTTGTTCAAATTATCAAATGAATCTCGTGATAGAAATTAATCAATCAATAACCCTCGAGCTCAATTGAAAAGTACATACAAACGCAACAAGATGGAGAAATTGTCATTTTCCTGCTCTAATCTATGACGATAACAACATTGACTTGAATTGAATGATAATTACGTAAATGGTTTTATTTTCTATTATGGGCATGTTCTTTTTCATCGTTTTGAAAACAAATTTTGAAAAATAGTTTTATAATGTAAAAAGTGTATTGAAAATGTAAAAAGTAGATGCTAAATAGTAAATAGTTGTATTGAAAATGATGAAATATGATTAAAATATATTAAATTTACTGTTAAAACAAAAATCGTTTTTAAAACAGAACAAAAAGAACAGCCATATGTCAAGAAACTTTCCTTGGAATGTGGGACCCGTTCAATTATTTTTCTTGTTTTACTGTTTGTCCTTATCTAAAATGCCCATTTACAGTAAACGTTTTTTTTTTTTAATATCATCTTTTATACTATGAAGATCTTTAGGAGAATTCATAGTCAACTTAATCATGCTAAACAAATGAAGGAAAGATTGTAGTTGTATACGTAGTCACAACTCACATGGACATGTGCTGCACTGCCAGTTCTGTCTCAATCTCCATATGTTTGAACACAGATAAATCTTCAAACAAAAAATCGAACAGTGGTTCAATGCTTAGTTTCATGAGTCCTAATTATACTCAAAGCAAAGATAGAAAAGTATAGAAGTGGAACCCACTACGAACCCCATGATTGTACATCAGGTCGCAAGAGTGACTAATAGAAAAATGAAGCCGGGGTATTAGTTTACAAGATGTTGGATGCGTGGCGAAAGTAAGAATTGAATCCCAACCTCTGAATAATACATCTTTGAATAGTAAACACTTTGATACTCAAGAAAAGTGTCAAACTTTGAGCCTGAGAAAGTGGATCACTTTAATCATGGTGGGAGTTACTCTTTTCCTCTGCACCCCTCACTTGAGAATGAGTAGTTAGTAGTTACTAGGGGACATCGCATTTATTCTAGTTTTTGGTCTCTCCATTTTGTGAAAGGACAGAGTTCAAAAGCAATTTCTTTTACTCATTTGCCTTTCTGCAAATTGCAATTCCTCCAATGAAAATGAAAGCATCCCCATGCTCCATCAATGGAAAAAGTGATTTGCCATTTCAAGAATCTAATTATGTAAGGATGGCTATAGCATTAGTGCTGATCAACTTGATGTCCTTTATAAAGCGGACTCTTGAGTGCTATGAAGGGCATCATGCCTCACTCATCTTGTATAGAAACTTAAAAAGATTCCAGAAAACTGAAATGATTTCCCAGCTTTTGCAGCAGAAAGTGTAAAAATGGAAAAAAAAAAAAGGTTTTACTGTAATAGCATATTGAGAATTACATCCAAATACATTCATGTTCTTTCAATTTGTCATTCTGATGGCCACTCTACAAGTTACAATCACTTACAAAGGAGGCAAAGAATGCTGCTGCATCATCATCATAGCTTGACCTCCACGTCGACACCAGCAGGAAGGTCGAGCTGCATCAGCGAGTCAATCGTTTGGGCAGTCGGGTAAAGTATGTCAATAAGGCGCTGATGAGTTCTGATTTCGAAATGAAACCTGGCGTCTTTGTGGACATGAGGAGATTTCAGAACACAGTATATTCTCTTCTTGGTTGGTAATGGCACAGGACCCATTGTCTTGGCATTGGTGTTCTTCGCGGCATCCAATATCTGCTTGCAAGAATCTTCTATCAAGGGTACCCAATAAGATCTCAATTTGATCCTAATCTTCTGCTTTGGTGCTACCTGAGTTTGAAATGAGCACATAAGAGATTATGACTGTTAGGGAAATTAAACACAGCAAAATAAGTCCAAAAAGACTCCAGCTTCCTCTACAGATTTATGGTGTAATGAAATCAGAGTGTGCATAAGTCGATTCCCGAGTTGCGCCTCGGACACAGAATATAACTCTAGCTTCTACAGAAAAACAGTAGTGATTACAAACATATCCTACTGATACAGATTTTGATTATATAAGTCACTGAAATTAGGATCGGTATCAGGATGCGGAGGAGCATTAGACTAGGGGCTAAAACAGAAGGAGGAACTCAAATTTCATAATTCTTGGTTCTGGGGAGGTTCACATTTGCAGAAAACAGGTTCAGTTTGATTAAAGATGCCCATGCGACTCAGCTGCATTAGTAGAGGTATTCCAGAAGATGATGAACTTAATCCCCGGCTTCTTATTTTGTAAAGTAGACAATCACAGTATGGAATCATTCAAGTATACATATTAAAGCCTAGCCAAAGCTCAGAACTTACAATTATCATTCATGTAGAGCAACCAAATGAAATTATATTTTAGCAGTCACCAGCAGATAAGAAAAGTAGTAAAACGCTACCACCAGCCAGGAACTTCCAGACAACATTGCCTACTTATCAGTCTAATAATCGACAAATTACATGAGAATTCAAAACTAGGTAAGGTAGAATAAAGGATTTCGGGATGAGAAGAAAGATGGCTTTCAATCTGTTGCAACCTAAATATTATAAAGCAGCCTGCCAAAGACCATAGCCTAAGTACAGTGCTTTGTAACCAAATGCAAGCAGAATTTGTAAAGGGAATACACGTTCAATCTTTATCATTATTCATTTTACTCTTCGTGGAGTTGATTTTAGTACATCGAAGAAATGTGATTATCAATAGTTACTATGAGTTTAAATCCCAAATCAGAACGGAAATTTCTCTTAGAAATCACAAGAACTTCTTAGTTTCTAAAATAAGAATAATTTGTAAAGAAACAACATAGCCAAACAAGTAATTTCCCCTCTAATACAGTCCTGACAAAATATCAAAAAACCAAATAGACACAAAATCATTTTCTTTATCAAACCGAGCAACAATGTTATCTCTTTGCTAACAAGAGTGTAAATGAAAGAAAAATCAGGCTTACCCTTTCGGAATCAGCACCAACACTAAGAGGTTCAACAGCAGGAGCTTCATCCTACAATTCCCACATAAAAACATCTGTGAAATCTTTAATGGTTGTTAATTAACACAGTCAACTTAAACCCAACAAAAAAACAACCTTGAAGCTAGTAGTAGAGTCAGCTGCGGCGTCTTCAGTGGCCAACGCTTCCGGGGCAGCAGAAACCTTCGAAACCAGCAATGGAGATGATTTCACCAAAAGGGTTTCTAATTTCGCACCATTCAGCGGCAAAGAATGCAGAGAAAGCTTGGGTTTTGCAGAGATTGCGGTGGAGGAATTGCATATTGGAAAAAGCGCTGCGGAAAGCGCAGAGGACGCCATAGCCATTGCTTCAATTTGCTTCCTTTTTCACTCAATTTCGCTCCGAATTGTCTCCAAATCACAGAAAAGCTTCGAGGAATTCAAGAATTCTTCAGCCGGCTGCCCTCACTGCAGAGCTTAGCAGATTACGAGGTTTATCCACAGAATTGCCAACTTTTTTATCAGTTCGGTTGTCTTCAAAACAGAAAGGAGAGAGCAGACGAATTTGGGCTGGGCTTCACACCATTTTGTATAGTCTTCAAAGCCCAAAGGCCTTAGTAGGGATAGAAAAATGGGCCGAGTCATCCCGTTGAAGCCCAACTTAGATATCAGTTTTTTTCCCCTTGATCCAGAAAGAAAAATATCATTTTTTCCTATTAAAAAATAAATAAATTCAATCTAAACACCCTCATTTTTTATTTTTTTTAACTTCAAATTATAAATTTTAAAATCCTCTCTAAAATATTACTCACATTATTTTAAAAAATAACCTCATCTTTACACTTTTTTTCTTTTTCTTACACAAATCATCAAAAGAAATTTTATCCAAAAAATTATTTTATTCCCAAAACAAAAATTTCCATTTTTGTTCACAAAGTAAACGAAGCCTTAAGCCCATGCTAACCCATATTTGGGCCTTTTGTGACATGCATCTAATATGTGTTCTTTAGTGACAGTAGTGTAAGCTGCTGACTGAGTTGACCGGTCAAAAATATGGTGAACAATAATGAAAAAGAAAAAATAATAATAAGAGAAACTACTTTTATGTGGTAATTAAAATGGAAAATTTATAAATATAGTTTACACTCTTTTCATTAATGTTATATTTATTTTTTAAATTTTAAAAAGGGTTAATTTAGTTCACATTTTTTAAATTGGCGACAATTTTAGTTCAATAACTAAAAAATTTGACTCAATTAATAAATTTAACAGTGAATAAAAAGATTCTTTAACTCTTACATCATTAGGAACGAGCCAGTACCTCAACGGTTGTGAAGCATAAAAGGCTACCCAAAAGTCGAGGGTTTGATTCCTACCTTTGTCATATCTGTCGATAGGTAATAGTGTCTAGTTCCAAAAAAAAAAAAAAATTAGTACTTACCTCTATAACAACCGTGTAAATACCCGAACCACTTCTAACGTGAAGAACTAGCCTTTTAGTTGTGACTTGTATATATACACAAATGACACGATAACAAAATATGACCCGTGTACATATATACAAATTTTGTACTTCTTCTCCATGAATATCCATTTTATTTGACATTACTAACATAATAATACTTCCCAAGTTGAGCTTAAATAAAAGAACATAACTGTCCAGTTCCACTTCCACTTCCACCACTTCAAATTTCCATAACTACTCTTCAACAAATGACCTTTGATTTTCATGTGTATATTCAAATCTTTCACACGTAAAGTAGTCATTTGTAATACTAAACACTAGTTTAATTTCAATCCATCCCAGGAACTGAAGAACTCCCATAAATCCTACATTAATCATACACCATCTTTGTATTAAACTTCTACTTCTTCAAGAAAACCATAATGCTTCTTATTAATTTATTAAATTCTCATCGGTTCTTATTCACATTCACATGGTGACAAACGCTCCTCCTTCATTTATTTCCCCTTCCCCCTCCTGTTCTGATCACAACCCTTTTCATTCTTTCAACGGTTTTTTCTTGCAGTAATGATGATCGGGATGAGTTGTTTGAGTGGTTTAACGAGCCAGGTTGTGGTTTTCCTGTTTCTTTTGTTTTTGTTCGACGATGCAAACGGCCCTTCTTCTTGCTCCAAGGTTCTTGCTGTTTATAATGTGTTCGAGTTCGAAAAAAACTTCATGGACTGGGATGACTTGACTGTGAATGAGAATGGAACGAGGAATTTGAACATCGCGAATAATAATAATAATAATAATCAGAGAAGCCCTTGCAGAGTCATCGTTGTCGATCAAAGCGGCGGAGGAGATTCACTCACAGTTCAAGGCGCTGTTGATCTTGTTCCTGAGCAGAATCAACTGAGACATAAAATCTTCATTCTTCCAGGAATCTACAGGTTTTTTTTTTTTTAGTTTAATTTCCTCCGAAAAAACAGGACGTGGGTTGTAGTGGACTGTTTTCAGTTTCTGCATGTCTCTGTTTTTCTCTGTTTTAGTGCGTGTGTGCGTGTTTTATTTTATTTTAATTTTTTTGGTAATTTTCATGAATTGCAGAGAGAAGGTGCATGTGCCGAAGTGTAAACCGTATGTTTCTTTCATCGGAGTTGAAAATCGGGTGTCGGAGACCGTTATAACTTGGCACGACAAAGCCTGTGACAGAAGGGAAAACGGTGAAGAAATGGGAACATTCGAATCGGCTTCTGTAACGGTACTTTCTGATTATTTTGGTGCAAGGGAAGTCACGTTCGAGGTAATTCATTAATAAAACGATAATTTTAGTCAGCAATGACACGGTGGTTATTAACCAACTTGGGATGCAGAACTCGGTGGTGGCTGTGCCGGGCACCAACGATATGCAGGCCGTGGCGTTGAGACTACGTAGCGAAAAGGCCTGGCTCTACAGAGTGAGGATTTTAGGAACTCAAGATACGTTGCTTGATGAATCTGGATTGCATTACTTTCAAGAGTGTTTCATTCAGGGCACAGTGGACTTCATTTTCGGCAATGCCAAGTCGTTTTATCAGGTAACTTGGTACACGTTTAGTGGGACAGAGGATCCCGAGTCCAAGAGTCTGAATCTTTTGGTTTTGTGCAGGGTTGTGTTCTTCACTCTGTGGCTGCACAATATGGAGCCATTGCTGCTAATCACAGAGACTTTCCTGATGAAGATACAGGGTTCTCTTTTTTCAAGTGTTTAGTGACTGGAAGTGGCAGAGTTCTTTTGGGAAGAGCCTGGGGAAATTATTCAAGAGTTGTTTATTCTTCTTGCTATTTTGATGATATTATATCACCTGAAGGATGGAATGATTGGAGAAATTCGGCTAAGGACAGGTATAAACCGAACCCACGTAGTGAGACAAAGGCGTAGTTGTTCTTGTTGACGCTAATGCAGATGTATTTCTTTGCACAGGACTGTGGAATTTGGGGAGTTCAACTGCACAGGAGAAGGAGCAGACAGAAGCAATCGAGTTTCATGGTCCAAATCTTTGGATTTCTTGCAAGCATGGCCATACCTAACCACGCAATTCATCGAGGGCTATACGTGGTTGTCGCTCCATTAACATTAACGATGATTTCAGAGTTCAGATTCCATATACCACAACTTGTAAGACGAGCACGTTTTAAGAGCAAACGAGCGTGTTTCAAAGTTGCGATCCCATGTACCACAATCACAACTTGTCAGACGGGCATGTTTCAAGAGCAAACGAGCGTGTTTCAAAGTTGTGGTAACACCGAATGTGAAGAAAGTAGGTGAAGTCCTAGATTTTCCACAATTTGTAAAGGCTTTTTCAACTAGAGACCAAAATATGGCTTATAAATAACCATGTTCTGTTCTTGGAGAACCAAAATATAAGGCGAAAAGAAGTGATTGCAACCAGAATTTACTCTTTCCAAACACCATTGAAATACTATTTATAATACTGTCGAAGATACGTTACAAAGGAATTAGATATTTACTGGGTACCAAACCGTGGTACAGAAGAAGGAAAAATCCAATGGAGCTCCTCCAAATTCAAGATAACTGGAGGGCTCGATAACAAATACTCCCGCCGGCCATCACCGGATTTCCCAACGACGATCAGAGACACCACCAAAGCTTCATCCTACTACACAGGCTACCAACATCTAAGCAAAGCATCAGAAACTTTTCAAGTCCTATATATTTACAAATGAAGTCCTATCTAGAACCAAAACTAACCATCACTGGCGAAAATTGCACAACTCAAGGGCATTTCATCTTGTAGCTTACGCAGCAACTTCAATTGCTTCTCCTTCACATTGCTGCCCAGTAGTCTCAACCTCTGCTAATTTGTCTTCATCATTTTCACTGTTCTCTAACTTGGCCAACGTGGCATTATCATCCGTAGGATGAGAGTCGGCATAATCCCTCACATCGCAATCATCAACTTTTTTATCAGCATTTTCACTATTTTCGTACTCAAGAACTTGCTGCGGATCACTATTGGCACAACCCGTGTCTTGGGTCTCGTGAACAACGCTAAGTTTGGCATCATTGGGTCCTTTAAGGCATGATATAGGAGATCCGTCAGACTTTGCCTCCTTGGGGGATTCAGAAACCTTGCTGTCTAAACTAATAGTTGCAGACAGGATGGAGAGAATATCAGGATTTCCTTCAATATCGATCCACTGATCTCCCGTCCAATCTCTTGAAATTCTTAACTTCTTTCTGTCTATATTCAGAAACAGATTTTCACCTGATACAAACCAAAAGATATACCAGATTAGAGAAGTAGATTTTACGTTTACCACCACTGCTAAGATTTAAAGATTATTACCACATTGAGGGAAGAAAAATGGCCTAACAAATTCAAGAAAAGATAACCGATAGAACTTACTAGGAATATAAACTTGATAAATATCATTGCAGGAGTTGTTATTTCCAGTAACTACTCCCTCCCACCATCCATCACTCCACCAAGCATCTACTGGAGTTCCAACCTTTAAAAGAGCATCTGCTTGATCACACATGAGAGCAGGCCGAACTGTTGGACGCTCTAGGCATCTCATTCCAAACTTATCAGGACTGGCCAGTCTAAATGCCGGGATCCATTCCTAACAGAAGACAAGAATCAAATATCACTCTGCTCTCCAAAGAAGTAATAAAATAAAAAATAAAAAAAAAGGAAATGTAGCAGCTCTAACAAGGAGAAAATTGGCAGGCGTAAAGAATACTTCATGATGGTAAGTGGAAAAGACCACAGTAAGTTCAGTATTCACTTTATCAAGTAACTGAATCTAACTTGACATCAATCTCATCGAAGAAATTAACAATCATGGAAACCTAGGGCTTATCCTATCTGCACAACCAAAGATGACTAATATAATAAATAAAGCATAATGACTGCTAATCACAACAAATCTAGCCCAATAGCTTTGCGGCCGGTTCTACATGACGAGCATGGGAGGAGAAGGCATCATAAGTTCATAACAAGTTAAAACAGCCTTCAATTTGTATCTAGAAAAGGCAAAATAGCATGAAAATAAATCAAGGAAAAGAGAATACCTCCAGGTTACCGCAACCATCCTCATCCTCAACATCATCATATTGGATTTTTATCTGTCTCCTTGAAACCTCTAGTACAGTGCATCTGAACCAGCACCCCCTGATACCACTATCTTGGCAAAGAAATTCAATCTTGTCATTAACATTAAAATTTGGAGTCTGAAAATATTGACCCTCAACGTGTTTGTGAATGTCCAGTCCCCTGTGTAGCAAGCCGTATTTTAATTTATCACTTGAATATTTCTTTGAGGCAGGTAGATGCTCCCTACCACTTCTCGTCCTTTTAACACCCACTTTAACCTCATCTCCAGAGCTCAGGTCTTCATCTTCAAAGAAATCAGGGCTAAAGCATGAGAAAATTGGCTGATCTAAATATCCACGCAATTTACTTAATTTGAAGGGCTTTACTCGGTTGCTCTTGAATTGTCTGAAGCAAAAATGTGCTCGTGACAACAAATCATTAGGAAAAACAGCCACACACTTCTCATAGTGTTCGCGAGTTAAGACTATGGCAGGACCATCAACACAT
Source organism: Leptodermis oblonga (assembly GCA_016801395.1). Classification (NCBI taxonomy): domain Eukaryota; kingdom Viridiplantae; phylum Streptophyta; class Magnoliopsida; order Gentianales; family Rubiaceae; genus Leptodermis; species Leptodermis oblonga. The sequence continues at coordinate 4,549,769 of CM028758.1, forward strand.
TCAGCACTGATAACTTGAGCATAAGGTGTAATGAAAACCTCTTTAGGATGTGGATTCCGTAAAGAAACAACACCCTTCACTTCCCGATTGTGATGAAACCATCTCACTTTCACCTTTTTATGACACTTTCTGTCTTCATACATGTCTTCCAGATAAGCAAGGTAACGGTTTTCCTTTTCGGCCATGACATAGACAAATGATTGAATCTGAGGATCAGAGGAGACACCAGGCTTGGTTAAGTAACTGACAGACAAATGAAGAAATACCCCTTCACAAAGCAACACATATAGACACAACTGCGCCCCCACCCCCCAAGGAGACACCAAGCTTGGTTAAATAAGTGACAGACAGAAATACCCCTTCACAGAGCAGCACATATAGACACCACTGTGCCCCCATATCTCCCCCCCCCCCCCCCCAAGGAGGCCTAAGGCCTAAACAGGCTATTGAGTTCATATCTTACGAGTGTTATACCAAATTAGGTTCTCCATATCCAAAGAGTCACAAAGATATCACTCAAACAGGAAATGCATGCAATAAAAATTTCAAGGCCCAAAAGGAAGTATACATCTTACGCAATTGCTACTGGAAAAACTTCCCCATCTAAAGTCTTCTATTAAAAAACCAGGGTCCTTGGAATTTTTACCGCAATAGTAATCCCATTTCTGCAGAATGCTGGGAAGTGCTTGAGCTGTTTACCACAGGTCCATGAAACACCTGACCACACTATATCTGAAAGATGGCCTCTCAGATTCCTTGCAATACGGCCCTACATGCAAGCATTGGGAAAATCACACTCACTATTAGATAGTTAACAGAACATAGACAATGTGGAAAACTAGTACCTTAGGTTCTCGCAAATGTGTCTGTTGGACATCAACTGCAAAAACTGGATCATCTTTTGGTGATCCTGAAATGAAATCGCAGCAAAATTAGGTAGATTGTAACCTCACACACCAGTGTCAATGGAAGATGGGAAAGATGGTAGAAGAAAGGACCAATGTGGAGTTAAATAATCTCCAAAGAGTTGAAATTATTCAGAAACAAGGTCTCCCTAACTAAACAATCTCGGTAGTAGAAAAAACCAATCAAGAAACTTAAGTGTAGGTAAAACAAGAAATTTTCCCAAGCCACCAAAAGGAAAAAACAATCGAACTTTTGGGGACAGAAAAAAAAAATCACAGACACTCACAAGCATGAAAATGGAGAATGCAACAAAAATCCTCAACTCAAAGACATGAGGCAACAAAAACAAGAGGAAGCTGGATAGAGCTATATTTACAAGGTAAGGAAACGTACGAGAGCAATCGCTTTGCCTATGCTGCTTCGAGAGCATAGATGTGAGCCAATTCACAACCTCTCTCCTTGATCTCCACCTAAAGCCAGCATGGACAGAATTCTCGGCTCCATAAGCATTCAAGAACTCCTCAGAAACCACATAGAACATGTGCCTAACACTTCTCTCAGTGCCCACAACAGCAAGAACAGATTCCCCTGATGAATCCTTTAAGAAATAATGAACTACACGGTTGCCCCTCTCCTTTGAAACAAATTGCTCTTTCCATTCCACAAAATATTGATCGGTTGTAGCCATATTCTGATAAAATAAAGAACCCTTTAAAGGCCTACAGAAACCATCAAAGTGGGAAAAAAAAAACCCTAATCTACAAAGCTGAAGATGCAACAACAGTAATCTATCAAACGGTGTTGACCGAAACACCTAAACCGGCCCTAAAGCGGCAATCTTTTCAAGGATTCAGCTACAAACTCAAACGAACCATAGGGTACTCAAACTAAGCTGACCTCTCAAAAAGCTTTCAAGAAATTTCAGTATTTCACCACAAAGTCAAAATAAACTTTTGGTAGACAAAAAGCGAGGAACTTTGTGGCAAACTAAAGAGAACCCACTACATCCTATGCCTCAGAAGATCTAAAAGAAGATCAGAAACCCCAGCAAGTGAGGAGCTCAAAAACAGCACCTAAACCAAAGACTATCCCAGCCTTCTACACAGCAACAAACACTATTCCAAGAAAATTGAATTCAAGAACAAAATACGAAACCCACTGTTTCAGAGCAACAAATTAAGCCCCTAATTCTACACTTCTGCAAAAGGGCTAATCAAGTGGCAGGAAAAGAATTGTTCTTTATCTATTTTTCGTTTTTTCTCCACCTCCTCAGAGTTATGAACAGCGGAAAACTAGCAGTGGAAGATAAAATACAGAAGGAGAAATGGTTTCCAATAAAAACAGGCCACAATGAAAACCCTTCCTGGGATTTTTATTAGGGAGGAGGCAACAAGGTTGGATGTGGGTGATGATGGTGAAGGTGGGGGACTGGTGGCCGGTGGAAAATAGATGAAGCCCTCTCTGCTCCTATACTATACTAAACTAAACAAAACTAATTGATCAAGGGAAAATCTATCTAACATGTGATTAACTGAGATGTGGACTATGGCTATGGAGTAAAACCTTGAGGGACCCATCTGACTCCATTGATCCCCCATGAATTCAGGTTAACATTCCCCTATGCCCACGGTATCTATGTACTAAGGTAATTAGGTAAAGGTAACAACTTTTTTCAATAGTGCATTATTTAAGTGAAAGGTTTTTACTTTGACCCAGAGATTTGTCTAATTGTCTTGGAGTTACTTTGACAATTCAAGAAGGCCTAGATGTTTATGAAAATTAGAAAATTAGGCAAGAGAATTGGAAAAAGATGGAATTTTGTAGATTCCGTGAGGAGATTATGGCCTTTTCCACATGGACATGGAGAAACGAAAAAGAAAGAATGGCGCAAGGAATGGTGTCAGGCATTGAGCCATCCCACATTGGTAGTGTGGGCTACCAATGTGTGGTTTAAAGGGGGAGCTGGTTCCCTCTCCTCTTGAGCTAGCTTTTGAGGGTGAGTTCTACCTCACTCCCCTGGCATGACAAATGGTATCAGAGCCAGAGCCCCACCCTTCCCATGCCGTAGTGAGGTTCGATTCCCACTGCGTCCGAAACATGGCGCCGTGGACGGCGGTTCGGAAGCGTGGTGGTGTCAGGCATTGAGCCATCCCACATTGGTAGTGTGGGCTACCAATGTGTGGTTTAAAGGGGGAGCTGGTTCCCTCTCCTCTTGAGCTAGCTTTTGAGGGTGAGTTCTACCTCACTCCCCTGGCATGACAAATGGTCTCAAAAGCTCTTGCTGTAGCCCAAGAGTGGGAAATAAACAAATTGAGTAACTGAAACGCAGCCCATACTTGCAATAACTATGTTCAAACCGGTCCAAAAGTCAGTATGTTTTGTTTTAAGGCACCTTAGGGCCTTTGGCGTTCAAGCCAGTGTCCAAGAACTTCTTGTTTTTTGGTATTCAATGTCCTTTGTCTTTGTCTTTAGTTTGGACAGAAACAAAAAGTTGCAAAAATATAGGAATCCAGTGTCTTTTGTCTTTGTTTTGGTAAGAAAAACCATTTTCGAGCCCAAGACATAATTTATTCTTATTCGGCTGTGTTTTTATGCACTTTTCATTCATTCTGAGTAGCATTTTCTGGGCAGGAAGACAACAGAATTGAAAAACAAAACAGCAGCTCGTTGCCATTCAAAGACAAATACTTGAATACATCATCCAGTACATCTAATATGTAAACAGCCGAATAGGCTAGAGCTGCTTTTCCTAATTTCAGATAATTACTAGTTTTCTGGGGAACGACCTATATGACAATCAAACATACTGCAAATCACGGTACCAAAGATGTTCATATCAGGTGCCACGATTTGGTGCTCCGGTAGCAACTGGAGGGCCGTGAGAGAATCTCCATTCTCCGCATGCTGAACATCTTTCCGAACTCAACACATTATCCAGAGTACAGAATTTGCATGACCACCACTTCAGTTTTCCGTCAACATATTTGGGCTTTTGGGAGCTGCAAAGCTCGCACAGTGGAAGAAGGGGCTGCAAGAACATAAGAGAAAAGAAGAATATCATATGAGACATATAACATCATGAAACAACAGAGAAACCACCAAATGAACAAGAAGGTTACAGCAGCAATACAATTACATTCAGTTGTCTTCAAAAAACACATAACTAATGAGAAATTCCTAAAGACGTGCAATTCTTGACAATGTAACATAGGCAACCGGTACATTAGTAAGCTACCACAGCTACTTAATCTGAGAACTATGATCAATAACAGTCCAATAACCTTTTCAATGAATCCAGCCAACTTTCAGAATGATCACAGTAAAATTTAAGGATAGACATGAGTGTTTCTAGTTTAAAGCTAGTGAGTTAATATAAAAAAAAGTCACCAGCATGGACAACATTTTTAAGCATGATGAAACAAACCAAGGAATAATGAGAAGTTGGAAATATTGTGGTTAGACGCTTACTGAATTCAAGAAAGTGCACATTTTGCATTCCCACATAGCGGATTCCTCTGAACTACTATTATGATCATGATCACCACCAGATGCGGAAGTAGAAGCATTAGTTGATAAATCTACCATATTGGACTCTGAATTGGCATTTGATGGCAGGGCATGCAAATCATTCGTATGATGAATTCGCTTACTTGATACCCCTTCACGATGGACTACGGATGCAGAACTTGAGGCACCCATCTCAGGGTGCTGAACTTTAGAAACTGGATTACTCTTTCGAGGCAGAAAAGAAGTCGTAGTCGTATTATTTGATGCACATTTTCTTTTCAAAGGTAATAAGTTGGAAGCCTGAGAATGAGAACTACTAAGACCCTTTGAGTTTCCTGAAGTACCCACTATTTCTATGGGGCTCTCATCATTATTTTCTTCCCCTTCCTCTTCAGATACATCATAAAATTCTGAGGCACACCAAATATTGTCTCTTAATCTCCTCTCTGCAGCCATTGCAGCAGCTTGTACAGGACTCAATGCAGCCATCAAACAACTATCACCGCCAAGACGTCTTGGTCCAGATGGCAGTAAGGAACCAAGACGCACTCTCTTTTCAGCAGCAGATAAAGCAGCCTTCCGAAGAGAGGAAAGAGAAGGTTGAGGGTTGAAACCACCCAACCTCTTTCCAGGAAGATCGAAACCTTTTCCTGAACCACTTATCCCCTTGCTAATAAGTTCCTCGCATTCCTGTACACATTATATAATGTATAAAACACTAACAAAGAGTCAAAACCCACAGAGCAACAAACGCATCCTAGCAAGAGAGAACCATACAAGGAACTATGTCTCAACATGCTGAAGGTAATTTGACTCAGAATGTAACACTAAAAGCAATAATCAGTGTAGCTAATTAAAGATGAAAGATCATCAATATTCCCAAAGAAAGTATCTCTCTCTCTCTCTCATTCTTCAACAAACAGCATTCCAATCACAAATCCACATTTATTTCCATAAAATGCCATGAAGCACAATATGAGTTAACAACCCTCTAAATTGCACAAAGAGGCTTCTCTTTTACCATTTGATCATTGCATGGTTCGGTTGCAGTTCCCTTACAATTTACTTGTATACTGCAACAAATAAAATGGTTCCCAATCACCAATACATCAATTTAAAGCATAATGTACCTAAATATACCTTCCTAAGCTCATCCCAGAGCTTGTAGAAACTAGCATTATGAGGGCCATGAGCATTGTGGCAGAGCTCGTGAAGCATTGTGTCAAGAACTTGATCAAATGGAATAAATTCCTCATCTCTGTTAGCCCTTCTAAGCCTCAACTTCACATTCACACCAGCTCCTACATTTAACCCCAGCAGTTTCGCATTGCTTGGACTGCAAGTTCAGAAATTTCCTTCATTCAAAAGAACTATCAAAACAGTAATACACTGATGGAAAATCGCAGACAAACACCAATCCATAAATTTCAATCGCCAAATGTACACTAATCTCATTCGAGCCCATTGAAACCATTAAAAGATCCTTACTTTCTGACATCAATAAACAAAACTAACATCAATTGGAAAAACAATGATAATAATAATAATAATAATAACATACCACATTTCGGACAAAATCTTGACCCTCCAATTGTGTTTACGCATGATGGGTTGAACTTGAGCTGCGATTTTTTCAAGAATCTTCTGGGCCTCTTCTTGTTTAGGCTTTCGCTTCAAAGCCCTGATTTCCCATACTTTATTTAAATCCCCTGAATTCATCGTTCTCCGTTAATCAAACCCTAAAACCCTTCCACTGTACTCCAACAAAGAACGCAACCAAATCGAAAACAGTTAATAAACCATCCTCATATTATTTGATGATTTCAAAAGGGATTGAAGAGACAATCGCAAGCAATCCGCAAAATGCTGATGACACCATTGAAAATAATTTTCTTTCTAAAAAGAAAAATCACTATTTTCGTCGACTTCGTATATATTTTGTTCTCTCCTCGCGGAGGAAGTTGGCGGGATTTAAATTCATCAAACAATAGAAGAAGCAAAAAAACAAAAAGACTATTTGTTGTTGTTGGGCTGTTTTCGGCCCATTAGTTGCTCATTATTTGGGCTGTTTACGGCCCATTTAATTGCTTATTTGGGCCTCAAATTAATTCTATAGTCCATAATCTATCGTCCACTACCCACCAAAATCCTAAACGTAGAAGGGTGTTTCCTTTTCTTGTTTCCCAAACTGCGATATGATAGACGTTTGAAGCTGACGAAAGGCTTCAGGACATCAATCTTTCCGACCTTTTGATGTCCTTTTGATTCTGTTACAATAGAGCTGTGGGACTTTAGACTTTACCTGGGATTGATTACTAAAATATAGCCGCAATTTGTTCTGGGCAAGAAGGAATCGACTGTGGACAGGTGTTCCTGATCTATGGTGTTGTGTTTGTTCATCATTGGTGAATAGGGATTCAAATTGGTTGAATTGAGTAGGGATTGTAAGAATCCATCAATCCAATGGCGGGTTTGTCTGTGGCACTGGATCTTTTGAGAAAAAATCCAAACTTGACTGCGAAGGTTATTCACTCCCATGGAATCTTCTCAGCTGAACTGGCAGCTAAAGCTGCCGCCACTTCTGCAGCTGTCATGGCTCCTGTTGCGAGTTGGGCTTTTCTAAGGTAACCCCTTTTCATATTCATGCGTGAATGTTATCGCACTATGAATAGTGTTGTTTGTTTTTCTGATCTTTGTGCTTATGGACAAGTTTAGTTTTTATACGAATCTAAATTATTAGGAAGTTTAGCACCGCTGAGAATGTGGGGGAAAAAAAAGAAGATGGAAACTTGAATGCTTACTCCGGTAGTTAATATCAGCTTCACACAAGGCTGCTTTTTTAAGTTCTGATTTTTCCGAGAGTTTTCTATTTTTTTTTTTTTTTTTGGAAAAGTTTGCTTAATAGGTAGTTCTATACCTTGTAGGATAAAAGAATGGAAACTTGACTGCTATTTTCAGAGTTATAATCTCAGGCAGCTGTTGCATCAATATGTGGATAATGAGGTTTAGTTAAGGTGTATCAACGAAAGAAAATGGAGGCTAGACCTAGAAAAATATGGGTTCAGAGGGTGGAACTTGGATGTTTTGGAGGGCATTGTTGACTTAAATACTTGTTTGTATAATATTTGAAATTTGGCTGGAAGATGCAATCTTATAGTTGTAAGAACTCTCATCCTGTGCTGTGCATGATGCAGAAATGGCGAGTCACTAGTTGCTTACTGCGATGCTGGTGTAGCAACAAATGAAGATTACATATCTCAGAGTGTTTTTAAAAAGGATTCTGTTAATTATGGATCCAAAGTATATGTAATTGAGGTCAAACCTCTATTATCAGCATTCCATTGGAAGAATCTTGCATTGACATCATTGAGATCGTTTCTGTTATTCTTTTTGCCTCTCTTGGAGCCACGTGCAAATATGGAGGAGGAGGAGGAGGAGGAGGATGACGACGATGACTTCCTTCAGGATCCTCCTGAAAACCAACACCAACGTGTTGATCTAGTTGTTCCTCTCAAGAAATCTGTGAAGCAAATTCTTCGTGAAGTAAGTTAACTAGAAGCCCTCAAATATCTCTAATCTGTTATTGAGGCTAAACTATTTTAACTTAATTATTGTAGCCAATCCTCCGTTGGCATTCTGGGATATGAACTTATATATATTTGAATATCTTGCTGAAGTTTCATATGTTGTACTTAGTTTCATTGTTTTCTACTTTGATGATGATCGCATCTTTAGAAAATAGCCCATACTTTTCAGGTTGGCAGAGCATTAGACAGTAATGAATGGTGAAACCAGACTGTTCTATGTTATCTAAATATGTGAATTATCACTGTTGCCAGTGACTTCCTGCCGTTTAGTCAACTGAGGTAGTACTGTTGCATGCGCCATATATGGTTTATAGTCACTCAGTTGACCAATAACAATAGTTGTCTACCTGTCATGAGTGCTTAAATTCAGTCAACCTGTAAATGCTAATACTAAAGCTATTTGTCGAACTTTTCATGCTTGCCGTGAAATCTTCCTATACTGATTATCCAGACAAACATTGAAGGTCTTGGCTTTGTTTATTCATATTTTCAGTCTAACTCTATCTACTGTATTATCAGTGATCATTTGATACTGTATATTTGTCTTTACTGTTTGTTGCGTCATTAAGTTTCCATAGATGTAATTTACATTTTTTGCTCTTTGGTGGTCATATGAATCCTGTACAGTCAGGAGTGGAGTTAACTTTTTTCCCTTTCTGTTTGTGTGTCAACTCAGAGCACTGTAGTTACTACAAGACGAGTTCTGGAGAGGCTTGCCGTACATCATTTTTCACAGCGTATGGCATGGAAACTTCTGAAAGGTAATTTGATTACATTAATAGTTGCATGTTACATGTGTGATAACTTGTGTTTATGAGTAGTCTGATTCTTTTCATCTGGCTATACAGATACTCCTAGATCAGCTGCACGGAAAGCTTTTCGGGACATGCCCACCTTGCCATACATCTTTGCTGTTAGTAGAACTACTTTTAGAGGTTAGACCTTTACCTTCAAAAAGTTCCTTCTCCATTGTAGTTTTAACATTTTAGATGGAGCTTAAGCTTTTGGTTCTTTATCTTTGGTTGCGTTCAGGACATTTCCTAGGAATTCTAGCATCGTGGTTTGTCCAAGTCGGCATAGATGTATACCGATTTTTTTCATGTATGTATAGTTCGAATGAATATGCCGATGAATTTGAGGTACCAGAACAACTTCAGCTTCTTGGGAAGAAGGTCTATATTACTACTCTTAGATGTGGTGCATCGCTTGTTTTTGCCTCCATCGGGGCAGGCATAGGAGCAGTAGTTATTCGCCCTGCCACCGGGCAATGGATTGGTAAGCAAGCTTGTTTCTACTGTCCATCTCTTCAGTCAGAACAAATGAATAATCATCTTCTGAACTTGCTTTCAGGCTGTGCGCTTGGGGATCTAGCTGGACCTCTTATTTTATCAGTTTGTTGCGAGAAATTTTTCGGCATGGAACTATGATAGTTTGCTGCCCCTGGTCAAAATGTGATACGGATTGAGAGAGAATTGGATGAAGAATTCAGGGATTCCATGGAGATCGTGACTTAATAATCTGCGCCAGTCATCCTCAGAAGATCACTGCTGCTCGTAATGTGATCCGGGGATGAAGATATGTCTGAACATCTTGTTAGTCGCCCAGAATTCTGTTGAATATGTTAAAAGTTTGGCAATGTTACTTCTTTTTCATTATAGCACTTGTTCTTCATGAAAGCCTTGAAAAAACTTGCCAATTTTACTACTTTTACTTTGGAATTCAAACGGTTGTATTTCTAGGATTGCTTTGGATTTGAATTCAGCTTCTCAGTTAAGGTGATCCATATAGCATGTAGTGTAAATGCTAAAATATGTGTTTAGATCGTGCACGATAGTAAGATATAAGGTGGGAAATATGATACGTAGAGCACTAGAGCAGAGATCGTGCACGATAGTAAGATATAAGGTGAAATATGATCCACAGAGCAGAGATCGTGCATGATAGTGTGATATAGATAGCGAGTTATAATTCATATAACCATTAGTGCATTTGTATACAGCTGTTATGCTGATGCCCACAAATCTACTCACCCTCAACCCCTAGGTCCCCTACCCCCAGTAAAGATCATGTGTCCCAGATCATTACAACAGCAATGACACCAACGCCTAACAAAACAGCTAAGAACTTGAAGTGAGGCTTGTCCACTGGCAGCAACCTCTGAGGATGATACCCCTTCGACAGCAGATGATTAATGGAGACATAGATGAACACACCGCAAGCCAGACCCATCGATATCGCGTAAATCCAGTCCGCCACGGTGCCCTGCGTCGTCGCATCGATCACAATACCAATCGCAATACCAACAGGGCTCGAAATCGCAAAGGCGAAAGCGTAAGCAACGCAAGATAACAGAGGCCGGTCCGGTATCATCCGAAGCAGAGCTATTCCCATGGCGATAGCTGCAAAGATCTTGTGCAGACACACCGTCCACAGAGCTTTCCAGGCATCGGATTCAGTCTCTGCAACTCCAATGGCGATCCCTTCGAAAACGGAGTGGAAACACAAGGCCACGATCAACAAGATGCTATCCCCGAGAGATGAAGCATTTACTACTGATGCCCCACTGAAATGGTGATCCGATTTCTCATGTGTCTGTTTAAGAAACAAGTAAATTCAATTTCTAAAACAGCTTGCCAAAGACGAACAGAGTCTAAATCAGAAGAACAATGAAAAAAAAAAAAAAAAAACCTGGAACGCTGGATCTGATGCCCTTTCAATACTCTTGTTTTTACCATTCTCAGCAACCACTGCAAAGATAAGGCAAAAGTTCCAAACTTTGAAAATTTCACTGTAAAATCATTACTATTTTTGAAAGGCGAAATGAAAATCAAACCTTGATCAGCATGGTGGCCGCCATTAGAGGAAGACTCGATGCTCTGTTTTCCATAAATGTACAGAATGAAACAATCAGCCAACATGGTGAGCAAATAGCCAGCACTGGCCAACATGAATGCAAAAGGGTACTCTTTGGTTGTCAAATCCTCAAAAGTAGAATTGGAATCGCTCAAGAAATGCATCAAAGAAGTCCCCAGGAAAACCCCACCGGCGAACTGCGTCCCGAGCACCAAAAACCCCTCGTTCCATTTCAAGAAATACGGGGAGATCCCGCCGGCGAAAGTCCCAACAAACACCAGAATCAAGCACCATATCTTGACAAGAATCAAAGACCGCGACCTCAGATTAGGCTTATCATCAGACGCTGCAGCTGAGTCCCCATCGCCGTCCCCGGCATCGCCGCCGTGGGCTGAGGCGGAGACCACTAGCAACACGAAGAGGATAATGGAGCAGAGGAAAGGAAGAAACCGGGCCATAGAAAACTGGGAACATATTCCAGAATGGGTTAAAATTCAGAGGCTTTATATGTAAAAGAAAAAAAGGTTCTTTCAATAATTGTAGTACATCAAATCAAACATTGGTGTACAAGGAAGAAGACGACGAAAGTTGACTCAGAAGGAAATGGGATTTGGAAGTACGAAAGGGACGTACAACGTACGACAATTTTACTGCAATTGGATCAACCGCGTTTTCCTGAGAATTTGGTGTAATGGAATTGACGAGACTCCAAAACAAGAAAACAACAGCTCAGTCGTTCATGGCTGCTTTCGAACGTATGGAAAATCGAATTCCATCCAAAACTCCAAGAAACATGCAATGATTCCCTGAAGATAATGCATGTTTACTACGTTGTGTTTAATCATGTGCAAGTAAATTAGCGTTTTACTAATCCGGTTAATATATGATACAATATTTTGGACAGGTGTTATTATTGTTTTTCTTTTTATCATTCATTAGTCGTAATTATTTCATAGAGTAAAGTCGTCATTTGGTTCCTTACATATTGTTTAATGATATTTTTGGTCCCCAACATTTCAAAACGATCTTTTTGGTCCCTTATATATTGATTAATAATCTTTTTGGTCCCCTACATTTCAAAACGATCTTTTTGATCCCTATTTTATTTTCGAACTATTTAGTCCCTTGGCTGTTTAACCCGATAAAAAATATTAATATTAATCACGTATCGTTCACACGACTCCATTAACGAAGGGCAAATTTGTCCCCAACATAATTATTGGGATGCTAAAAATGATGTTGGGACAAGTTTGCTATTTGTTGACAGAGTCGTGTGAGCGGCATGTGAGTGATATTAATATTTTGTCAGGTTAAACGGCAAGTTTGCCCTTTCACTGACAGAGTCGTGTAAACGACATGTGAGTGATATTAATATTTTCCTTCGGATTGAACAATCAAGGGACCAAATAGTTCAAAAAATAAAAGTAAATGACCAAAAAGATCGTTTTGAAATGTAAGGGACCAAAAAGAGTATTAATCAAAATGTAAATGACCAAAAAGATCATTAAGCAATATATAAGGGACCAAATGGGAATTTTACTCTATTTGATATTATCATTCCTTTTCTCTCAATCTTTTGTGTATAGTTTCGTAGAATAATTTCTCTTTTTTTTATTGAAATTGGAAGTTTGAAATGGAAAGGTGACGTTAAAGTTCATTTTGTAGTCTTCTCATTTTGAATAGAAAATCCCCTTTTTTTATTACTATTTCGTCTATTTATAGTTGTAGTCTGTTACAGCGCAGCTTTCACATTCGAATTAGAAATTTGGCTTTCAAACTAGTAGGAGAATTTAGTGGGACTTGGTACAACGTTTCATCCAATCCAACCAATGCGTCAACCGGCGTGCCAAATGGGCAATGTTACCAACCAAACTGACCAAGAACTCACGTACAAATATAACTAATTCTAAGATTATGACTGACCGGCAAATCAACACGACTGCAATCAACACGCACACACTATAACTCGCAACTACAACAAATAAGAATACACGCGATATAAAGAATAACGCTACCACTTGGCTCCAATGGTTCAAATTCAACTTGTGAAATCTAGTGCTTCAGAAAAGGACTAAAAATACAAAGAAAGTTTCGAGGAAATGGTATCTGACAATATGTTCCATCTTTACTTGACTTTACCTATATATATAGCCCACTGGCTCCCCCCAGTCCATTATGGAATTTTGTTTCACATTGCTAAAGATAAAGCCTGTCCACTCAAAATTATTGGAGAATTTGGCTCTTCACGTCCCTACAAAATGCCTTTATCAAACTACAAAAATGCCAATAAAAATGGCTTCTTGACTTGTCACTTGATAAACAGAATGGATTTTTAAGAATCTCTCAGTATTGATCATTAGTGCTAATCCTGAAAAAATAACCCGTTCCAATGAATTCCTAAATTTAGCAACGTTTTTTCACCTTCTCTTCTGCCTTGCAACCAAAAGCCAGAGGCACAATAAGAATCACATAGCTCTTTGTACCGACGATATCCCTACATTTTAATCTTTCTGTTGCCCGAACCAGCGTTTTGTCTGTTTCTGCTCCAGCAACCTTCTGAAATGGTAAACCAATACATGAGCAAAACACAATCAAAATCCAGCAATCACAACAAGAATTACTAGTGATTTGATAACAGCTGGGGGCACTGTAAGGTAGGGAAGGGGAATAAAAAGCAACAAACGGTTGAATTTATGCCGCAGATGACTAAGCATGTTTCAACATTACTTTGGAGCTTAACATATATCCCAAACATGGCTATTAAAAAAAGTGATCAAGGGACATGAGATGGTTCAGTGATGTCTACAGATATTTCTAAATTCAACACAAGTCAACAGTAACTTCACCTCTGATGCTCTTTAGAGCGTTTAATGAACTCTTTGGGAATGTCTTGATCTTTGTATGAAGCTAAGACATGTCGAATATCAGCTGGTCTTGCTTTAGCAACAACTGCAGTTTAAAAAAAGGCATCTATAAATCCTGTTTGTAAGACTTAATTAAATTGTCAACCATAACTATCCTTCTGAAAGCAATGAATGGGCTCACATTCAAGAAATGGGATTAGATCCAAAAGTTGTGTGTCGTCAGTTTCTCCCTTCCATGGTTTTATTGGCACACCATTTTCTGGTTGAAGGGTGGTTTCTAATGCATGAGCACTCACATAAAGAACTCTTGAGGGATCTCTGTTCAGTATGGAAAGGTCCTGCACCAGGCATTGTCATACATGATATCCATCAAAAGAAATATACAGATTTGAGTAATATAAAAAAATAATAACAATATTGTAATACAACCAAAGGAAAATACAGGGTATCATGATTCGGGACTACTATCAATTTGAGTACTATGTCAAGAATAATAAATTTCCAAGAATGGCAACATTTGGGTAAGTAAGCCTTGAATTTGTTAGTCTTGTACATCAACATCTAAATAAGGGTATAGAAGCTCTTCCGTGTGCAGGTTCCCAAGAAGGACCAGCCATTAAGAACTAATGCACACAGCCTCACTTCATAGTTCTATAAGAGGAACTGTTTGTGCAACTTGAACCTGTGACCTCCAGTCACATAGCAAAAGCTTTTACTGCTGCGCCAAAATCTGGATTAGCCAGAATACATTTCTCTTAAAATTATATGACGTGAGAAGAATTCAACTCTTGCATTCTGAAATGTCTTTCCTTCAGAGAGTACTTGGTCAAACTTGGTGTGTGTTTCATTTCCTTTATTGCCTAAGTGTAACAAAAAGTGTCAAATTTTGTCCCCTCCTAAAACAATTAATATGACAAGTCTAACAAACCTTGATTTTATCATAACTAGAATGCATATACCATAATAATTGAACTCTTTCCTCAGATAATTGATGGCATCAACAAAGCTCCAGCTTAGAGTACAGGAGCATTCCTAAACATGGGCAACTTTGTATCCCCATATTAGAGCTACTACCCCAGCCTCTAGACCCTCTACAATATTTTCACAGAAATATACAGAAAATTTTGGTAGTATAAACTGAAACAAAGAAAGGTTGACAGTATAATATATCCCTGATGCAAATAGAAAATTGAAGCAATGTAGCCATAAATATACAAAGTATGAACAATAGGCACATCATTTCAACCAGAGAAAGAGAGAGAGGAGGTAAACAGACTCTGTAATGTTTGCCATTCACATATCTAGTTGAAACTCTATCCAGCCTGTATCTCATGCATTGCTGTGGGTCTAATTTTTGAAGCACTGGCTCAAGAAACTGCAAATGCCAGGGTAAAACATCTTAGTAAAAAGCTGTATTGCAAAGAACAATTTGACAAATTTGTGAGGGTCTAATTTTTGAAGCACTGGCTCAAGAAACTGCAAATGCCAGGGTAAAACATCTTAGTAAAAGCTGTATTGCAAAGACTTAACAATTTGAAAATTTTTTGCCAAGCAGAAAAATCTAAAGAACTAGGAATTACCATATTCATTTGGTCCGTGTATAAAACAATCTCGTAGAATTTCGCTAAATGTTCCAGGAAGGCGTCAACACCGGGTCTTTTGAATGTTCTCCAACCCCTTTCACGCTGTAGAAGGATGGAACAGTAAAGTGTCAAGTGTAATTATTATCTTTCATTATAAAGTTTTACAGGGGAAAAAAAGTATAATGTGGGCCTAAGTAGGAAAATTTCAGAAAGAAGAACAGACCTCAACCACACCATAAAACCACACTTCTCAAAGCAAGAAATTAAACCAATTTGGATATTCTGCTATTCTCCAAAAAAGACCATACTTCTTCAACAGTGAGGAAGAGCACAAGAAAAATACAGCACACACTACCCAAAACCTGGACACAATGGGATTTGGGGATGTTTCTACTCGATCTTCGTATATTATAAGTAATTATATTCGTTCTTCTCCAAAGACAAACAACCGAACCAATGCATTTGCCACAGAATTTGGTGAAGGATATAGGCTTTACCTTCCAATCAGAATATATTAGTGTCTCATTCAAATCAAGAACAAGAGTGTACACGTGCTGCTCCTCCGGGGCAAGATCTGGAAGGAGCTTATCAGAAGGTGGATCAGAAAAATCCTACCACAAAAGTAAAACATTTGTTAGAAGCAAGGGAAGGAAATAACTTAAGTAAAAAAACAAGAAAGAAACTTGCCAAATCCAAAGTTATTTGAATCTCTAAATATTCTCAAAAATACTCACTCGAATTTGATCTTCAGCAAACTTCCGGAGTTCCAAGTAAAGTTCAATACATTTGGCAGGCACTGAAATAAGAGATGAAAGCATTAAGATCATACAGCATAAAGGAAATTGGAGCTAAATGAGAATAGCAGCTTACTACAGTATGAAATCCTGAACCAGTAAACAAGCACTGTTATGTTTATAGAATTTTGGTCTTGTTGAATTTTTCCAATTTTTTCAAGCACGAATAGTAAGTGTATACTCCAAAAAATAAAGACACTTTTGCAGCACATGTCAAAACTATTTTCGAATCAAATGGTGTTAAGAGGTTTCCAAGGAATCTTAAAAACAGTTTGAACTGACTTTAGGATTTACTCTAGGTTTCTTTTCAATAAATGGAAATGCTAAAGAAAGCATATTGAGAAACGGATGGGGCCTAACATGACATTAATTTAGAATTTAATTTGACATATTTACCTGTCATTACACCTGAGACAAGCAATCCTTTATATTTCTGCACAAAACAAGTAAAAATATAAATTCTCCTCCATGCTTAGCATCACAGAGATTTTTGCAACTGAAAGAACATGCCAGTGAAATATAATTGAAAAAATTATTAGTCCACGATTTCATGCATCTAGTCGGAAAAAACTCGCAATGGACATCAGACTAACAGCAGCTGTTAAGATGACATAACAACACAAAAGCAATCTACACAACCAATCCAAGCATTACTTTTCCTTAATATTGTAAAGTTTCAGATGCTAAAGAGTCTTTACTTTCACTTATCCAATGAGGGGCCCAAAAAAACTCCACTTTCACCTTTCTTTCCTGCTTCGAATAAGCATTTACCCTTGAATCATTAGTTTGCGAGCACACATATGTGAAACTTTTGAAGCCAACATTAGGGAGTTAATCACTCAGGTCAAATATAGCCAAGTAAAGAGAAGTCGAGACGGACAACAAATAGTAAATTAATGATACTTTCTGTACTTGAGAGTTAAAAGAAGAAGGAGCAAGTATTATTTACATCAAGTTCAGATGCATCTTCAGGAGCGGTATAGGTTGCATCAGCTCGCAAAGCCTTCGATTTCTCATTAATTTCATCCAAACTGTATGCTGCATATAAGAATAATAGAATAAACTAAGAACAAATTGAAATAGCTAATGGTGATAAATTATAGCAACATCTAATCTTAAGGCAAACCTCAGAAAATACTACAACAAAAACTAACAATCACTTTTAGGTCATATGGATGGAAGCTTATTTGATGAAGTGCAAGAGCAATAGGTTCCCTGTAATATTCTCCTACGTGCAATGGATCACAGAGGTTGCAGAAATAAGCATAAATAATGCAACAATATCATGGAAGAAAATAAAGTACAAACACCTTTGTTTTATGGCTAATTAAACACATTTTTCCCTCTTTGATTTCATAATCATCTATGAGATTAATGTCAAAATTCTACCACCGTGGAGGCAGAATAACACAAACGAAGAAGGCAAGTTACATTGTTCATTCTGTTCTAACCTCTTTTCTAGTCAGAAACCATGAAATAGAGATGATGATGATGGGCAATAACTTTTCCAAATGTTATATACCCTTGCAACGACCAAGGATAATAATATATCTGTATCATTCTAGTGTCACAATCTCCCAAAAACCCTAATCTCACCAATAAATTGATGACTATTACACGTTTAACTTGTGTTTTAACACAAGTCTTAGTATCAAATTCAATCAGCAAGCTGCTCTACTTCAAAATTTAACGAGCAAACTCTATTGCACTTCTTTTCAAATTTGTGAAAACAATTTAGTTTGATAATAATCCAAATAATAACATGGAACTGAAAAATAAAGTGAAATCAAAATTTAATCACCAAAGAACAAAACCTAACCGTAGGTGGCATAGCCAGCAGTGGCAACTCCGCCAGTAATTGCGGCAAAGAGACCAGCCTTAAGAAAGCCCCAAGACTTCTTCTGAGGAACTGCTTCTGGAGGAGGTGGAGGAAGAGGCGGCTGCGGCGGCTTCAGAATCTGATCTGTACCAGTTTGATCGAGGATCGTAGAAGCCGCAGAAACAGTTGCCTCCTTGGGCGGCTCCGGCGGCGGATTCGTGCTCGAAAACGGACGACGATTCTTCGCTTTCCAAATGCAGGAACAAACACGCCATCGAATTACGGGAAACATGATCCAACAACGGATTCAATTGGGTTTGGGAAGAAGAACACTAAAGTAGGGTTTTGGAAGGGCTTTAGCTTTAACAATAATTTTCTTATTTTCTTATATATAATTTTCGGTAAATGACCCCATTGGTCCCTTAAGTTGGCTCTTCTGTTCACTTTAGGCCTTCAAAATTTAGGCCTTCAAAAGTTCATTTCAGTCCCTTAACTTCTTTTTTTGATTTTTAAATGGTCCCTATGTGAAAAAATGAGGATAAACTGTGATGAAATTGAAGGACAATCTTGGAAAGAAAAAATGAAGTGGGCCCAAACCCCACTACTACTGCCGCCGCCATCCCGATTTAGCTAAGACCATCCCCAACCGTTGCCAAAATGGCAACGGTTGTGTCTAACGGGTGGGGAATGGCATTTATCCATTCCCCAACCGTTGCTATCTTCCGCTGCTATTAATTATAGCAGCGGAGATGAATTTGACGCCAGAAATGGCTCCAGCAGGCTGGAGCCATTTCTGGCATATTATTATTTTCTTTTTTTTTTTTTTACTTTAAAAGATGAGTTTTTTTTTTATTAGTTTCTATAATTACTTAAATATATTAATTAATTTATGATAATTAAATACTATGAATAGTTCAATTTTTTTTATAATTTTATTTTTTAAATTAAATGACTTTTCTATTTGAAATTATAAATGTTAATAAACTACAATTATTAATAGGGAAATAAGAGATGAAAATGCCCACATTGCCCTTCGTAACGCACTGATTTGAATACTTGTGGGAAAAGTATTCTAATGCCTATTATTGAAGTTTTTATTTTTATTTATGCACGATTCGTATTGTAATTATTGTTTTTAATGTAGTGCGATGTATTCCCAATATTATTGTGGTTTTTACAAATTTTCCTATGTTTTATTAAATAGTTATTGAATTGAATTATTATTTTATTCCGTAATTTTATTATTTTGTACAAATTTTTTTTACATTTTATGACAAGTGAAGAATAAAATTATAAAGAAATTTTATTCTTAAAATGGTAGTATTAACAATAAATATTTAAGAACATTTATTTAAATGCATAAAGGTTAACAAAAGTATTAAAATAATAATATTCATAAATGGCATTAAAAATGGCATCAACCATTGATCTCTCACCATGGTTGATGCCATTTTAAATGCCAATTTTTTGGCATTTATGCTAAAAATGGCATCCATGGTTGGAGATGCTCTAAATTGCGATCAAAATTGAATGTAATTGACGACCCCGATGGATCAACTCAACTCTCGAGTTGAGTTTCTTCTTGAAATCAAAAAAGAGGAGTCTGCTGTGTTTTCAACGTTGTAAAAGATTATCACGAGTGACGTATCCACTTGTCCTGCGGAATTTGTTGGTGTTGTACCTTGTGAAACAAGAATCGTGACAGATTCTAGAGCGTCGGATTGGGTCCCAATCTGACAGAGTTTGTGGATTTCTTTAGCGGCGGCGTTCTCTGCATTGAGCCAGGCCGTAAACGGTGTTGTTTCATGATTTGCCGTAGGAGGTGGCGATGTACCCGTTGAGGATAGTTCCTGAGACGAGTTGGGTTAACAAATTGTTGATGTTCGCCGACAGTTGAGTGCTATGTGATTAATTCGTCGTTGCAAGTCCGGTACCAAAGCTCTGCAGATTCGACTGCGAGGTTGCAGATGATTAGCAAGAGAAGAAACCCATTTTGATTTGATTGATTATTTCGTGTGTTAATTGCTAGAGCTGTATTCATAGTGAGTAGTGGGTATCAATGGAGCTTGAAAGTGGCAGACACTGTTGAATTTTGGAGGAGCACCAAAGCATTATCAAATTGTTCTTATACTTGTGGCGGTGGTGATGGGTGGGTGGGCCCACTTCATTTTTCTTCTTTTACAAGGTTGTCCTTCAATTTGGGCTTAGTCTATCCTCATTTCTTTCACATAGGGACCATTTAAGATGAGAGACTGAAATGAACTATTTTTAAGATGAGGAACCAAAGTGCACAGAAAAGCCAACTTAAGGGACTACTGAAATCATTTACCCTATATTTTTGTAGGAACGCATCGAACAAATCAATTTCGGGTCATAAAATCTTTACGTAGAAGCTAAGTAGATAACGTGGTCTTGAAGTTTTGTGACTTGTTCTCAAAATTGGTTTGAAAACCACAAGAAGAACATGTCAGTACCCAAAGTGAGTGAAAAAATAGTAAACAAATCAATCATACTAGACGAATTCCAGTACTTTAAAAAAAAAATGCATCCCAATTTAAGTATAACATTTCGTAAATGTATAACATTTATGGACTTTACGGTACTACACGTATTAGTCATTTGTGTATCATTCATAATTATATTAGTAAAGATAAAAGAATAAAAAAATTGTGATCAATTCCAAACATGAACTTGGCTTATCGATCACTGGTGCATTGTTATGAAAATAATTTATAATCAATGGAAGAAGATAATTGATACTCACTTGGTTTAGTTAGAATGGTCAAGTTTGGAGAATTTTCTATGATGTCTCTATCTGTCACACTCAAAGAGTTCACTTTCAAAAAAATATATATATATTGTCTTATTTAAATAGTGCACTTTGAATTTACTTATATTACATACCCCAATGTTTAAGTTGATGGGCGTGTCTTGTTGAACTTAAAATCGATACACACTACAAACAAACTATAAGAAAATAGAATACAACTATGCTATAAAATTTTTATTTTTACAAACATGACGATTACAATGGAAGGAGAAGAGTATATATATTTATACTACATTTAACCTCCTACCTTATTGATGACCCCTAATCTTTAATTGACAATCTGTTACTATACCAACAGTGACATTGTAATTTAGACCATCAAAATTCAAAGTCAAAATTAAAAATTAAACTTAACTGTGTCAAGATCCATGGCTTCCATCTTACCCGTGACCGACTCCATTATAGATCCACTCAACGCCTCCGCCTCCGCCTTCTCCTTCTTCGCCGCCTCCGCAACGGCAGACTCCAGCGGAACCAATTCCACATCCAGTTGGAGCCGTTCAAATCCGTACATCATTCCTTTCACTGCCTTCATCACATGCGGGGCCGCAGCCAATCTCAATCCCCAATTTGAATTTGAAAAAAACTTGTAGGATGCTAACGAGGCGTTCCACGTCTCTACCATTCTTCACCCAAACCGTCTTGTACTGTTTCATCTCTACCGCGACGGCTTCCAACGATTTCAGCGCCGTAGCTACGCGATTCAACTGTTCGGTGGAGATATCACCGCTCGGCGGTGGATTCGCGGCGGACGCCCTGCGAGTTCTTATCCCGGAGAGACGACGAGGAAACGCTCGACATAGCTTACGAAAATTTTCCACATCTTTAGCGTTTCTCAGCCAAATCATCGGGTGCAGCTGTCTGAGACTTGAAACCTTGATTTTGAGGAAGTACAATTCAAAAGCCTAGCTTCTCAGGAGGTCGGAGGATTTACGGAGGCAATAAGGAATACGGTTGGAGTCACGGCACCAATTAGGGTTCACCAATGGAGACGGCGGAGGCAATTGATCGGGAACCTCCAGCTTCGGAAACAGTGGAGATGGAGACGCCATGACGCAGCGGAATTGGGAGAATTGAGCTTCGATCCCCAAATTGATATAAAGAGCTTTCCTCGTCCATGCAAGAATATGTTTAGATCATGATCGCTCGTGATTTAATTTGCATGTGTGGGCTTGGGCTCCATTTGTGGGCTGGATTCGTAGATTATTGGGCTTTAAATCAATTATTGAATATATATATATAATTTTAGTTTCACCAATTAATTTTTAACATTTTAAAAGAAATTTGAAACTCGAACAGATAATTTTCAAAAATTTTAATTTATAATAAATGGAAGATAATTTATGTAGTCTGTGTTGTTCAATAGTAAAAGCGTACATTTTTTGCTGAAATAATGAAAAAGAAGAAGTAATGTTTACTTACTTTAATTTTGATTGGTCGATTGCATTCAAAAGATAGATACAACGGTTGAATATTAGAAGTGCCATTATAGATATTTTAACGTGATTTAAATAATAAGAAATTAAATACGTTATGTTTATAAAGATAGAAAATTTATACTATAATATATGCATGCTCTCATTCTCACCATGCACACATTGATATCCATCTCTTAATCTTATTTTGATAAAGTAATTGGCTGCTGATATTGCCAGAGCAAAAAATAGGATCCAGAGCAACATTTGATCATTTTTCCAAAAATACCCTTCGTTAACCCAAAGGCTTACCTTCCTATTTTCCCTTTATCGTTCCAACTTATTCATTTTACTGCATTAAATTGACATGTTTCTTCTCCTTCTCATGTTTCGATCCTTAATTTTCGAAACAAAACTAATATGGTTCCGTCCGTCTGCATTTGTTTTTTCACTTTTCCAAACCTTTCGCATCTGTTCAAATGAAAGTATATTCTGCATCTGCAAGATGAAACTTAAAATGCAATTGCATTTTATCTCAGCTGAAAAACAGGGAATTTCCACATACGTACACAAAAGTGATGACTCCGCCTAAAAATTGGCTTACTCCATATACTGGTGAATCTGCATAATCACAATTGCAGCAGCTACACAATCTAATGGGGATGAAGCAAAGTATTTATCAATTATCAAGGCATCTAGCATTACTATCTACGGAGCAACAACTCCATGTATTTTCAAAATTAATGACATGTTTTGTTAGGTTGCAAGTTTAAATTGCACTTAAAACTCAAGCAAAATTTATGGTGTAGGTTGGAAGCTATTGGGCATAAGGTACTTAGGGTAGAACCTTCTCCAACAGGACAGACAAAAACAAGAAACATGAACAGAACATAGAGACAATGCATGAGAGCAAAAACCAAAAAGCAAGGATATAAAGTACTGCCAGAAAAATAAAATTAAACGAAAATGGCGAATTCAACGCATATAGAGTAAAAATATTTTCCACCCCGATTGGTAATATTATGCTCGGGAAACTGATAGGAAATAAAGAAAAAACAAGCCACCTATAGTATTTCACTTTTTCTTGGTAACAAGACTGTCACCGCCTTCTTCCTCCGGGCGGGGCGGCGGTGGTTGTCCACTATGTTGCTGCAAGTTTTTGTTGTCAAGAAGAGTCCTTGGCAATTACTTGTTGGGTCTGGGCATCGTCAATAAGGAAGAGATCGAGATTGTTGTCGAAGGAAGGCAGCCAATCAAGAAGTATGTTAGAACACAAATCATCGGTCGCTCGAAGCTGAGGAGGTTCAGGCCGGTAACGGTCTTCGTAGTTGAAGAGGAACTCTATTTGGGCGATTGATAAAAAGATTTTAAGAAAAACCATCGAAACTGGGAAGAGGGTGAAGGAGAAGAAACATGTAAATTTAGAGCAGTAAAATTATGAGTTGGAACGGCAGTGGAAAAAAGGACATTTTAGGAAAAAAGTTAAAATATTGCTCGGGATCCTAATTTTTGCTCTGGCAATAACAGCTGTCTAAAGTAATACACTACTTCTTTCATCCCACTGAAAAAGAAACAGGTATATATTTACAAGGGAGATAGCTAGTCTCCTGTTTAATCGTTTGATGGTCCGACAATAATGTTTCTAACTTTTAAATTGATAAAAAATTTCATTAATAAAAAAGTATTAGATGCTGAAATGAACACACGCGTATTTGTTATGCAATACGTTTTCCTCTAAAATCAATACACATATACACTACACCGCGAAATTGTAATATAGACCATCAAAATTCAAACACCAATAGGATCGTATTGACATGAATATTTGTGGACACAACTCCAAAAGCAATCGAAACCTCATATTTAATGCATTAATTAATGATCAGTAGTACTCTTGTTACCTTGTAAACGAGGTTGAAACTCCAAAAGTGACACCTAAACCCACAAAAAATGAAGGAAAAAAAAATTAAATAAAATAAATTGACCCAAATTGCTTAATTGGATTACCTTTTCCACAGGGCAATTCCCTGCCTTATTTTGACTCCATCCACACACTAGTTTCTGTATTAATTGCTAGTAGTTGGCTTGCCTGCCCTTAATTAATTTTTGCTTACAACTTTACTTTCTTTTCTGCGCAATTCCCCTTCCCTATTTCCTATTTCATATTTCTGTCGAAATTATGACGTCTTATTTTGTCACACTCGTAGAATACTAGTGGTATAGTACATAGTTGTTCGGGTCCACCATTCACTCTCGCAAGAAAAGGGCTGACCTTATTCTAGAGCAGTTTCATTCAATTGCCAAAAGAATCCGTAACTCCACCCAAGGTAGGCCTGGGTGAAAGCCTTAGCGTAGAAGCGTACGTGAGTGATGAGTAAATTTATTCTGTTACTGTTAGACATAATAAGACAACACAAATTAAAAAAAGTTACGTAATAGAAAATGTCCTACGTGTGGCCCACCCCCGGTGTGCCCTCTCGACACAAGAATCTCTCCTCTTGATCTTGTCATCACAAAAACAAATAAATCCCCTCAATCAAATGGAAAATATTATCAAAACTAAAATAAAATTAAAAATTAAAACACGTACACACACACACACACTTCTTCCACTATAAAAGAGAGATGATGGGCTCAGTAGTACTGTGTAGCAAATTAATCCTTCATTTTCCTTCGACATTAGATGAGAAAATGGAGTTTTTCAAGAACAACTCCAAAACCTTATTACCTCATCATCATCTTCTTAATCATTACTCAAGAGCATTAGTGACGCAAATTATCGTCTCTGTTTCTCTGTTTTACGTCGTCTTTTTCCAGTCGTCGCCCGGCTTTCCTTCTTTGAAATTCTACTTGTGTGCAATCCCATTTCACTCCTTGGATAAGCTCTGGGTTTTCCTCATTTGCAATGGCATTTTAGTCATTGTAGCAAACACATCATCATCAAGATCTGATCATCAAAGTGATCATGAGCAGTTGAAAATCAACGGCCAGGATCCTCTCCTGCATGCACCGGTACCGGCTGCAGAACAAGTGCTTCTCTTGGAAAGTGCAGAAGATTATAACGATGAAGAAGGGTGCAGCGATCATCATGTAGAACAATTAGGCATCACAATCGAAGAAGACGACGACGACGACGAAGAAGAAGAAGAAGAAGTAGTAGAGATGGAAGCAGTGGAAGAGATTAATGTTGAAGAAATCAGAATCAACATTATTAAAGGAGATGATGATGATCATGAAGAAGAAGAAGAAAATGAAATTTCTGATTCTGAGGATGAATTACTAATGGAGCCCTTTGAGGAAGATGAAGAAGAGGAAGGAAAGATGTTGATGGAGAAGATGAGTGCAGAAGAGTTGAACAAGAAGTTTGAAGATTTCATCAGGAAAATGAAGGAAGAACTCAGGATTGAAGCTCAACAACAACAACAACAACAACATCTAGTGATGGTTAAATGAAAATTAATTAATATAATTAATAGTCATTAGAATTAATTAATCAGCCTTAATTTGTGAGGTGTTATCAAGTATTAATTTAGTGTAGATCTTTAGTATGTATCCATGCATTTATAGTTTTAGAAGTTAATTATATAATATTATCTCTTATTTATCTATATTAATTATATATTGTTTTTAATTAGAATTCAAATTTAGGGTTCAATCAATTAATTATATTAAATTTCAACCAATTTAAGGTCATAATAGCAAGCAATCAAACAACCTATGGTATGGTCTGTTCTTTACAGGTTTAGTTTCGGTTTTGATTTCAATAGTAAATTTAATATATTGTAATCAGTTTTATCATTTTCAATACAACTGTTTACTATTCAGTTATACATTTTTACAGTTTCAATACACTTTTTACATTATAAAATTATTTTCCAAAATAAGTTTTCAAACATGTTTTCAAACTCATCAAAAAGAACATCCTCATAAGTTACTGAAAATTTTCACACAAAAAGATTAGCTTAAATATCGACGGAACATGCCTATGGTAATGAGGTTTCCGTATAATAATTGTTCATCATTTCTAATACAATTTTTTACATTTTTGTTATTTGTAAAACTAATTTGAATCACGATATAAAACCATACTATATATAATATGTACCATATTTCGCCAATCTATAAGAAAGATGGCTTCTAAAAGTTTCTTACCCATATATACATAAAAACAGGGGATTGGAATAGGTTGAACGAATTTTTGAAGATCCACGTGACATCCACGTTGGATCACTTATTTATAATATTTTATTCGATTCTGTTTAAGATGGCGAAAGAACGTAATTTTATTTTAAAATTATGTCATTTTACTTAAATATATATTTAGTAAAACGACGACATAATTTTACCTTAAAATCAAGTCGTTTCACTAAATTAGACATAGAATTTTGTAGATAATTATTAAGACTTAGTGGGGTCTGTGCAGGGAAGCAAAGACAAAGTCTGGTTGTAATAATAATTGGAATTCATATAAATGATTGAAATACTTCCAAACTTATTTTGGACGCTTGGAAATGTTGGCAAAATGAACAGAAGAACATATCAGCAACCTGGAAAATATGTGCAGAGTTTGGAAACGTGATTTGGATCTTATTTTTATTTTAAAATATTAAAATTGCATTATAAATTCAAAAAAAAAAGTATATTAAAAATGTAAAAAATGTGTTGAAAATAATAAAAAATTATTATAAAATAAAAATGAGATCCAGATCATGATTCGGATCACGTTTCCAAACAAAGCCATATACTCTCATGTAAAAAATTAATAATGCATTTCATTCTATGATTGATTTTTTTCCACTTCAAGATTGATGATTTCTTGTTCTAGCCTTCTAGGGGTACTTGTCTTTGTTTTGTTTCTCTCTCTAGTATTATCTAGAAACTACCAATACATATGCTAGTTTTCTTACTTGTTACACAAAAACAAAAACAAAAACAAATAAATAAATAAAAGGTTAAATGATTTATATATTTTTTTAAAAAAGGTATTATTTTGGTTCATCAAGTTAAAAAGATAGTTCGTATATAAATAGTTTTGAACTCAAATTTAAACTGCTTCCGAGTTATTTAGGATGACAAGAAAATATACTTCGTATAATAGTTGCACTGAATAATATTTCTACAAAATAAGAGACAAACAGAGAGCAGAATGAGATAACAAAAATAGAGAGAATTATTTACTAATATTAAAAAAGTAACTTTTTTGTTTTTTTGTTTTGACCATAATATGTAAATTATAATATTAAAAATATTATAAACTGCAAAATTTTAAAAAAAAAAAAAGTTTATGAAGATGTTAAGGAAATATTATATTACTCGTATTGTCTTTTTTTTATTTTAATTTGTCATCACCGAGATAGTCCCATATTCAACTGAACCCAAACTATTACTACATCTCAAAATTGGCTACGTGTTTTGAAAGATTTTTTCTTCTGATCATTGCTGAGGTATTCTCGTATCCAACTAAATTCGAGCTACAATCGCAACCAATTTAATAAAATAATCAAGGTGTGAACTCACCATCTTTCCCTAGCAAACACTCGTAATGACGGCTAAAATGATCATTGATTCAATACTGCTAAAATGGATTGAATCTCAATCATCAAATACTCCAAAGTTACCTAAAAAAAGAAGAAAAAAATTCCACGTAAAACAAGAGGACAGAAAAGCGTTCATTAAATAAACGAAAAGACATCGTACCAACGAAGGGGACATGAAACAAATGTACATCTAAATCTAATTAATAAACAAATAATTGTTGTGAATGATTAATCGGATTTCATTACAGGTGGATGAACACTTTTCAAGAACACCTTTAGATGTGATACACATGTGGCTTTTGTGTCCATAATAATATAATAGTAACAGCTTTTTCCTTCATTTCTATGAATGATTTATGATGGGACCTTCGAAGCTTCATATAGTCAATCTCAATTTGCATCAAATTTTGAGCCCAAAATCCCTAAACAGGGAAAAGGAAAAGGGTTTAGTGCCAATATCTCTAGAAAGATCCTCCATTCTCTATTTGGTGGGAATTCAATTCATTCATCACAAGATCTTATAGGATGTTGGCAATCCTCATTTGATTACAAGTTAAAACAAGAAGTTATAGTTGTTAAAGTAATGGTATAATTAATTAATGGGTGGGAAGTTGTAGCGATTGATTGACGTGATATTTATGTTGCACTTGTCACTTGGTAGTACATTTTGCTTTTGCGAATTTCTGTTCATATCGCGTAAAATTTTATCTTTACTTTTGTTGATATTGATCTGCAAGATTTCATATTTCAGATTAGATAGATATAGTAATGAGTATAAAACACAAAAGAGCAAATATGCGAAGGGAAAGATGATATTAATCTTTTAAATATATTTTTATTATAGAGTACTAATACACATACACGCAATGAAATTTTACATTGAATTCATATACAATTAATAGCCGATGTGATAATCGAATGGAAAAGATATTAAACAAATTTAAAATTAAAATCGTTAAGTAACTATTATCATCTGATGTCACATCGGCCATAAAACTTTAATTTTTTTTTTTTTACTTTCTCCAGTGAGAGATAGTATTGAGGATAAGGACCAATTTAATACATTAATTGTTAGGTGTTGTGGCACTTTTATATAGGTTTATCATATCATACATAGTAAATTAGTAATTAATGATAATTACTTTGAATCGAAGGTAATTAGGAAGATTATTAGCCATTTAGGGCAAAATAATTAATTGAATTGGTATCATCCATATTAGACTTGTTTAACCAATTATAGGAATCAAATAGTCTAGCACTTTAGCGGTGGAGATTCAACGGGAAATCGATTATATAAATCATGTTTCGCGTTACTTATACCACAGGTCATATATAATGAAATTATGGGCATGTTCTTTTTGAACGTTTTGAAAACGGTTTTGAAAATAAGTTTTGAAAAATAGTTTTATAATGTAAAAAGTAAATACTGAATAGTAAAAAATTGTATTGAAAATAATGGAATATGATTAAAATATATTAAATTTACTGTTGAAACCAAAACCGTTTTCAAAACGAAACAAAAAAAACAGACCCTATATAACTTTGGTTACATTTGTTGCCGGGCACCAAGAATAACAAAGTTTTGACGTGAGAAATTGATTATATAAATCATATCTCGCTTTACTTATACTACTGGTCATATATAATAATATTATATAGCATAGGTTACATTTGTTGCGGGGCACCACCTATATTCAATCATTCAACATCAAGAATTTGTGACCAATAAAAAAGGAAAAATATCTTTGTCGACGGAATAAATTAATTAATTATGGTACAACGTAGGTGAACCAGAAGTTGAAATTAATTAATTAATTATTACCCTGGCTTAAGGGCTTCGATCTGGCTGATCAATTCGTTCGTGTGACTGAGAATCGATCAAAACCCCGTTAGCACTGCAATTCCACACATCCATATATAGTTCGTAGAATTTCGATCCGTCTTCGTTATGATTCTACGATCTTATAATACCAAATTGATTTTAGGTTCGATTCTATTTTATTCTAAAAGCTTCAATTAAAATAACTTAAATAAAAATATTGATAATTTATCTGTAATTTTATATATAAAATCTTACGTGTCAATAATGCATCTGAATCGATCTCATGTGAAATCCCGATATTATAAACAGTGATGCATGCATGCATCGATCGTATCCACCAGATATTAACATTGACGTGTGACATCCTTATCATGTTGACTTGGAAAGACTTTACAAATATAAAAAAATTAATTAGTTTCTTAAAATATATGGACCTTAATTTTCATTGTTAATTACCTATCTAAGGGCCTGTACTTTTTATTCTGTTTTGAAAATGATTTTAGTTTCAACAGTAAATTTAATATTTTTAATCATATTTCATCATTTTCAATACAAGTTTTTAATATTCAGCATCTACTTTTTATATTTTCAATACACTTTTTACATTATAAAACTATTTTCCAAAACTTGTTTTCAAAATCGTTTTCAAAACGATGAAAAAAAACAGGCCCTAAATATCTTTTCGGATTGAAAATTAAAGGCAATGGTGCGGAAGTCTTGAATTCATAGATTCCGCCCCTCGTTTTTAGAAACACGTGATACTTTTTTTAAGGATGCGAGTATCATATTTAAATTTAAATTTAAAAGTATCGCATATATGTTATGATGTATTGTTTAGTGGCAGACCAAAACTTTAAAATCAAACAGTTATAGTACTATTTGTAATTGGACAAATACAAAATGCCAATAAACATCATTATATCAAAACCCTACTAGATAATTAATTAAAATCAAACCAAATATGTTCATGATTTATAAATATATCATGAACTGATTTAATAACGTCTGGTAACTCCAAAGTCATGGATTCGAACCTTAGGGATACAGGGGTAATTTAAAATAAATAAATAAATAAATTTAAAAAACTAAACTTCCACCTTAAAATAAAATTAGTAGGTGAATATAGAAACTAATTAAGGATGAAAATGATGTTCCTTTTTCATCAAGAAAACAACTTCCCAAATTTAATCCCATGTTACATGTAGTTGCAACAGCTACATGACACGTGGCCGGTATTACCACCGTACAGACGGCCGTATCCTCGGCGGGGATACGGCCGAGGATAGGGCGGCGCGTACCCGGCCGAGAATGAACGGCGGCGAGGAACTCCACAACCATAGCTACCACGGCGGAACGGATAGTCGGTGCCAAAAACCGGCCCGTGTGAAAGGCCGTCGGCCCCCAAACTCATCGGAAAATGGTATCCCGGAGCATCGAGACTATGGAGACCGCCGCTATAATTGCCGCCGGAGTTCCAATTCGGGTGCTTGAAATGAACCCTAACCACTTCGGCATGCCTTCCTGTTCTGGCCAGAGAACTCAAAAGGTAGTTTGGATCAACTTCTCCGGCGATCGTCACTAGCCCTCTTTCGCCGTCCACATCCACATTGTACACTCCTATATTAATATGAAATAAAATAATATTTATTTAGTACAGGTATCGTGTACGATCGAGACATAATTAAGTATATAAAATCAGATCATTTATGTAATTAATTGACCAAAAAAATAGAAATGAATAATACCAATTATGGAGCTGAGAACTTCCATTATCTTATACTTGCATTGTTCACATCGGATGTCAACTCTCAAAACACAACCCTAAATATATAGAAAACCATTAATTAATTAAAATCAAATTCAAACACAAAAATATAATTATTAATAAGAAAATTATACATTAAGTAATTACTTTCTACTGTTACACGTCCCGTACAGGAAAAAAAAGGGGAAAAAAAAAAAACAAACTTGCGTCTAAAGTTTGTATTAGGGTGAACAAAATTATCCACAGTTCGATTTTTCAAGCTCGGTTTCGGTTCGAATTATAAAGAAGTGGATTCAAAGCTTTGTAAAAGTGTCTTTGATCTCCATGGCGGGTTTAAGGTCTAATTGAGGAAGAGTAATATAATCTTCAAAGCTCAAAATTTTCGATGATATATAACAATAAATCAAGATGCACAGTGCAAAAAAAGGTTCTTGAAAACTCATTATAGAAAAATGAATATCCAGAAAATAAATTGTTAATTCTCATACAAATCAGACTTCTTTTTCTTTTTTCGAAATAAAATAAGAATTTGGTTCTGAGAATTTTATTTTTTCCAAAAAAAAAAAAAAGAAGGAAGAATATATATATAATTTAAAAAGAAAAAAAAGGTGAAATAAAACATAAGGAACTGGGGTTACCGCATCAGCAATGGCCATTGAAATTGAACTGCAAGAACTGTAGATTCTTCAATCAAAAGAATGAAAACAAAACTTAAAAAATTGTAAAATGTTGAGAGATCGATATGCATTTTGATGGAGGAATTGGAGCATATATAGATATATAGAATTTATGTATGGAAATGATCTATACGATATCGTTTTGATTCCCATAAATTGGAAATGAGAATCAATTAAACGTGCAGGACACGAAATTTCGCACCAATTAGTGGATCTTATTAGATATTGTGATATGATCTTATGCTATAAATTATTATTATTATTATTATTATTAATGCATATATAAAAGGAAAAAATTATATATAAAGAGTTGAAACATGGAAATATAATTCAATGAAGGGTAAATTGAAGATTTTTTTTTTCTTTTTTTTAAAATTATTTTTTACTATGGATTCCTTTCAATTTAATTTGGTCATTTTATGTAAAAAAGTAAATAAAATCCAAGCGTATATTTGTCTGCTAAAATTAATCACTTACCAAAGGGTACATTTATTTTTGTGAGAGATATAACATTGAATTCAATTTCGAAAAATTGCAATTTAGTCTCAAATCTTTTTAATTAAATGAGCACATAACATTGTCAATCTTCGAATTTGCGACAATTTTGGAATGTTTCTGTGACCAAGTTGAGAATTTCTTTTGTTTTCGGGAGAGAAATTTTTAGAAGAAATTGTTTTCTGAGAAAGTACCCATCTAGAGAAAAATATGAAATAATTTTGAGAAAAAAAAAAAAAAGTGGTGTTTTTCTTTTTAGAAAGAAATCTAAGATAAACAGAGCATTACTACCACTTGTTAGTGATAAAAATTTTGCTCGTGACAGTGAAAGTCAACATTAATGTTGTTGGAAATCGTTCTATGTTAATCCTCGAGCTTCAAAAATCAATCAAGCAACAATACTATACCAACAAAAGTACTTCAAAATAACATTATACAACCCCTCCAAAAACAAAAACAAAAAAACTTTAGATAAAATATATCTCTGGCCTAAAATAACATTCAAATCCTAAATTCCAACGAGTTCATAATTTCTCACAAAAACCCCAAATTGAACACGTTGAAATTGACTTATATTTTCGATAAAAAAAAATAACTATAAAAAACTAAAGTAAATTAACAAAGAAGTAATTAATCCTCGTGATATATATGATGTATCCGCCATCAACCCTTACATGATGGTGCACACGTTTTCATCGTCTCTCGGATCATGGTCCCTCGGAGGATACGACGGCACGTACACCGCCTCCGGCATCGGTCTGCAGCAATAGTTGTTACACCCATCGGGGTGCACCTCCACCGTACTCTGCAGCCGTCCACCACCGTGGCCGTAGGAGTAACCTCCTCCCTCCAACGAGGTACCACCGTAAAGCCGTCGTCCACTCGGATGAACAGTGTTTCCGCCACCGTAGCCATTAACGTGGTTGCAGTCGCCATACTCAATAGACGATGGATATTCATTATTATTATAAGAAATTGCAAGATTATTATTATTATTATTATTAGTAATCTTTTTGTTGCCAACTTCTGGGTGGGTGATTCTAGCATGAACCAACCCCCCATGTTCCCCAGTTGCCCTTCCGATGGCTCGAAGAAGCACGTTTGGATCAACCTCGCCGGAAATCTTCACCGTCCCTCCGTCGGCGTCAATGCTAACGTCGTACACGCCTACATCATCATCCCCCACCCCCCCAAAAAAAAAAGATTATTAATTTAAATAATTGCACTAAATTTACAAAAGCATAAATTTACGTTTGTGCATGCATGCGATATCCCACGTACCAACGATTGAACTGATGACTTCCGTCATCTTCATCTTGCATTCGTTACAATTAACGTTAACTCTCAAAACGCAACTCTACAAAAAAAAAAAAAAAAAAAAAAGGAGCAAAATTATAAAATAATATTTCAAAAAGATGTAATAAAAGTGAAGGATCAATAGAATTTACTGCGTCGGCGTAGCGCTGCCCGTGCTGGGGATCATTCGCCATTGCAGAAGCTCAAGAATTAATCCTTCTTCTTTCTGAAACTCAATGAAAGAAGAAGTAAAAGCTTATATGTATATATAAATAGAAGGGGCCATATATAGTTATTTATGGAAGGAATTTAATTACCTTTTATTGGGTATCTTGTAAAACAATTAGGTACTTTCTAAATTTCGCTAAATACAAGGAGAGGACCCTCTCAATAATTGAAAAAATTATATGAAAGCTCCTTCTTGAATTTTGGAAGGTAAATAATCCTGAGACAAGAATGAAAGTGACGTCACGGATAGTGCTTCGATCTCGCACTTGATTCCTCTTTGAAGCATCAACTCCAGTTCCAACCTTCAATGTCAGCGAAGAATATAGCAAATCCTTGGCATTTTATCAACAAAGAAGTTTACCGAATGATCAAAAACAAGGCACAGAGTCCTACCTCCATTTTGGTGCCTCTCTTGGCAAGTAACACCTAAGTAACATTGCTTCCACTTTCATCTTATCTGGCATGGAATGTATCAATTTTCACACAAATATGAAGTCTGCATTCTGTACCAAACAATCAAAGGAGATACATTCATCTGAACGTTGTCTCACCTTCTCTGGTTAAAGGTAGCAGACACTGCTGCGGAAGGTGGTACTTATCTACTTCCGAAGGAAACACGCCGAGCCATCTTATCTCTGGAACGCACAGAAGTTTTGCATCGTAGGCCATTTGCTTCAATGGCAAGGAAGAAAGATTAGTTAGTTAGAGGAACTTTCTTACTCTATGAAATGACGTAATTCACCAATAAGATCTCACCATAGAACCAAATCTGTATGTTGTCAATATGTCAAAGCCATAAGGGTCACAATCTACCAAACAATAAGTAGGCAGATGCAGCTTTTCTATAAGGAGGTGCAAAAATCTGGTTAACATGCAATGAGAAGGGGCATACAAATGGTCAACCATAACATGAGAGGAAATGTGACAATACATCAACAGCAGTGAAATAAGCTCCTTTACCTTCTTGTGGGAACATCAGGATAGCCTCTTCCCTGACAAAAATGTCGTCATGTAGTGAGCTGATTGAGCAGAGAAAGGGAAGGAAAAAGAACACAAGGCAAAGAATAAAACTTACTGTCATGACAATACAACGGTTTTTTGTGCAAAACAGATCATTTGCAAGTCTCTGGAATACTGCAGGGTATATATGCAGAACAACATGTTTATGACTGAGTAATTGTGTTAGCAGGATGATTTAGTTCAAGGGTCTTATCAAGAGAAGTCACACCTGATTCTTTCTCCACAACTAAGATGTACTGAGCAACACTGACAATATCTGCTTGCAACAATTCAGGGGCAACCAATTCTTATTTTAAGCACATTAATTTACTACATAAATTCTAACCTACTAAAGAATAAGGACCACAGAAACCTCAAACCTGCAAGTATAAGTTTTCTAACACCCTATAAACTTCCCAATTAGCTATCTCGTTCTTATAAAAAAGAGAGCTGATACTATTGATTGCATGTAATGAATATCAAGTGATTGAAGGTTAAAATATTTCCTTTTAAAATAGATACCTTCAATATCTTCCACGTGAACAGGAACAGGATACGACTGCATAACAACCAAATGTGGCATTAAGCAGAATATGAGAGTGATAAATACAATGTGAAATTTTAGCTCGGGTTGTTACAGTGTTAGGACTGTTGATGCAGTCAAATTTCCTCCCAGCTTCTGAAAATCTCAGCCAACCCATAATCAATCTACATCAGAAACTAATGGAACAATTAGCATTTGACCAACAACAACAAATTGCCATCTAAATGCAAATCTTAAAAGCTTGACGCAATAAGTCGCTCAATATGCATATTAGAATAAACTAGCAACATTAAGCTAAGAGAAACAGTACAAGTGAGTCATTCATGCAGATTTTCCACTACTGTTAAGAAAATACATTCACCAGAAACAGATTTTGTCACTTCAGAAGTTTAAATGACCCACCCATTTCCAACAGATACCTGCAGGAGACAAACAGAGATAAATTACTTTACTTGATATGAGGTCGTTGAAGTATAAGTAAGGCAATTTGTGTCGAGTCAAATGTATTATCATTGGCAGCATTTTGATATGGTGGCATGAATCTTTGAACTTTGGTAGAAAGAGGGGGGAAGCACCACATCTAAGTAAGTAATTTGTGAGATGGGAATCTGTCATCAGCTATAGAGAAAATTTTGAAATTTTGATAAATTGCAGCAAAGGAAGCTATCAGTTTGAGCTGAAATTTCTTAATGAATCTAGGACCCTAAGCTCTCAATCATGAACATCAACTGAAAGTTGCTCCAAGTTCTTGAAAAAGGAAAATGGAAAGCAGCCAGCTAATGGGTTACTACTTCAACTAGGAACAAAAGTTTGCCTGTCATTCTTGTGGGTAGCATAAGTATACACGTGACACTAAGAAATGCAGGTTATGTAAGTCTATGTCTTCCCACCACTGTGATCTACGTGATCTACCACAATTTCGAAGAGAAGTTATAGGATTTACCACATTCAGATTGTGACGACTGCATTGCAGAAGAACACAAATGTCATTAATTGCCCTGTCAACGACTGACTGTTCTGCTTAGCAAAGAACATGAAAATACATAGATAGTCAGGTGCCTAATCAGAAAGCATATTGAGAAGACAAATGAAATCTTTATCAACAGGTCTTACTACATAATGTCTTATTATGCAATTCAGTATATCTCTCTAACCAAATATGGATTCCCTACATCAGATTATTCAAAGCCTTGCAGTAACAACAGTTATTAATCAACAAAAGTTTCACAGTGTCATTCATTTTCTCGTGAATAATAGCACATTAACTCACGAAAAGGATAAAAGAAGGCATGAGCATACTTATTCTATGATCTCAACTATTAATTCAAAAGAAGCCATTCTCTTCATACCTTTGAAAATAGTAGGATGCATGTAATATATATCTCTTTTGGAACCATGCCTATTCTGTTGCAGAAGTTTCTGAACTATTAGCAACACTCGAAGTAAGACATCTGGCGAAGAAAGACGCCAGATCAAAGTTAACACTGCTAAATAATCCCTTTCCCTTAATCTGTTTCTTTTTTCTAACAGTAGTATAGATAGAAGTCCAAATTACCAGATGAAGAATAGTCAATGTTTCCAGAGATAACAAAATTCAAGCATTTTTACGGATACAAAAAATGGGAAACTCACCCAATCTACGCGCATGGCTTTCCTTAGATAATGTTAGTATTTCTTCCCCAATGGATATATCATAGCTGCAACAGCTGCAGGAAAGGCGAACAAACTCATTTCTCATTCCAAAATTTCCAATCCATTTATAGTACAGCTTCAAATGAACAGTCTAAAATTATCAATCAGAAATGCATAATAAAACTCATTTCTCAGCGTCCAATAAAACTTCTTCCAAAATAATAAATAATACTCCAGAAATGGATAATGTTCAATTTAAGTATGAAGAGAAAGCAATCAATCATGGAAACTAAAATTGAAGAAATCGAACCAGTTTCCAGAAGCTTCGGTGCAGTAATTCCTGAATTTATCAATGTAAACCACCGCGGACTCTCCATCGGAGAGATTCGTGAGTATAGACAGAGTGAGCTCTGCGAATCAGTAAATTCAAACTGAAATTATCGCGGCCCAAAAAAGAGAAAATCGAAGCACAATACGGAGTTTTCGTTACCTCCGATTCTTCCCAGCACGTCGGAGGGTTGCTGACTCGCCCGTGATCGCTTTCCCGCCATTACCACAGCTGAACGTACTGTTTGTCGGCAGCAAAACCCGCAACCACTACCTTCAAAATGACAACAGAATCAAAATATTTAAAAAGCGAAACAAGATTGATGATTTATATATGATTTGCAATTTAAATAAATATATAAAATACGTAAATTTATTTTACATGCATGTAATTTGAGAATGAATTTTTCTTTTTGAATACTTAAATTATTTTTATTTTTAGTTTTCAAAATGGAGACTTCATTTGGGTCAATGGGCCCAAAATTGATAGCAGTGGCCCAATGAGGAAAGTCTGTCATGCGCTTAAAGTCCTTCTTAGGGTAAATAAGTAATTTGCAAGCAGTTTGTAAAACGCTACCGTTTTATGTTGTTTCTGTTTGCTCGTGTAGTTCTGTGAGCGAGCATATATGTATGCGTTCCAAAGATAGGTGTTCATCATGTTGAATGTATTTTGAATTTTTCGTTCTCAAACTTCTTCTTTTCGTTCTCAATTCTTTTTCATTTCATGATCTTTTTTCTTCTATTTTCTCATCCCCTTTCTGTAATTTTTGGGTAATTCCCTAACAAAGTCATGAACGGGCCCAGCTTAATATTGTACTCCCTCCGTCCCACTCAAAGAAAGAATCCGCTTTCAAAAGAAAATCTTGTCTCATTTAAATAGTTCATTTTGAATTTATTTACATTACATATCCTTACTAATATAACAATGTATGGTTCACAATTAACCATTACTTCTAAAATAAGGATATAAGTGAAAAATATAGTGATAAATTACTTAATTTAAGTGTTGTATCTCATAAATTGTAATAAGTTGTACACATTTCAAAGTGGATTCTTTGAGTGAGACGGAGAAAGTATATTTCTCCAGATATAGAATGCAGACGGACCAGACCTTACCACTTGTCGGCAAATAAATGGGCAGCCAAAAGTATCACAAATTTCTCCACTTGCCCTTTTCAATCTTATCGAATCTTTAATATGATAATACTTTGTCCAAATCTTCAAGATCCATCGATCATTTTCCAAATCTCAAGTTTTCTTTTTTCCTATTTTCCACTTTTCCTTTGTAAGTTAAAAAATCATGCGAGATTTCTATAATAACTAATTTTTTTATTTTAGAAATAAAAACAAAACTTTTGAATTGAATAGATGGAATATTTTTCACACAATTATTTAGGAATAATCTAATAGAGACCCACCTCATAACTAATTAGGTGATACACCGTTCTACTCAAAAAGTTCACTTTAAAATATGTACAACTTAATATGCATTGTGAGATATAACACTTAAAATAGGTAATTTATCATCATGTTTTTCACTTATATCCTTATTTTAAAAGTAAGTGTTAATTGTGAACCACCAATTGTTATATTAGTAAAGGTATGTAATGTAAATAAATTCAAAGTTGACTATTTAAATGTGACAAGATTTTTTTTTTAAAGTGGACTCTTTGAGTGGGACAAAAGGAGTATATCAATTAAGAATAAACTCTTGCATCTAATAACGACTTGTGAAGCATAGTGAACTACCCAAAGGTTGGGGGTTCAATTCTTACTTTTATCAGTTCTGCCTATTTAGAACGCAGGTTAACAGGATTCAACGAAATAGTGTTGAATTCAAAAAAAAAAATATATATATATATATATATATATATATATATATATATATATATATCCTCTTGCATCCACCATTTTCAAAAGTTAAATTAATGCCCATAATAGAATCTTGCAATTCCCCCATACCCGGACCCCGTCCTGGAAAAAACTATAAAGGAATTCAGTTTATATATATATTTAAAATTTTATTTAAAAAATTAATTTTAAATTTCTTTATATAATATATTTTTACTAATATAATAATATATAATTTACATTTATTTTTACTTACAAATTAAGGGTATAAATAAAAAATATGTTGTCAAATTACATATTTTAAGTGTTATATTTTATTATTCATAATAAATTATATAACTTTTTTAAATCAAGATTTAATGAATTGTCACTATAAATTAAATGGAGTAGGCTTTAACGACATGGAAAGGTGAGCTCCCTGCAACTGGGTTGCCCACTTAAGTGTCACCTTCACAACAAATCCACGACCTTCCGGCGAAGTCTGAGAGCAACTTTACGCGGTTTGCTTCAGCCAAAATCAGCATTCCAGAAGGGCCAGAGACACTGTCTGATTCAGGGGTAAGTTCGTAGCTCAGATCATAATATGTTTTGACTGATGAACAGCTTTCTTAATCTGTTCTGTTAATACCGTTGTTTCCTTCTTGTTTATATGATTTGATTCATTGTTCTTGTGCTTGTGTTTCCTGTTTTTGCAAATGAACTCGAGGGCCAAACTTAGTTATTGTTTCTGCTGATTTTAATCGCACTGTTATGCTGTGCTCATCGATCTTTGGCTTATATGATGAATTTCGTTTACCGGATTAATCAAATTGGGATTCAAAAGGATTATTATGCTTTGAAATCTTGGGCCAAAAAGTTCCTTCCTTTGTGAAATAATTGGTTTACTTTGATTCTTGAAGTTGGATTTTATGCAATTTAGATGCTTCACTATTTCAAGAAGCTCAATTACCACAAGAATCTGATCTTACACACTGATAGAAAGTCAATGAATATGTTGATAACACAGTTTATGATGTTTTATATTTATACTATAAATGGGATTTCTGTAGATTTATTGGCTGTATGGCTGAGAGTGTGGTGAACCAGCCACTGTTGATGGGGTTGAATGATGCTGCCCAACAGACCAGCCAAAAAGGGGGAAATCAAAGAAGGCGATACCGCCGGTGTAAAAGTGCTCCTCTAGCTGAATATACCCCTGGAGAAGTGGGTGGAAAAAACCACAAACTCACACCCTCTGAAACCATTTTTGATAAGCTCCATCCGAGTTTGAGGAAAGTTGCAACTTTCTTATGTTTATACTTGGCAATAGGAGTCACCTGTTTTTACCTTGTTAGGCACCAGATTAAAGGGGAAAAGACAAATGGAGTTCTTGATTCTGTTTACTTTTGCATTGTCACTATGACCACCGTGGGATATGGAGATCTTGTGCCCAATAGTGCGGCCACGAAACTTCTGGCCTGTGGTTTTGTCTTCTCTGGGATGGCTTTAGTTGGTCTAGTGTTGAGCAA
This sequence comes from Leptodermis oblonga, assembly GCA_016801395.1. Classification (NCBI taxonomy): domain Eukaryota; kingdom Viridiplantae; phylum Streptophyta; class Magnoliopsida; order Gentianales; family Rubiaceae; genus Leptodermis; species Leptodermis oblonga. The sequence goes on from CM028758.1 coordinate 4,590,608, forward strand.
TGCAGCAGACTATCTTGTGGAGAAGCAGGAAGCATTGTTTGTGAAAGCATATAACATGCAGCACAAAGCTAGTCCAATAGAAATCCTACAGAAGATTGAGACGCACAAAGTTAAACACAAGTGTGCCATTGTGTCCTTACTTTTGCTGTCCCTAATAGTTGCTGGGACGGTGTTCCTGGTTAAAGTTGAGAAATTGGACGTTGTTGATGCCTTCTACTGCGTCTGCTCTACCATCACAACTCTCGGTTATGGGGATAAAAGCTTCTCCACCGAGGCAGGGCGCATTTTTGCAATTTTCTGGATCTTGACAAGTACCATTTGCTTGGCTCAGTTCTTCCTGTACATTGCTGAGCTTAACAGTGAAATCAAACAGAAGGAATTAGTTCAAAGGATACTTACTCGCCGAATGACTAATGTGGATTTAGAGGCAGCTGATATTGATGATGATGGTCTAGTGGGGTAAGTCTTGTGCCATACTCTGCATTTGTTTCCTGTTATGTATCTTTCTTTACTTATCTGGCTTTACCATTTTAACAGCGCCGCGGAGTTTGTCCTGTATAAGCTGAAAGAGCTGGGGAAGATCAGTGAAGAAGACATCTTGCCTCTGATGGCACAGTTTGAATACCTTGATGTGGATCAATCTGGAACTTTGTCAGTCTCTGATCTAGTTCTTGCTCAAGGGGACTAGATTGCAAGGTGACCTTGTTTCCACTCCTGTTCATCCCTTCCTAATTGATGTATATTTGTGGGCATGCTGTAAAGTGTAAACCAGTTATATACTCGTACTAATTTCCTATTCCCTCCGTTCCATTACTCTTCTAATGGAACGTAAGGAGTATATAGTTTTGCTTTTTTTGTTTAAACTTCTCAATGTCCATATGACTTGTTTTAGTCCCTTTGTTTGCATTACTAAGACAACTTTTTACATTTTCAATACGACATTTTTACTTCCTGAAATGTCTACAAGACCCCTTTACTTTTCCTTTCTCATTTGTCCTTTCTAAGTCCTCAGTAGGACGCTGCGGGCATCAAATCTATTGTCCCCAAATGCAGTGTTCCTAATATGTCCCCTCTCACATATATGGAGGGCTCACTGGTGGATCCACTAGTGGCACCCTCACATATATGAGGAGGACACGATAAGGACACCGTAGTTGGGAACATATGATTTAAACCTGACACTGCAGGACCTCCAAGAATGTCAATACGTTCATTTCATTTCCCATGGCATATGTATTTTGAGAATCTGATTTTGGATGGGCTTGAAAGCGATATATTTGATGATGGCCACTTGGCCCAACCGTAGGCCCACTACTATTGTAGGCACAATATATAATTTTATATTTGGGCCTGGAATATAGCCCACTACTGGTGTTGGATCAATAAGGATTTTGGGACCCAATAGAAAGCGCATTTGACTAGTAATCAGATGGCAATGATAAGCGGGCCCGTTGGCTCTTTCTACCATTTATAGCATAATTTATTCGAAGGTGCATTTTCAAATGGAATTAGAAAATTATAAAAATATTATTTAAAAAATGTGAAATGTAGCCCGATAATATGCTAAAATGCAATTGTAAGTTAAAGTTGTGAAGCTGGCAAAGGATTGTTTATGGAACACAAAATTCCTCTTCCTCAAAAGAGGAGCCACTTTTTAAGTTGTATTATTATCTTTCGTCCTAATAAAAAAGTTTATGAAAGACTTTGTATCTTATCGAATGTGACGTATAGACAGTCACCCAAAAGTCGAGAGTTCGATTCATACCTCTATCAGCGTAGATTAAAAACCCAATTTTTGAATAAATATATAATAATGCCAAGTTTTAAAAAATTATTATTATTATTTTTTAGTTTGAAATAACAACAATACATAAAATAATTCACTTTTAACGTATACCAGTCAAAATTGAAACCGATACTTAAAAATAACGTTCAAAACCGTTCCAATGTAATAAAATTGAGACGACTTGTCAGTTATTTCCACGTAATACGCACGAAGATGAATTACGCAAACAAAATTAAATTAAATATTTCAAAATTATTTTTTTTCGAAACTGACCCAAAAAAAAAAAAAAAAATTAGCTCAAAGAAATCTGATAGAAACATTATTTAATTAAATCTCTGCAATTAATATATAATTTCATTGTTGCGCAGTAAAATCCTCAATGATAAATCTTTTATAATAATTATTATTATAAAAAAAAAAAAAGGAATATTCAACAAGCGTTACGCTCATTCCGTTTACTGGTCAATCGTCATCGCTTTTCCCTTTTCCTTTAGCGTTTACTGCTGCATCTGCCCCTCCCTCGGCCGAAGCTGCTTGGCCATGGCCGTGGAGTTCCGCCGCCGCCGCCGCCACTTCTTCTGCTTCGTATCCTCCGTCTAATAGAGGTGGCATAATGTTATCCGGTTCGCCAGCCACGAAGTCCAAGATCCCCTCCGCGGCTTTCTCCCCCGTCGCCTCCGCATGCGACGGTGATATCCGTCCGAACACCACGATAGCCACCAGGAAAAGCGCCGTCGAGACCAGGAGCGGCCAGAAATATTTCACGATGTCTACGAAGCTCGGCGCCAGATAAACGAAGAACACTACCGGAAGACTCGAAATGGCTGCGATTAGAATCGGGAACTTGAATTTCAGAAGCTTTTCTGCGAGATTCTCCATCGTCTGAGGAAGAATTTCAATCCCGGCGTTGTGATTTGATGGGTTTTTCTGTGGGTTTCATAGAGAGGGAAAGAGAGAGAGAGAGAGGAGAGTGGGGGCCTTGCGAGGGGTTTTTATCCTTTTCTCGCAGAGATTCTCTGCCGGGAATTTTATTTTTTTTAATTTTAAAATTTTAAACGCTTTGAGGACTGTCAGTCAACGTTTTTGCTGACTGTACCATTTTAATAAACAGTAAAATATTAATAAAGGGCTTGGTCTTTTTGTTCTATTTTGAAAACAGTTTTGGTTTCAACAGTAAATTTAATATATTTTAATCATATTTTATTATTTTCAATATAATTTTTTACTATTCAGCATCTACTTTTTACATTTTCAATACACTTTTTACATTATAAAACTATTTTCCAAAACTTATTTTTAAAATCGTTTTCAAAACGATAAAAAAGAACAGGCCCAAAAACAGTAAGTAAAAAGTAGATAAGGCCAAAAAAAGTAAAAAATGTATCAACCTTGTGCATGTTATGGTACTTGTGAGTGCGTTTGTCGTGCGAAAATATGATCTCGTGCATGTTATGTTCCTTGTGGGTGCATTTGGCGTGCAAAAATAAAAATTACAAGAATTATTAAGTGATTTTAGAATATAATAATTTTTGAGTTTTACAATTACGTGACAGTTTTAATACTTAAAGCAAATAAGTATACGAATAGTGGTAGGAGTAAAAAAATAGAGTAGTTTACTTTTAAATTTTAGTTTGATTATTAATAGACTAGCAAACTTTTAAATTTTTTATTTTTTTATTTTTATTAATATGATAATTTGTGGTTCATAATTAATTTATATTTAAAAATTAGTAGAATAATTTGGGACAACTTAGTTGTTTTGTATGTTATATTTTAAAATACATAGTAAGTTGTACGCTTTAAAAATAGACCCTTATAACTAAATAATATTTTAGCGAGCAGGAAAAAAGTCAATTTGTAAAATTTACAGCAAGTTGGAATTGGATGACCTTTTCTCCAGTGGAATTCTCAGGACAAATTGCTTGGATAGGATTGGTGGAAGAGAGGAATCCCACTCAACTTTATTCTTTGGCCACAATTGAGACGATAAAAGAGTGGTGCTTCTAGTTTTTCTTTTTCTTTGCATAAAGGGCATGTTCTCTTTCGCTTGGTTTGAAACCAAGTTTGAAACATTATTTTTGAGAAATAATTTTATAATCAGTTTTATCATTTTCAATATAACTTTTTACTATTTATCCACACATTTTTATATTTATAATACACTTTTATATTTTTATATTCACTTGTTTGAAACCAAGTGAAGAGAACAGGCCCTAACTATACTAATAGAAACAAGGAAAAATGGCATTTTCAGTCCCTTTTGTTTGAGGCAGTGGCAATTTTCGTCCCTTTCGTTTCACCGTGGCAGAAATGGTCCCTTTTGTTTGCATTTGTGGCATTTTCAGTCCCTTTTACCTGTGAAAACCGGTCATCAGTAGTCAACTTTACAGTCAACGGTTTTTAGGATCGTTTTGAAATGAAAAAATAAAATTGGGGTTTTCTTACGATTTTCTTAAATTCCAATGGCCCAAACAATAAATATTTCCCTTTTTTTTATTTTTTTCCCTGAGACTCTTCTTCTCCTTCATCACCCAACCGACACCTTCTTCTCCCCACCCATTCAAACTTTCCTCCTCTCTCCGGACACCATCTTCCTCACTTACTCCACCACCTTTTGGACTGTCACCAATCTTCCTCCAACAACACCACCCCTAAAACTACCGGTATCCCGCCACCACCAAACCCACCTTCTCCAGAATCCCCCAGCAAAGAATTCCTAAACCAAATATTGACCCATTGTTTAGTCCCAAAAAATTGTGAAATCATAGAATATGGAATCTGACTTTGAAGTACCCATCAAAATGATAAATTGGGTTGATAAATTGGCTTACCAAACTAATTACTTTATGCAGAAATGAAACCCATTTGAATATCTTTCTACTAAATTTGTTGTCCAAATTCAAAATAAATGTATAAATAGGTTTATGTTTTTATGGTGGTGACCGGCCAGGTGAGAGAAGGGATGAGATGAAGTGGCAGTGGTGATGAAGAAGTTGGTGGCCAGATGGGGGAGAAAATGAGGTGGCGGTAGTGGTGGTGTGGAGAAAGTGAAGAAGGTGGCGGTTGGGTGATGAAGGAGAAGAAGAGTCTCAGGGAAAAAAATAAAAAAAAAGGGAAATATTTATTGTTTGGGCCATTGGAATTTAAAAAAATCGTGAGAAAGCCCCAATTTTATTTTTTCATTTCAAAACGATCCTAAAAACCGTTGACTGTAAAGTTGACTAGTGATGACCGGTTTTCACAGGTAAAAATGACTGAAAATGCCACAAATGCAAACAAAATGGACCATTTCTGCCACGGTGAAACGAAAGGGACTAAAAATGCCAATGATCCAAACAAAAGGGACTGAAAATGCCATTTTTCCATAGAAACAATAATAACGAATCACTTATTTCGAGTGTTGCGTATCTAGACTTGTATATAAAAGATATTAGTATACTTTTAAAAACTAAACATTTAAATGCGACAAATGTAATCACCACGTTAATCAGTCACTTTAAAAATGAATGTTAAATTTTCACTATAGGGCTTCATTTTAACATTAAGCTTGGACTTGCATGTTTTGCATTTCGTACTTTGTTCTCGGTAACTTTGATATTATGTCATTCTTATCTATTACATTGAGATAGTAATCAAACTTCCAACTTACGAGCTTTCTTTTATGCTTCATACCATTAAACATTAACTCGTTCATAACCAACCTGCACTGTTGATTCGGTTTGAAAAATAAAAAGTGAGAAAAAATGGAAAAATGAAAGTGGGCATGAGCAAGTGCAAATGCACCAACATATAGTCGGGCCATGTCGTTTCACAGGGCGGTGTCGGCTACTTTATGTTGAGGTTGATGTCGTTTAGCGGTGAACTTAACCCTGTTTTTTTGGTAAGCTTGTGCCTTTCTGGGTGGGCGGCCGCTTGATTAGACGATTTTAAATCTAGCAATTAAGTGTCTTTTTAGTTTCTCGCGAACTAACTAGTATTCCATTAGTTGTGACGCACAAAACGTTATCTAAAGATTGTGAGTCTAGTTCTCGTTGCTGTCTATTAATAATGTATATTTACAATGTGGGATTGATAGGACTGAATTAAGAAAATAGTATATTTTTTATATTATATATGTCTCAGTTGTATGATGTTTTAGAAATTCAAAAAAAAAATAATGCGTTTGTTCTTATTTATTAATTTTTTTTTCTTTTACTCATGTTGTAGTTTTTTTTTTAAAGGTATTTAAACTCATTGAAGTTATTGTTTATTTTTCAAAAAAAAAATTTGTGTAAAATGTTAACTTTATCATTGAATAAAGTTACAAGACCCCAAATTCGGGATAAAAGAATATGTTAGTTTTACCGTTAATAATATTGGAAGAATCACACACAAATCGTAATGTTTTGGGATAATCGGATAAAATAAATAAGGCAAACAATGTAATTTTATCAGTTTTATTAATACGTGTGCAACAAACTAAAACATCTTACGAATTGGACGAAGGGAGTACTAATTTATTATCATTTTAAAACATGTTTTTAAAGTTTTGAATTTTACACTATTTTTCATCATGCTCAATATACTTTTTTACTTTTCAACTACATATTTTTATATCTTCAATTAATTTTTCACTTAAAATTCATTTTCAAAAATGATATTTCATAAAATGTAATATTAATAATTATTTCATAAAAATATAATCAATGAGTGTATGACAAGCATTTGCAAGGTGTGATGAATATAATTATTATTTATAAAACTAGGAATTCGATGGTTTGACTGAGTCAATCCTAGTTCAACTACAACTCTACAAGCCAACTCAATCTAACCGAGTTTACCTGAATTTGAGCTTTAAACAAAATTGGACTGACTAAAATAGTGGAGAGATTATTTCGTACATTCATTGTATCACGTAGGATGGTGCAGCCAGACACACTCAGGGAAGAGAGTATTATTTTGGGTGAAAACAAATGTACATGTAGGGAGCCCATAAATAACTAAAAATCAGAATTATCGATTTATGATAGGCTAGCTGCACTATTTTTAAGAAATTAGCGGATGAATCCAATAATTTTTCAAAATAGTGGGTCCATGGTCAATGGGTCAACTGAGTTTGACAAACAATATTGTAGGCTTGTTTGGTTTACAAGGATTCCGGTAAAGGAAAGTAATATGATTCCTCAATATTAAAATCCTTTGTTTGGAATTGATTTTAATTTGTTGGGAAAGGAAAATAAATCCGCGATGCAAGGAAAATAAGTGTTATTTTCCTGGAAAAAAAATCCTTGTTCTAATCAGGTATTCTTTTTCCCAGGTCATAAATTTTCAGAAAATACACTCACTACCCTTACTCTTATTTATTTTCAAATATTTTATATTTCTGTTATATCAACCATAAAATTTTATAGAAAAATCATAAAATGAAAAAAAGAATTTTATATATATTATTTTTCTTGAAAAAGGTCAAAAATTTTCTATATATAAAAGTTGTCTAACTAATTGGTTGCAACTAATCGTCCACAATATCACAATTTACTTTAGTATATATTGTATCTAACTAAACTTTGTTTATTTTAATTTTTATGCCCAAACATATATACTTAAAGCAACATGTATACTTTTCATACATAATATTCTTTATAGTTAATTAGCTACAAAACTAAATAATATTTTAATGAAAATTAACGTACCATATTTAAAAGTTCTAATTTATCTTCCTTTTAAATTTGGAAAAAATCGAGTGACAAATTTAATATTTTATTTTACAACAATAAAATTTGTTTTTCCAATTACTCTCTTACTCATCTGAATTCTCGTTATACTAATAACTATATTATAGATCAATAATAAAATATATAAAATTTTAAATTAATTTTGGATGAGTAATTGGCATGTAATTTAATTTTAAAGTTGTAGTTTAATTTATAATTAAATATTATTTAGCTCTTATTTAGGTTAATAATATTTTTATGAGAATATCATTAATTAAGTTTAATTCGAGAGGGCATTTTTGATATTTAGTTTAGTTCACATTTAAATTCCCAAATACATTTCTTAACAATCCAAACAAAACAAAAAAAATTTCTTTTTTACTTTACTTTCCTTATCAATAAATTCCCAGAAATCATATTCCCTAAAAACTTTACTTTCCTGTGAGGTTTACAAGGATTCTAGTCAAGGAAAGTAATATGATTCCTCAATATTAAATTCCTTTGTTCGGAATTGATTTTAATTGATTGGGAAAGGAAAATAAATCCACAATATAGGGAAAATAAGTGTTATTTTCCTAAAAAAAGAATTCTTGTTGTAATTTGATATTATTTTTCCCGGGTCACAAATTTTCAGAAAGACACTCACTAGCCTTACTCTTATTTATTTTCAAATATTTATATTTCTATTATATCAACCATAAAAAAAAAACCCATGAAATGAAAAAAGGAATTATATATGAGTAATGATACACTCTTCAAATAATCTTCTCAACTTTCTTAACTTAAGTAAGGTGTCATGCATTCATTGGTCAATAATATAGTATTAATAATTATTTTCTCATATTTTTTCTTGAAAAAGGTAAAAAATTGTCTATGTATAAAAGTTGTCTAACTAATTTATTACAACTAATCGTCCACAATATCACGATTTACTTTAGTATATATTGTATCTAATTAAACTTTGTTTATTTTAATTTTTATGTCCAAACACATATACTTAAAACAATATATATACTTTTCATATATAATATTCTTTATAGTTAATTAGCTACGAAACTAAATCATATTTTAATAAAAATTAATGTAACATATTTAAAAGTTATAATTTCTCTTCATTTTAAATTTGAAAAAAATCGAGTGACAAATTTAATATTTTATTTTACAGCAAGAAAATTTATTTTTTCAATTACTTTATTACTTATTTGAATTCTCGCTAGACTAATAACTACATTATAGATCAATTAATAGTCAAATATATAATTTTTTTAAATTTAAAATTAATTTTGGATGAGTAATTGGCATGTAATTTAGTTTTAAAGTTGTAGTTTAATTTATAATTAAATATTATTTAGCTCTTATTTAATAGGTTAATAATATTTTTATGAAAAAGTCATTAACCTTAATTCGAGAGGGCATTTTCGATATTTAGTTTAGTTCACGTTTAAATTCCCAAATATATTTCTTAACCAATCCAAACACAAAAAAATATTCTTTTTTACTTTACTTTCATTATCAATAAATTTTCAGAAATCATATTTCACAAAAACTTTACTTTGCTGTGAACCAAACAGGCCCTAAGAGTCAAATGATTTCCTCCAGTTCACTTCCACATCCAAAAGCGCGGTATCATCACTGTCGATAACTTCACGCCCTCGTAGCCTCCCACGCGGTTTATCCAAACCGAGCAGCAAACGAAAAGCCCGACTTGACCGGGTCCCAACCATTCAAGGTTGTCTCTGAATATGGTGGCGCCTCCGAGTCAGAGAGCAACCCGCGCTGTTGCGGCGGCTTTCTCGGTGGCCATTCTCTCTTACTTTCTCTACAAACAGACTCGATCAAAGGCTTCTTCTGCTAAAGCCCACAAAAGCCTTTCAGTGAAGAAAGCCCGGAAAGGGCTGGTGGCCGCCATTGGTAACACCCCTTTGATTAGAATCAATAGCCTCTCCGATGCCACCGGCTGCGAGGTGAACTGTTTATCAACGAGTACATTTAAAAATATGCAAATATATGATTTGTGAACTTGTTTAGCGATTAACACGCAGTACTCATTTGTATTTGTAATTTTGGGATAGATTCTTGGCAAAGCTGAGTTCTTGAATCCTGGAGGAAGTGTGAAAGATAGGGTGGCGGTGAAGATTATCGAGGAGGTGAGCTCATGCTGCTTTACTTGAAAGTTATGATCTTTGCCATGTTAGACTTGGAAATTAGAAACCTTATGCTATTGATTGGAATTTAGAAGTATGCTTATTGGCAGTGAAGGAAGAAAATCTATGTCTTCTGTGAGCTTTAGTTCCTTTTCAGAGTAAAGAATTTTTAGGAAATGTGACTACTTGGAGCGACATGGGTCGTAATCTTGTCTATATACAAGCATATTTTATGCATGCATTCATTGGGGAGAGCTATGGTTAGGTACTAGTCCAAGTTCACATTTAAATGCAAAGTTGATCTTTTATGGTAAAGATTAGCTGGGAGTTGTGATATTCTTGGAACTATTTTGTTCATCAGTGTTTTAGTGTATCCTATAGGCATTGGAGTCAGGAGCACTTGCTCAAGGTGGCGTAATTACCGAAGGAAGTGCAGGAAGCACGGCAATTAGTCTTGCGACAGTAGCTCCTGCATATGGATGCAAATGCCATGTGGTTATCCCTGATGATGCTGCCATTGAGAAGGTATCCGTGAACAGTAGTGTCTCACTGACTTTTGCCGATTTTTGTGTATTTACATGAATAGATTATTTTGGTACCGTTTGGAGGAATCAGCTTAACTGTGTGCAGTTGTTATGTTGGAGGTCCATTGGAAAATCCATCTAACTAATGCTGGTCCAAAAATCACACATGGTTTATCTTGTTTTCTTGATTTCATTTTGGAAAAGTGAGATGCTGAGGCGAATATTGAATTGTCTCTTTAGCATTAATCTGCCAATTGAAAACCTTGAATAGCGAGTCTCTTCCAGGGTAGTTCATACTTCCCCTGTATTTGTTTCTACTACCATTTCGGGTAGCCGAGTGTTTACCACGTTTCAGTTATTATATTGTGTGGACATTAAGTAAGCATATTGAGCTACTATTGTATTTCTTCTGCAAAACTAAGTTATGCAACTTGTAACCATCATTACTTTCTTACTTTCAGTCTCAAATCCTGGAATCTCTTGGTGCTACAGTTGAAAGGGTGAGACCAGTTTCCATTACTCACAGAGACCACTATGTCAATATTGCTAGGAGGAGGGCTCTAGAAGCAAATGAAGTAGCATTAAATCATGGTAAAGGGAAACAGAGTGAATTCCCAGATGTTAAACAAAGCAATGGCTATGACTCTGATGAGATGAAACGAGGTACAGTGTTTTCCAGTGACTGTAAAGGTGGGTTTTTTGCCGATCAATTCGAAAACCTTGCTAATTTCAGAGCCCACTATGAGGGTACTGGTCCTGAAATATGGGAACAGACTAGTGGCAAATTGGAGGCTTTTATTGCTGCTGCAGGCACAGGAGGAACTGTGGCTGGTGTTTCACGATTTCTCAAGGTTGGTTCCTCTGTCTCCTAGGATTTGGTTTTTTTAATAAGGTCCCTGTTGTCATCATTAACTCACTGGCATGTGTTTCACAGGAAAAGAACACTAAAATCAGGTGTTTCCTCATAGATCCCCCTGGTTCCGGTTTATACAACAAGGTAACAAGAGGAGTGATGTACACGAGAGAGGAGGCTGAAGGACGGAGGTTAAAAAATCCATTTGATACTATTACAGAAGGGATTGGAATTAACAGATTAACAGAAAATTTCAAGATAGCAGAACTAGATGGGGCTTTCCGAGGCACTGATTTGGAGGCTGTTGAAATGTCTAGGTCCATTCTCTTTTCCAAAGTTCTTTTCTTTAAACAGTAACATTTGGACACAGGATTGTCGCGAATTATGTCATTATTCAGCTATCAAATTTGTAGATTAGTGATGCATAATTTTGGTGGAGTAATTTATACTCTCTTCTCAGCCGCTTTCCTTTTATGTAGAGGCATATGTTGCTGGCTTTCAGTGAAACCATTATGAGGTCTTTGTGTGATAACTGCTTTGCATCTCCTGCTGATTGTTTATGAAGCTTATAACTTCTCAATAATGTTGTTGATCAAATAACTAATCATAAATTGTGCCCATGTATCCAGAAAGTGTCACTTTTCTACTTTTCTGACATTGTAGTGCTTTCTTTCTTATTCAGGTATCTACTGAAGAATGATGGCCTTTTTGTAGGGAGTTCTTCGGCTATGAATTGTGTAGGAGCTGTAAGAGTAGCTCAAGCAATTGGTCCTGGTCACACTATTGTTACCATTCTTTGTGATAGTGGGATGAGGCATCTTAGTAAGTTTTATGATGCTCAGTATCTCTCTGAACATGGCTTGATGCCTTCCGCTGTAGGCTTGGAGTTCTTGGGTCATAAATGAATTTTGTCTTATCAACTGTCCCGCGGTTTTTATTTTTATGAAATTTTTTTTGGAGGCACTTTTAAAAGAGGATTGACAGTCCCAGTGTTAAAATTTGACATCCCTGTGCAACTCTAATTTAGCAGTGACAGTTGATGTACCCATGATCTATTGTGATTAGTGATGGTGTAGTGCATCTGATTCCTGGTAAGTCATTTCTTGTTGGCAAATTGTTTTGGAGTCTGTAGTTACTAGGTAGTGGCATTCAAGGCAGTAGCTAATCTTTGGCATATCAACGATGTAAAGTTCATAAACATCTATATTGTATGATGTAATTTAATGTTAGCTAACATGTTTAGCACCCGGGCACGTTTACCTTTTATTTACAAAATGTGTTTAAAATGAATGTTTGTATAATGGGGAAATTGGTGTGCGTGTTTAGATTGGAAATAGTGCTGGTTTTTCAACGAGTTTTTATAGGAGTTTGAATGCTTGGCATCATCACCACGAAGCACAATGTCTTCAGAAAAATATTGCATTCCTCGGACCACCAATCATTTTATTTGCCGTACTGTTTGGAACTGAACAAGTTACAACAAATATGAAATATTATTAGCTATAGATGGAAAATTCTGAGTAAAGGCTCCCAGAAATTGTTCTCAAACAGTACTTAATAGTAAAGGTAGATGGTCTGTATCTCATGTTTAGGAGTGCTACTTAGTTAAATTGACCATTGTCTACAAACACGGCAACTGGGCTCCTGACTGAATTCTTATTGGAGTTCCATTGAATGTATCCTTGGGCAATTGGAGTGTTGAGAGTGGTTGGCAGTAGACTGAATGTAACTTCATATGTCATCTTTTGGTTCAGCGAAGAGAAGTGGAGTGTGCTGGGTACCACAGTCACCTTTACTCCTTTCGGTTGGACAATTGCAACTGTGTAAGATGAGATAGCTTCACCAACATTAGTCACAGTTCTTGTGTATTTCTGAACAGTTGGTCCAAAGAAGATGGAAAAGGAGGGATAGTTTAGTTCTGCATCGGGTATTCTTGGTTCCACAGAGCAATTGATACTGCGCTGTAGAATCATTCCAACCTCCCTGTTGGTGTAATTCAGACCACACAAGTAAGGGACGTAATCTTTGGGTTCAAGACCGTAGATGAGCCCTGGATTGTTGGCCGCTGATGGATTCACCTGGCCTGCACCAGTGGCGAAAATATCAGCAGGATGGAGATCTTGATCTACCATTGGCATCTTTTTCAGGTTGACAGTTTGAGCTGTTGTGATCATGGCAGATTTGATCGCAGCAGGAGACCAATCAGGGTGTGCGCTCTTGAGCAGAGCTGCGACCCCACTGAGGTGGGGGCAAGACATTGAAGTTCCTGACACAATATTGAATGTGGATCTCGCGCCGGTGATGTTCTCAACAGAGAGAGGCCATGCTGCAAGAATGTTTAGCCCAGGGCCTAAGATGTCTGGCTTCAAAATCCCTGGGCTTGCCAAATTTGGACCTCTGGAAGAAAATGCAGCCACGGCAGGAGCGTTGACATTCCCAATTATAGTCCCATTGAAGAAGACAGTGGCGGTGGGGGATTTCGTGGAGTTCAGGTATGCTAGTATCTTAAGTGTATCTACATAACTCACATGTGATGCAGGAAGAACATGGGCAGCGGCAGATGTGGTGTAACCATATAACTCTGGGTTGATTATGATCATTGCCGCGCCACCTGCGGCCTTAACGAATTGCCCTTGCATGACATCTAGTTCCCCTTGTGTCACACATAACACTATCTTTCCTTTGACACCAGTGTTGTTGAGTACATCTGGGAAACAAAAGGGTATGCCCCCATCAGCTCCAGGATAAACAAGAGGGAACATGGTTGAGGCGAAATGCTTTGGCTGGAAAACCGATTCGCCTTGTAACTCCACCTTGTTTCCGAGGACTGCAGTGGACCTTATCTTCCTGTCTGTGGTGCTTGCGCCAACAGTGAGTAACCATGGGGCCTGGTTGTCCAAAGAGCCATAATAGGGACCACGGTTTCCGGCAGAGCAACTGACGAAGATGCCCTTTTCCATTGCACTATATGCACCTAGTGCAATGTAGTTTCTAAAGAATTGTTTAGGGCTGCCCCCTAAGGAAATGGAAAGCACATCAACCCCATCTTCGATAGCACTATCCATTGCAGCCAATATATCGCTTTCAGCGCAACCAAAGTCGCATACTTTGTAGATAGCCAGGTGAGCGCGAGGCGCAACGCCTGCAGCTGTGCCGGCAGCATTTCCATAGACATTAGCACCCTTGACAAAGTTTCCAGCAGCAGTCCCTGCAGTGTGAGTCCCATGGCCATCCTCATCCAACACCGAACCTGAACCTTCTTCACTGGTGAAGGCATCGCCCTGTATGAAGTACTTTGCTCCGATGATTTTGTTGTTGCAGGAATGTGGAGGCTTGAATTCACAGTTCCCCTTCCATTTAGCAGGTGGAGGAGGCATTCCTTCGTCGCTGAAAGAAGGGTGGTCCGGCTTGATTCCGGTGTCCAATATGCCGATGATCACGCCTTTACCATAATTTGAGTCTCTCCAGAATCCCAAGTTCTGTTGCAGTCCCAGGAAACCTGGAGAATGAGTAGTGTGAAGTGACAGCTTTTCTTGTTTCTTAGCTGATATAAAACCTTTCTTCTTTTCCATTGCTTTCACTTCTTCAAGGGAAAGTCTGGCTGCAAATCCTTTGATCACATTGCGGTAGGGATAAACCAGCCGAGAAGCATCATTTGAAGTTGCTATTTCCTTTGGCAGGAATGACTTGTACCAGCTCTCCAAGTCCACCGACTCGCTGGAAAGCTCGACATCAGGCGCCGAGACATGAACGATGTAAGTTTCCAGTTTAGTCTTTTGAGGGAGGTTAGTTGCTATTGTTCCCCACAGAGGGAAACTGAAAATGCAAATGAGATTGAAAAGGGTCATCAATGCCATCTTTGAAAAGCTTCAAAAGTTGCCTGATGATACTACTGGCACTGGCAGTAGTATATATAGACTTTCAAACATTGTGAATTCGAAAAACTCTCTCTCCCTCCCTCCGTTCCAATGGAAGAGTCTTGACGTTTGAATCGGGTCATGACGAATAGTTTCAATGACGCGTATTGGGAGGAATAATCTTCGTTAATTGATGTAATCCATGCCAAGATTGATTAGCTAAGAGAAAGCAAGTCACTGGACTTTAAAAAGGTCTTGGTCTTCCTGGAAAAATTGGAACAAATCAATTAATGGTATAACCTCGTCAATACTCCAAAACAAATACAAAAATACATCACTTTCCATTTAATGATGATGTTATCTTCTTAACCGTGTGGAAAAATGAGTTTGATGACCCAATTTTTGGTGCAGACCAGGTTTAGTTCTTAAAATCACGTCTTGACGTTCCTCGGAAGGGAATGGTTATTCCGGGATGCTTGACGAGCGCAAGATCATAGGAGTGGTCGCC
Organism: Leptodermis oblonga; assembly: GCA_016801395.1. Taxonomy (NCBI): domain Eukaryota; kingdom Viridiplantae; phylum Streptophyta; class Magnoliopsida; order Gentianales; family Rubiaceae; genus Leptodermis; species Leptodermis oblonga. The sequence continues at coordinate 4,605,973 of CM028758.1, forward strand.
ATCGGCTGACAGGCGAGGAGGCCGCGTAGGGTAGGTTATCAACCTCGACCTCTCTCGATAAAATGCTAAAAGAAAAGTAAAAGGAACTGGCATGGCCATGAGCAATTGATCAAGAGTACAAATGGAAAAATCAAACCTTGAAATCTATTGAAATCTCGATAACTAGTCATACAGTAGATTATTCTACAGATAAAATTTGTAATGTTAAAGCTCCAAATATGACCAACAGGAGGATTATTGTAAGAGTACATAAACCTAAATTATTATCTTCCCCGAGAGAGGATAATATGATGTCTTAAGGGCTTATTATTGCTGCAACAGCAGATAAAAGCTCGAAGGAAGAACGAGCACGGACACCAAAACTACGCGCCGGGGGCTAGAAAATGCCGCGAAAAGCTAATCAAGGGCGTCTCTTTTCAAACTGAGATTCATGACAGTGAGGGTCTAGCCATTCTCTTGGAGAATTTTTTGGTAGGTTGACTGGCATTTTTCCACCTACAAGCTCTCTCAAGTGATCCACTTTATCTTCACGCCCTGTTCCACTGAATTTCCTATCAGCCTCCTTGAGTTTCTGCTTAAACCTCTGCTTACGGTTGGAATTATTGGCTCTTGCTGTTTGGATTGTGACGGAGGAGCACCGTGTGGTCCTAGATATATGAACTCTTCCTTCTTGGCCTGCAGTACAAGAAGCGAGAGTAATCTAAGTGCAAGCGATTGTGACTCAATAATAAATGACAAGTTAATCCTAGGAAAAGAGGGTTCACTTCACTAATTAGAATCTTATCTCTAGCAGCCGACCTTCACTGAAATGGTAGAATCTTCCACTTCTGGAGAATCTGATTTCTTCTGACCTGGATCTCCTATCCCCAAGCTTGGAATCACAAATCCATCAGTGTCTGCCCAGTACAATGAGAAGTTAATTCAATATAAAAATACACAAGCCGCAAAGATTCTGAAACTACGCGGGACAGCTGCACACTAATGTTCAATATGCAGATTGTTTTGAATTAGCAGAAGTAAATAACAGAGCAAAAACAACATGAACTTAAGAACACACCAAAACCTGCCTAGCCATTGCATTAAAACATCAATCAGCTTGCAGCCTTGCACTAACTTATGCAGAAAACGGATAGCAAAAATTTATCTCTAACTAGTGAATGGATTATATCTCTCTTGGTTTGTCACTTAGTCTTAGTCATTCATCCTATATTTTCAACCTCACTGCTGATATAGAGAGTGCTGAATTTGATGGTTAAAAAGTTAAGAGATGGCGGGCCAACTCAGGCTTAAATGAAAAACCAAGCTATAAGATTACTTCGCATCACTACCTCAAAAATCAGATTCTGCAAGAGAGCAACAAAACCCGTTTCGGAACCACAAGGTTTCTTCTTTGCCGTTATTGTATGGTTAATAGTCACAAAGTAGATTTTACATCTATAGGTTATTGTCTGGCATACATCCCAACTTACACAATCCACATGAATCCAATATAATCATCCCTCCTGCTTTCTATTACTATATTTAGGTTATCTTTTCTTTCCAACTCGGATAACCTTAGAATGAGAGTAAATATTTGTGTCAATGAAATGCACAAATTATGCATATATCACATTACATGCATTCAAATCATTCTCCCAACTTATTAGTGTAGTGCAGAAAAGAATCTCCAAGCATCAACTGCAACGTCAAAGTTTCACATGCAGTACTAATTGTGTGGTGCATGAATTGATAACGTCTTAAATCCGAAAAACATGAAGGGGGGGTAAAACAATTAATTAGCAGACAGAGAATCATAAGCCAAAACATAATATGACTCTGCTACCAAAACTAAGTACATAACAAACAAGGATGATCATCAGAACTTGTAGTGAAGACAATATCTGATTTCTGCAAAGTTCTCTCTCGCATACACAACATACATCTCTCTTGTATAAAACCAAAACTGTAATTTGTAGCTTCTACATTCGTCTATACTAATAGGCGGGGAAAGGGAAAACGACTGACTGAAGAAGACTTAATTGGCAAAAGACAGTGGCCTTTTGTGGCCAACTGAATCCTAGCAGCAGTAGTTAACAAAGCAAATCTGTTCTGTAATTTTCTTGGTAGAAACTCTCAAAAAAGTCCCAACCTTAACTTCAATATACCAGCTTAATCCAGTGAGGGAAAAAGAAATCTCTAGGGATACAATAACAACTAGTTCAAGTAGGTAGTCAACATGAATCAGCACTCCAAAAGTTCAATCATATATTTGAAACTTGTAGCATTAATTTTACTAAAAAAGTTGCTCAGCACCAAAAAAATTTGTCCCTAATTTCTAAAACCTAATCCATATAAATAATAAAAACCCAAAAAGAGAAAAGGAAAAAATACATAAGAACAACAACCCAACTGCGATCACTACAATCACATGCCCATTACTCCAGAGATACAGAACCAGCAATCCCATTGCGAAAAAAAAATTATTTATAAAAACCAAAAAAAAAAAAAACACCACAGATCAGAACTGAGTACATATCATTAATTTACAAAAGAACGATCAATCATATTCATCAATGCGCAATATACCCAAGTAGATAGGATGCTTTTTACGTCAAATTCAAACTTACAACACACATTCCAAGTATGTAATTCACTCGGCCAACCCAACCCCAAAAAATAAATAACAGCGCATTAAGAAGTAAACATACCCCACTCGTCTTCTTCAAGGAAAGGAGTGGAATGCACTGGAGATGGGTCCATGGATTGCAGCAGCAGCTGATCATGGATTTTGAGTTGGCCAAAGAGAATTCTGATCAGTTTCAAAACCCAGACACAGTTAACAAGTCAAATTCGCCAAGAATCGGAATAAAGTTGAAAAATTTATTGAGAAGAGACTAACACAGAAATCTTGTAGTAATGGAATCAATGTCAATGGTGAACAACAGCTTGAGAAACAGAGCGAAGAAGAGAAAAAGGGACAAACCCTAGCCCTTCAACTTCTTTTTTTATTTTTTCGAAACAAGAACCTTCAAATATTAGGATTTAGGAATAGTTCTTTGTCTTATCCCAACAAGCTAGCGTTACAATTGCCCCCCTTTCTCACAATTGGCAATTACCTTTTCTTTTTCTTTTCCTTTTTTTTATTGTTACGTTTTTTCTTTCTTTTTTTAAAATTTTTTTGGAATTAAAAATGCTTTGAAACTCTTTTTTAATTTTGTTTATGCATTTTTATTTTTCCATTTGCTAAATAGACAATATGAATATTGCGAAAAATTTTCCTTCTAAGTAGAGATTAATTTTGAATTATACATTATAATATTACTAAGGGTTTACTATGTAAATAAATTTAAATTTGACTCTCTTAATAAAAAAAATTAATTAATTAAATTTTGTACATGAAATGAATGTATATAATTTTTTTTATAAAAAATTTCAAGTGTTAATAGGGACTTGAGAGATACTATCATACTAGTATTAGCTTCTTCTTTTTTTAACCAATCAATGCACAAGCGGGATGAGTCTCGTGATGGTACAACAATTTACGATTTTGACCTAAATTTGAATCGCTGAGAGTAAACGACACCTTTTTTATTTGTCTATCAGGAATGCAAGTTTGTTTTTCGAACTCATAACTTACGCTGAAAAAAATACGTAAGAGTAAAAATCTTCAACTCATGCTAACGTGCTCAACCATTATAATTATTCCATTGACAACCAAAAATTAATCTTCAACCCATTATAAAATATTCCATTGACTTCGAATTAATCTTTTCAAACGGCTTTCTTTTTATTCGATAAATAAAGTGCTATCGAACTATATAGTATATGTGATCATAAATTGATTCGAATGCTTTTGAACAATGATCATAAATTGCATTCGAACCAATATTTTCAAGTGGCTGTTCATTTTTTTAGATCAATGAAGTCATTTTTTTGAACGTTGTTCATAAATTTAAGAGTAATGATACACAACTCGATTAATCTCTTCAACTTTCTCATAAACTAATTTCCTACTCATTGCAAGTGAGATTAGTTGAGTTGTGTATCATCTCTCTAAATTTAATTCAAACTGATATTTAATTTTTAGTTACTTTTATTTTTATTGGATTGAAGTGCTTTTAAATATGATTAGAAGTTGAATTCGAACTGATATTGTTGGATGACTTTCCTTTTATTCAATTTTCTGGCTTGTATTGGGGAAACTTTGGTTTTTTTAGAAGTTTTTTGGAGGAATTTTTTTTTTTGGGAATTGTGTAGGTGAGAGGTAAAAAAGTGTAATAATTGTGTTATTTTTTGAATTTATGTGAGTATATATTTAAAGGGAATGTTTAATTTTGAATTCTTGGAAAAATGAAGTTGTTTCTTTGTGTAAAATTTTGAAAGAAAAAAGTGATAATTCTTGGGAAATAGCCACAAGAAAACAGAGCCTTACTTTAAGTGTTGAGTTATGATGGTGAATTGGATTTGAACCAATATTTTCGAATAACTTCTTCTTCTTTTTTTGTTTTTGGTCAGTGAAATACTTTTAGGGCATGTTTGGGACTATGTTTTAAAACATGTTTCGGCCTTTTTTGGGTTTCAAAACCCAAAACAAAACCAAAGTCATGTTTGGGATGGGCCTAACAGACTGTTTTGAAAAAATTAATTTTGAAATCATGTTTTTGACCCAATTGCTCCCTCTTTTTGCAAGACATTTTTCTCGCAGACATAACTCGGTGACAGCTAAACAATCTTTACTCCAAAACTAAGGCTATGTTCTTTTCCGAACATAATCAGGAAAAGTATCAATTTTTTCTCAAAAATATTACACAAATAAACAACATCATTTTTACAAAATTCACAATTCAAATTTAAAAATTTCCTCTAAATTTCCACTCAAATAAATTCAAAAAAAACATAATTATTATACTTTTTCTTCTCTTTCCTACACAAATCCCCAAAAGAAATTCCCTCCAAAATAAAATTCTTCCCTAACCAAAATTTTTTTTTATCTATAGTACTAAGAGAACAGAGCCTTAGGCTTATCGGGCCGAATGGCTACTTCCCAAAATGGGGGTGGCAAGGAGGTGGCGCGCGGTGGATATGAGAGTTGGGGAGGATTGTTGTGTTCGTTTTGACATGATAAATTTATTGGCAAAAATGCCGGTGGGAGGCTTGAATTTAGAGACTATTTTGGGGAGGAAGGTGGCGGTGGAGCCGAGGTGGTATTTGATAGCAATGTCGCCGGGTTTTTGAAGGGCTGTGGCTTTTTGGAAGAGGAAGAGGTCATCAAGCTTGTCAGGGGCCTTGATGGTGAGGCGACGGGCGGGAAGGATGTTGGGGGCTAAGAAGAAAATAACCGGAAGGGATAGGAGGATTGTTAGGGTTGGAAACTTGGAATAAGTGGAGAAGATGGTGTGTTTAGGGTTAAGCTGCTGAGGCAGAGGACGATGGTGGTGGTGGAAATAAAAACATATTTTGCCAAACATTGATTTTGAAAGCATGTTCGTTTGTATGTTTTTCAAAAATGATAACGAATAGACCTTTCAACTATGATCATAAGTTGGATTCAAACAATATTGTCGAATAACCGTACTTTTATCAATTAATGAAGTACTATTGAGTTATTATTGTGGATTAGATTCGAACTAGTATTTTTGGTTAACTTTCCTTGTACGACTAATGAAATACTCATAATTTGGATTCGAACTAATATTGACGGATGAATTTCCTTTTTTCCAATTAACGATGTATTTTTCAGTTGTGATCGTGAATTAGATTCGAACCATTATTTTTTGATAACTTTTCTTGTCCACGCTGGATTCGTACTAATATTGTTTCAAACAATTATTATCGTGAATTATATTTGAACTAGTATTTTCAAATAACTTTCTTTATATGCGCCCAATTGAATACTTTTAAACTGTTATAATAAATTGCATTCGAACTAATATTATCGGATGGGTTTCCTTTTATTCAAATAACAAATTGTTTTTTAGTTATGATCGTGAATTAGATTCGAACCGGTATTTTCGAATAACTTTCCTTGTATGCTACAAATTAAGTACTTTTAAACTATGATCATAAATTGGATTCGAACGAATATTATCAGATAAATTGTCGTTTATTCAATTAACGAAGTGTTTTTCATTTATGATCGTGAATTAGATTCGAACCGGTATTTTCGAATAACTTTCCTTATATACGACAAATGAAGTACTTTTGTAGTTATGATCGTTAATTAGACTCAAACTGATATTTTCGAATAACTTTTCTTGCGCGAGACCAATAAAAAAACTTTTAAACAATGATTATAAATATGATTTGAACCAATATTTCAGGTAACCTTTTTTTCGTTCAAGTTTTACCTATGTTATGTTTTGCAAAAGAACAAAATTGTACCTATGAAAATGAAATTAACTATTAAAAAAAAAAAAAACAGAAAAAAGGAAAAGATGTAAAATTACAAAAACGACCATCTAAATAGCATGATGTCAGCGGACAGTGACCGGGGGGGTTAAGGCAAGCAATGGCAAAGCTGATCCGCACCTCAACTAGAATATGCAATCCCGACCGTCCATTTCCTGATGCTTAATCGCAACCGTCAAATTGAATTTCTAGTTTGAAATACCGCCTAGTGTCCCTGACATTCCAGTCCGACATGGCAATAAAATGCATTTAAAATCCGGAACTTAAGTCCGTAGTATAAAACCCGCATCCGGAAAAGGTGCATCTCTCACACTGAGGTCCCAAGTGTGAATTCGTTGAAGCTAGAGAGAGAAAGTACGTGGGAGGGAGAGAGAGAGAATTAAAAACTATTCCAGAGCTCTTTCGAAAGCGGAGCTCCCCAAATCACTGTAAGCTCTTGTAAAATTTATTTTTTGTTTGTTGAGAAAAGAGAATTTTAATTTCGCTGTTATTTCCGCATGATTTTTCAGCTCGCGTTCTTGTGTGTGCTGTAATTGTTTCATTTTCTCGCTGATTTTTGGTGTTGAATTGACATGCTGCGAGAGCTTAGGGTTTGCGTAGCTCAATTTAGGAATTTCGTTAGCTTTGGTTGCTTTTGCTGATATATGAGTTGGAATTACGCATTTTTGCGTTGTTCGTAGTTCAGGAAGGTTGTGGTTGGGTTATAGATCTTGAAGTCTTCAGTGGGTATGACATAAGTTTAGACGTTTATGTACAGAAACTTTGTTGAGAGGATTATTCATTTTTTTTTTTTTCGGTTTTGTTTGGAGCGGCGGCGAAGCTTTCCTATATTCATGTTTTAATCGTCCGGTCTCACCGTCTGGCTTAATTACTTGACGACTCTTCCATGGTTTCGAGATGTTTTTCAATTTACAGTTACTTCTTGTGAGTTCTTGTTGGCGTATTTTTATTTATTTGCGAGTGTTGTTTTTGTTGCTGTTACTCCTTAATTCGCGGTTGATTTGAGTAAAGGCTGATTTATGTCTTGGAAATTTTCTAAGAAATGGGAGAGGCTGATACAGTGGCAGAGGTATCTGAGGCCACAGCAAATGGTGAAGCCGTAGTGAAGGAAAAGACGGAAACAACAACAAAGGAGGAGGAAAAAGTGAAAGAAACTGAAGAGAAAGAGGATGAGAAAGATGATGCAGAAATTGAGCATGAAAAGATGGATGTAGACAAAGAGGGTGAGAAACCAAAAGAAGAAGTTGAAGAACCTAAAGTACAAGTTGAGGAAGGAGAAAAGGAGAATAAAGTGGAAGAAAGCAAGGAAGAGAAGAAGGGCGAGGAAATGGAAGAGGATAAAGATGACAAATTGGATGAAGAGACTGAAAATAAGGTTGAAGCTGACGATGGCGAAGTGAAAGAGGATAAGGATGAAGTGAAAGAAAAGAAAGATGTGGATGAGCTGAAAAAGGGAAAGGAAGATAAGGATGCAGATGAAGGGAAAGAAGAAAAGGAAAATATGGATGAGGATGAAGTGAAAGAAGAAGAAAAGGAAGAAATGGATGAAGATGAAAAGAAAGAGGAAAAAGATGTGGATGAAGTGATAGAAGAGGGAAAGGAAGATACTGATGAAGCCAAAGAGGATAAGGAAAATGCAGGAGATGTGAAGGAGGAAAAAGATGCTAAACAGAAGAAAAATACAAAAAAACGTTCAAAGAGAACTAGTTCTAGTGAAAGGAACAGGAATAAGAAAAAAGAAACAGAAAAGAAAAAGGAGGAGCCTAAAACTCCTGCTGCTCCTACAATTGACCGTCCTGTACGTGAGCGGAAATCAGTCGAGAGGCTGGTTGCTGCAATTGAAAATGATGCTAGCAAAGAATTCCGTATTGAAAAGGTGCATATCCCATCTAAACCTATGCACCCCTTCTTTGAGCATTTTGTAGAATTGTGTAACTGAGCACCTCAGTTTTATTATTTGTTTTTGGTTTGAAGATCAAGTGCATGTTTTTGTGTTTTTCCAGGGTCGTGGAACTGCTCTGAAAGATATCCCTAATGGTAGGACTCTACACTCAAGTCTGTCACTATAATAAACTTAGTTTTCCTCTTGTTTATATTGTATTTAGTTATTTTCCCATTTCTTTCCATGGTTGGACTCATTATCTGCTATTTTCATGAAGCCCAAATTCGTATCAAATGCACTGATACTTGTGTTGGCCGCTTGAAATATTAAATGTGTGGGAACATGATTTCTACTTGTTTGTTGTAGATCTGTTTTTATGCTTTATTGTTAGGTTCGTCATGTTGTGCAATTTCCTGTTTCATGTTTTTTTCTGGAATATTAGCATGTTGATTACTTTAGAGGGATGAGCTTCTATTACCAGAAAATAACTGTTAATTTACTTTAACGCTGGAAAACATGACAAAATGCAACTCATGGTGAAAGATTAGGCCCTGTTTGGTAACATGACTCAAATCATGTTTTGAAATCACTTTTGATTTTATAATAGTTTTTCATCATTCCCAATAAGCCTTTTTACATTTTCAACACACCTTTTTACATTCCCAATACACTTTTAATATTATAAAATCAAAAGTGATTTCAAAACATGGTTTGAGTCATGTTACCAAACAGGGCCTAAATAACTATGTGATGAGCTTCCATAAGTTAGAAAGAGAGGTAAGTTGGCTGTGAAACGAGTTGTAAGTTAAAAAACCTTAGTTTTAGTTATTTGATTACTTGCAAGTTGCTCTATCCTCCACTTCCTTTTGTTTTATTTTAAGTTTATTTTCTTTCTCCTCCTCTGGTGGGTATGCTAAGCTATACATCTGTGCAGATGAATTCTAGTTGTTATCTGAACAGTCCATTTTCTATTCCAGTGGCATACAAATTATCAAGGAAGAAGAGTGATGAAACTTTCAAATTGCTGCATACTATACTGTTTGGGAGGAGAGGCAAGGTGATTTTTGAAATTTAATTTGTGTTAAGTGTATTCATTGAATGGATGCTTGTAAGAAACATCTACATGCCCCTTATGTAACTAAATTCCCTCCATAAGTGGGGATGCATATGCCACTTATTGAGATCCATAAGTTTGTGCAGTAATACAGTTGACTTCCTATGGTTTGGGTGACATGACTTGGAAGGGAAGAAAGTAGTTAGTCACACTTGAATAAATGTATACCAAGTATGCGGTTGCATTATGGCCAACAATCCAAATTTTTTTTATACAATATTTTCTCTTATTCTAGATGTGAGTGTTGTAATTGACCATAGTGGTTAAAATTTGAAAGTTCTTGAGGAAAATGTGCTTGTTAGCTTAACTGATTTTCTTTGTTTCAGTGTACATAGCTTATGAGTATTGTTGTTGTTGGACTGTTGTTTCAGCCATTTTACTACTACTATTGTTTCTAACGATTCAAACCTTGCAGCTTGTATACTCTCCCAGCTCATTATTAGTTACATTAAAGTAGGTAGTATGGAGGATTGAGTATGAAAAGACGCATAAGGAAATAAGTAGTAGCTTTTTTGTCCTTAGCCACAGTATCTCAGTCTGCCTCCCTTGTGAAATTTTTTTTTTTTGGGTGGGCGAGGGGAATGGCTGGAGTGAAAGGATGCAGCATTGGTGTCATGACATGTACTCTGTTTCATGCATCTTGTTCTGATATCCTGCTGCTTTTCTTTTTTTCTTTTTTTCTTTCCTTTGCTAATAGATGTGGTTGGATTGCTGCAGTTGCTTATAACATTATGTATCCTATTTTGTTTACTTCTTGACTTTTGCAGGCAACACAGATCAAGAGTAATATTTCACGCTTTTCTGGTTTTGTTTGGCATGAGAATGAGGTAAGGTTAGGTCAATTCTGTTTGGCTTTGTAACAGATATTCAAGCTTCTTAAACTATGTTTATGCTTGCAGGAGAAGCAAAAGGCTAAAGTGAAAGATAAATTAGATAAATGTGTTAAAGAGAAATTGGTGGAGATTTGTGACGCTCTTGATATATCTGTTTCAAAGGCTAATACCAGGAAGGTCAGTTACATTTTCCCTTTTGTTCTTTTGCTAGTATTCTAGTAGTGCTGATGCAGATCACTGACATGGTTGCGATGCCAAGAATCTGGATATATCCCCTTGTTAAACAAGTTGATCTATGATTCTTTAAGTATGCTCATCGATTTAATTGGCTGCCATTCTTAAGTTGTCTATACTGTTTAAAGTATATACTTCCAATAAATTTTATTGTATTGAGCTTGAAATTTGTATTTTTTTTTTTGTGCAGGAAGACATTGTTGTAAAGTTGATGGAGTTTATGGAGGCCCCTCATGCTACCACTACTGAGTTGCTGGCTGAAAAAGAACCGGTTTGATATTTTATTGTTTTTTCACCACCAGTTAATGGGTCCTTTCAATCAATTGATGATGATACTTATATTCTGTAGTGTTAACACTGTTGAGTATTTGTCTAATGCATGTTGATCAGTCAAGTAAGGGAAAGAAGCGTAAGAGGGCCAGTAGAGGAAGTGGATCAGCATCTGGGAGTACACCTTCAAAAGGCTCGGCTAAGGTATTGACTCTCTGGTTGCTGTAGAAGTGTAGAGATTGTATAGTGCTTATAACTTTGTTGGTTCTGGTGCTGTTTAGCGAGATAGTGGCATTACATAATGTCTAACAATGAGACAAACAGCACCTCTTGTTCAATATTTGAAGTAAGAAAAGTTCTTTGTTCTGATTTACACCTCGGTTTGACGCCTGGCATTGCCGTAGGGCTACAGTATCAATAGTAATATCACATCCATTGTTGGAATTGAGATTAGAAACAGTTAGCTTGCTATATGGTGGTGCATGACAAGGTTGTGATTTCTGCTTGGGGCATAGAATATGAGATTCAAAGTCAGATTTACATGTTTTCATTATAAATATAAAAAAGAGGAAGGAAGAACTCACTCTAGGAAGCTTATTGAGGTAGAAATATAGACTAAATGGATTTGTTTGTGGCATTTCTATAGTTAAAAAAAAAAAAAAGTCGTTCCAGGATGTGAATTTTCTTAAGATGTTTGAGCATTTGCCTGGAAAAGGAAAAAGAGCTCACTCTTTCAAATTAATGAGTGTTTCTGATTGACCTTTGTTGTATCTTGCAGAGCCGAAAGCGGACAGATGGTGCTTCTGCAAAAGGTGAGGAGGAAAAGAGTCATAGCGAATCTGAAGATGAATCAGAGGAAGTAGAGGAAGAAGAAGAAGAAGAAGAAGGGGAGCCAGACGAGAAGGAGAATATTAATGGTCTTCCTGAAAAATCAGATAATGAGATATCTGATCAAGGTGAAAGTGAGAAGGAAAGTGAATCTGATGCCGATTCTGAGGAGGAAAAACCGAAGAAAAAACGTGTTACCAAAAAACCACCAGCAAAGAAAGAATCTGCTGGAAGTTCTAAGAGTAAACGAGTGGCTACGCCGAAAAAATCTACCCCTCCGGCCAAATCCACCCCTTCAAAGTCGGCATCGAGTCGTTCGAAAGCCGCTCACAATACTGTTTCCAGCCCAAAGGGGTCTTCAAAGAAGAAGAAAACTGAAGCAGAAGCTAAGGAGAAGTCAACAACACCAAAGAAGTCTGCTTCCAAGGAGAACACTGGTGAGACTTGCCTCTTTAGTATTGAGTGTTTCATTTTTATCTGTATTATGTTCTATTCAGAAGCATTTGTTGCCAAGGATATTCTTTAATGGAATCTCAGAATTAGGCAAACTCTGGTATTTGCAAAGCTCAACTGCAAATTACCTGCTGTTTCTGCGAAATGAAGTTTTGGTTTCTTTGATCAACATTTTATCCTCATCTAGGTAAAAAGGTTGAGAAAGGCAAAGACAAGCCTAAAGATGATAAACCAAAGCAAAAACCAAGTGATGATGATCTTAGAACAGCCATCTGTGAAATTCTGAAAGAAGTCGACTTCAACACGGTGAGAATTTATGCTGTCTGCCAGGGTTAATTTTTATTTTAATGGCGACTTTGTTCTGCTGTTCTTGTTCTCTTAATGTTTGTGCTTATTTCATCTGATTTGTTTACTTGGTGCAGGCGACCTTCACTGACATTCTGAAGCAACTTGGTATGTTCCTATAACTCTAATGTGTGTATACTTTTCAAAGAATCCTGAAAATTCTGATTATATTCTCTTACTTGGAGTTTGCGCTGTTCTTCTGCAACTGTTGCCAAGGGCATTGGGTGGTGGTGGTGATGGGGATTCTTATAAATGTTATGTTCCTTTTGATTGATTTTCAGCGGATCGGTTTAAAACGGATCTTACCTCGAGAAAATCGAGCATAAAGCTGATGATCCAGGACGAGCTCACTAAACTAGCAGACGAGGGAGAAGAGGAGGAAGAGGAAGGTGAGGGTGAAGGTGAGAAAGATAATAGACAGCCTTCTAGCCAAGATGTGGAGGCTTAAGAAGAGAGAATCAAATCTAGAAATAGGAAATGACTAGATAGAGAGAGAGAATGATTTTATATAGCCGTTTCGTGAGATGACTGTTTTTATTTATTTCAATGTTGTTTGTTATGTGATTGGGTTAACTTAGCTGTAATTTATTTTGTTAGATTTTAGTCCGCACAGGCAAAGGAGGCAATGGGTGCGTGTATCCTGGGTTTAGATGAGCGTTACATTATTTACCGAGTGGGATGGATTTTTTTTTTTTTTTTTTTTTTTTTTTTTGCTGTTGTTTTGTATTAGTAATTGTAACTCTTTGAATTCACTGTAAGTCTCTGCTATTAATAGTCTAGATTCTCCGCGAATAACACACACTTGAACACCTCATGTGACTAGAGAAAAACACTTGTTATTCTGGCCTGGTTCGTTTGGTTGTCGGCCTGCCCACTCCGGCAGTTAATGCAATGTTTATTTATTGCAAATTATTAGGAGAGATGATTTCTGTTATATGTAGGATAATGTGGTTAGATATATTTAGAGGATAGAATGCTACTTTGGGGGGAAACGAATGTACATGTAGGGGGCCATGAATGGAAAAAAAAAATTTTAATTGTTGATTTATGATAAAGACTGTATTATTTTTAAAGATGCAATAGATATATTCAATAATTTTTTGGGGGGAGAAATGTGCCAAATAAATAGTATTTTTTAAAAAAAATTTTATTAGAAGAATTTACTTTATATTATTGTTTGAATATTACAAAGTAGACCATTCTAATAAAACAGAGGGAGTAATGTGTTTTAAAATATTCTCCCTAGAGTTAGAAGTAAGCCTATTATTCTTTGACTAAAGGAGACAAAGTGAAGAGGCAGTTAAAAATTGAAATGCAAGGAAGGAGTGTGTAAGTTGTTGGAAGAAGTCGATTCCCTCCTAGGCAGAAAATAAGTACGTGGAAGGGCACATTATCATTCAATCTTTATCTGATGAAAGTTGCCCAAGTTCTCTAGGGTCCACACTGGTAGTGACTTTGTATGTATCATGGGTTTTTTTTTCTTCTTTATTATTTCGGTTTGTGCTCGCATGTGCATGTTAGTATCCATCACTAACCAAAAGAAAAAGCAATAAAACCCATTACAAAAAAAATAATAATAATAAATATCTCCCAACTTTTGGCTCAACCTTAAGCGAAACTCCATTTGCCAACTACTCTACTTAATTAAGACCTTGAGGATTAAGGCAACTTTTAGTACCACTAAATTAATTACAGTAAAAAGAACGAGCATTGAGAATGACACCTATGCATGTTGGTCTTAAAAGTTTCACCTGTTCTGATAGAAGAATCGCAACATACAACTCTTTAAACATTAATCTGTTAGAACAGTCGTAATTTACAATTATTTAAGCATTAAAGTACTCAAATGGATAGCCATTACCAACAAGGAATAATTACATTTTTAGTACTAAAAATTTAACTTATTTGTAACTTTGGTACTAAAATTTTACTCAGTTTTAAATTTGTACTTTATGTTTATACTTTGTTGCATTTATAGTACCAGTACCTACTATAGCAAATTTTACGTAGTCAAACCAAAATCAACGGTAATTTGAGAGTATTTTACAATTCTATAATTTTGTGGGGTTAAAAATATAATTAATATAATTTCCAAAACATTTTCGCTGTTTTCTTTCTCCTCAGTCGGAAGAAAACTTGTACTACGACTGCGGAGAAAAAAAAACGCGAAAATATTTTGAAAATAATATTAGAAAATATCTTTTTAACCCCTACAAAATTGTAAAATACTCCCAAAACAAAATATAAACATAAAACACAAATTTTGAATAGAGTAAACTTTTAGTACCAAAATTACAAACAACTCCAACTTAGGTAAGGTGAGCAACTTTGTTGAAAGAAAGAGGAGAGAATTCCACAAATTTCCCTCACTCTTGACTTTTCTTACATGTTGTGTACCATAATCTATGGTCAAAAATTCTAAATCAATCATCTCACATAAGTTTTCAATTCTTGCAACCAATCCTAATAGTTAAAAAAAATTTAAAAAAAATTAAAAAACAAAGATTTATCCCAAATTAACATCTTCATGTACATTAATAAACACCAATTATATAATTATATAATTATATATAGAATTCTCCTCCTATATATTTAAAAATATATGGAAAATATTGCTAAACAATAATAGTATTAGTCAAATCAACATCACGTGAGAGGTGAGGCAGCCATGGCCATTGCCCATGCCTACCTTGGTCTTCCGGTGACAGATGACCCGGATCCAAGGTAACCCGAACCTATCTTCCCTGACCCACCGCCGGGCATCTGATTGTACACCCCAGAACCGTACACGTGTCCCTGATGGTGATGCGGCTGCTGCTGATGTGCTGTCCCCATCATAAGCCCTGTTGCACCACCATACATCCCACCACCACCCTCCCCTACATACCCACCCCCAGAGTTCCCCATATTCACACCACTGCCATTCCCTCCTCCTCCGCCTCCTTCTTTCTCCGGCCGCCCGGCCATGGCGCTCTTCTCTCCCTCCATGTCCCGGAACCTCTGCAAGTATATCTTCAACGGCTCCACGTAGTCTTCGAACCCCAGGGTCGTCATGGCCCACAACAAGTCGTCGCCGTTGATGGTCTTCCTCTTCTCCCTCTGGCACTTGTCGGAGGCCTCCCCGGTGATGAAACTGATGAACTCCGACACGCATTCTTGGACCGTCTCCTTCGCGTCTTTGGAGATTTTCGCATTCGCGGGCAACGCTTTCTTCATGATTCTACTCACGTTGGCAATCGGCAGGAACCTATCTTGTTCTCTCGGAGAGCTTTCGCTGAAGTTGTTGCCATCTCTGTTTCCTCCGGACTCGTTGTCAGAGTCAGCCATTTCTCTTTTTCAAAAAGATCGAATTTTTTGAGTCAGAATAAGCTCGGATTGAAAAGGGTTTCACTTTTGGTTTGTGGGAAGAAGAATCCAAATCCCAAAAGTGCTTTTCTTTTCCCTTTTTCTTTTATTTCTCCCAAATAGATAGTGGAAGTGGAGGTTTAGGTGTAATAAAAAGCTTGAGCTTTAGGCTACGGCGAACGCGGCTGGGTCCGATAAATATCATAAAATTGAAAATCCCCTTAAATATATAATGATACTAGTCAACAGTATAAAACTTTAAGAAAAGAAAAAGTTCAGGTAAAAAACAAAAGGTTAGTGGGGGCAATTTGAGTGAGTGCAGGAACAGAGCAACAGCAAGACTAGAACTCTGACCATTTTCGGGGAATCCCAGAACAATTCAGTATTCTCCTAATAACTGGGAATCAGAAAAATTGAAGAATGAAATTGCAGAATCGATCAAATTGTCAGAGCCTCAGGGAAAAAAGAAAATCCCAATAACAAATGCATCATATCACGATTCAAAAATCCCAGAAAGAAAGAGTTGATTGACTGTCAATGTACAGTTTTGACGGGGAAAAACAGATTAGAAGAAACAGCTTTATCACTACGGAGAACTCTGAACATTGGTTCCTTACAGAAACAGCTTACAATTATGAAGCATACGAGGGACAAAAAGAAAAAGGGAAAAACGATTAAGACGGAATGATAATCCGTCCGACGGGATGCCCAGAAAAGGGTTCCTCCGAGGAGGAATTTGAAGTTTAATGAGCCGAAAAAAATGGTGGAGATTTTGCAGGAAATTTTTTGGAGGGATAGGGAGAAGAAGAAAAGATTGTTGAGGTCCGTTGGATCAAATGCTATAATAATGCGATCACAAGTGCTACGTGGACAAATATGGACCCTTGTTTACAGATAACCATGTGTGAGATGGTACGAATTTTCAGCCATTCGATCGGATGGAAGTGGAATAATCTGGACCGTCCATATCGCATCTGGCACGTGGTCGGCTCTTGCTAGTGTGGGATTTTATTTATTTATTTTTTTTTAAATTTCGATTTTAATATCAATCGAGTATGAGGGAATTCTGTCATCATTCATGACGTGGTCCAACGGGTCAATTTTTTTTTTTTTATAAAAAATAAAAAATCTATCTCCATAAAATTAACTGAAATTGTGAAATCAAATTTTCTACAGTTTTGTAAATGTTTTGGTTAAAATTGATAAAAGTTTGTAACTATTAGAGGCGGGATGAGAAACACTGACTTTTATGATGTGATTATTAAAGAATGAAAAGATATCTTGTATTTATTTTATTCATAAATAAATGTAGATGTTTAAAAACCACATTTATTCATTTTAGATGGTCAAATATTAAAATTTCACTGACAAGGAAACGCAACATATACGGTAAGACGCTTATATTAGTTCAAATTGTCGTTACATTAGAATAGTTGACTTTGTAATGTTCAAAACAAGATTACAAACTGGATTATGGGCTATGCTAATGAAACATATGAAGTATATAAAATATAGGGTGCGGTTGGCTCGCGGGAATGAGAATGGAAGGAATTGACATCTGATTCCTATGATTGAAATTCCTATGCTTAGTACGTATATGAATATAATAATTTCAACTATTATATAATCTAAAAGGCAATTTAAGATTCCTTTAATGAGTAATTCATCGATTTCCGAATATGAGATGCCCCATATTCCCATTCACTTTCCCGCGTGTCAAGCACACTCATAGGGTAAAACTAGAGTCCATTTAAAGAATCATTTAACCCCTGAAAAATAGCCTATGTATATCCACTTATGCAATTGCATTACTAATGGATCATAGACTATTATTCAGTGACTGAATAGTTCCCTAACGAGAGTATATAATCTCCCTATTATATATGAGTATAACTCTTTTATTAAGATGAAGAAAAGGAAAATTGATATTTTTGGTATTAAAGGTTTGGAGTTTGGACTGTTGCAAGTTTGGTACTAAAAGTTTACTCGGTTCTATACTTGTGCTTTATGTTTATACTTTTTTGCATTTTTAGTACCAATACCTGCTATAGCAAGTTTTACGTAGTTAAATGTAATTTGGGAGTATTTTACAAATTCTAAAATTTTGTGGGAGTTGAAAAGATAATTTTTCTAATATTATTTCCAAACTATATATTTTTTTTCCTCCTCAGTCAACATACAAGTTTTCTTCTGACTAAGGAGAAACAAAATCGAGAAAATGTTTTGGAAATTATATTAGAAAAATTATATTTTCAACCCTCATAAAATTATAGAATTATAAAATACCCTCAAATTACCGTTGACTTCGGTTTGACTACGTAAAACTTGCTATAATAGGTATTGGAACTAACAATGCAACAAAATACAAACATAAAACACAAAAGTTTGAAATTGAGTAAACTTTTAATACAAAAAATGCCATTAATATTACTTGTTTTTGGCCTTTTTAATGTTAACTTTTAGCTACTAAATAAAAGATTTGTTTGTCACAAAAAAGTGTAAGCGTCTTTGTATTTTGTAAGATTGAGACCTTTCGGTAATAGAAGGCAGATGCCCTAATCTCACCAACTAATTTTATTGCTTTGATTTGAATGTTTCATTTTAATAAATACACAATATACTAATAATTTTCGTTTTTCTTCTTTGTTTTTGTAAGTAGCACAAAATAATATTGAAGAAACAAAAGAATAAAATAAAAAAATAAAGCAGGGACGGCAATAGGAATTTTTTTTTTTCTTCAGCAGAATATAAATTGAACAATCCATTTTTAGTAGAATAAGTAGCCGTTTGATTTGAGTGGCTGGAATGAGAATGGTATGGTTTGATAGACGGGAATGAAATGGGAATCAAATTGTAACTCAACACCCTTATAGGTTTTGGTTCATCCCAGATTATATGGATACGATTCATGATTTCTCATTCCAAATTCATAAATCAAACAGTGAAATTTTTTTTTAACTTTTTTATCACTCCATTCCCTGATTCCCAAACCCTCAAACCAAACGCCCTTGACAAATTTAGGAATTGTTCTTTGCATATCTCTTGTGTTTCATAGTTGAATAAGTATTTTCACAATTCAGTCCTTGAGTTAATAGTTTTAAAAATTCTAGAGAGTAAGACATAATTTGACAAAATTTCAAGAGTCGAAGTATAATTTGTCCTAAGCATTTTAGTATCGTTTCTTGGTACTTATCTGGTATGATTAGGATATATTAAAGTACTAGTCTAAATATATTTTGAAAAATCTACTATGATTATTTTATTTTTCTTTCAAACAAACATGAATGAGACTTTGTATTTTTACTTTTGTAACATTAGATTAGACTCTTCTTCATTAAAAATATAATAACTAATGGAAGCCTAAATAAATAAGGGGGGTGGGGGGGTTGGGTTGATGGAGACTGAAAAAATAAATAAAGAATGAGGAGTTTTGGCAATGGTGTTGATGTGGCAAGCAAAACGTGAAAATTAAGAATTGGGAAAGTAGACTAGTTGAGGTTGTCACTTACTTCCATGGCAACCATTTTTCAGTACTACTACCAAGGAATGCTAACTTGGCCGCTCGGTAAGAAATAAATCAGTGCTCAAATAATTGTGATTGTTACGTAAGATAAATTCAGATAACTATAAAATCGAATTTTCTCCATGCTAATTTCTATGAATTTTAATGCGCTTAGCCCTATTATGGAAGAAAGCCAAACACATTACTATTGAATTAAAGAAACAAAAGACGGTGGAAGTGGAGTGTGGAGACATAATCATAGTAGCTTTGGACAAAAATGTAAGTATTTGTAACACGTTGGCTTTTGGTGTTGATACACAATAAATCGTGTCCTCAAGAACTCCTTTTAAAACGATTGTGACTCGACAATTGTAGTTACTAATAATTGTAGTAACATTAGTAACGCATCTAGAAAGCCATCGTTTGGTGACGGGACTTTTTACTACTTTACTAATGGAAGAAACTATTCTAATCCTATTATTCAAGAATAAAAACATATGATTAGAAAAGTTAGTAATGGGAAGTGGAAACAACATCATAGAATACTAGAATGTGATGAATACAAAGTAACAAATAGCACACTTCTGTTCTTGTTCAAATTCTCAAGTAGTCTCCAGAATCTTGTACTACTGTGTCTGTGATCATCCCCATATACAGTTAAAAAAAGAGGAAAGGTGTCCCTCTTCCTCCCAAAGTGCTATGTTGACCAGATTCAACTTACTACAACTGCTAAAAACCAAAGGAAAACTCAAAAGTGAAAAGGACCCCCACTAATCTTTAGTTATGTTCATTCTATGTTAGGCTTGTTTCCTTGAAAACAAGAGGCTTTCAAGATTCACTTCCATTTCCACAAGTATCTTATACCATTCTCAATAATCAATGTTAAAAAAGAGTCATATGCATCACAATCATACATACCAAAGCCATTCAAAAACAGCTATCACAGAATCACAAGACTATTGTCATTCATTAGTAAACTACTCCCTCGCTCTCGTTACCTAATCTTATGACTCAGAACCAGTTATACCACTAGACTTCTCTCTTTTTAACGAGAAAGATGGAATACTCTACTCTATACTAAAAGGATTGACCATTTGCTCGCCATCATCCTCCTCACTTAAGACAGGCCATATTGTTAACATTCCTAAGTAAACAAAAAGCCTATCCATAATTGCTTCAAACCAAAACACTCTCATTCCTGCAGTTTCTTTTTTGACTTTCTTACCCTAATTTCTTTGTTTTGTGACTACAAAATCTCAGCAAGTATTTCATTCTAGGGATTGCTGGAGAGAAAAACAAGCCATTAGTGAAAAAATCTATACAAGCAAAGGAAGATAAACTATACAATCCCAGTGCCAAAACAATAGCACTCCACTACTACAATGGTTAGCATATACCCACTCCTGAACAAGAATCAAGTGCCAAAATCTATACAAGCACAGCAACTTGTCTATACAATTCCAGTGCCAATACAATCGCACTGCTCCGGTGGTCATAAACAAAGATCAACTGCAAAAACCTACCTATACAAGCACAGATAGACAACTATACAACTCCAGTGCCAAACCAATAGCACAACTACAATGGTTAGAATCTACAAAATTCCACATAAGGTGGTGTAATCAGAAAACCAACCCCAACAAAAAAACACAGGGTTGAGGGTGTGATAATACAACAAAAAGAAAACCAAAAAAACAAGGGGAAAGAGTAGTTACAACACCGCTTTTAAATCCTAATACACACCATTCAAAAATGGTCTAAATCATTCATAACATCACAGACAGACTTGAGCACTCAAGCCACAATTATCATCCACAACACCAGTAAGATCCCCTGCTCATTAGCTAAAAACAAGTTTTAAAAATAAGGCTACTAACTTTGTTGGAATGTTCACACTAACGATGACATTGATTGTGAAGCAAGACTTGAAACAATAAACTCTGTCCAAGACTTCAAACGTCAATGCCACAACCCCATCTCCAGTAATCCCAGGCTTCAGCTGAAAAACTTCATTTCTTTCTCGCTCCTCCAAGTATCATCAAGACTACATCATCAAGTTGGCCTCTTAGCACAATTTCAACAGTGTCAAATATAATATGTAAAATTCAACAAAGCACATTTTGCATTAGAACAATTTCTTCAATGAATTCCATTCCGTAAAGAAGCCATTCAACTCACAAGTTAATGCAGATCCAATCAATAATAGAGCAACAATTGCTAGAAAGATATCAATGGAAGAAGAGTTCTAAATCCCGTAGATCATGGTGTGAACGGAAGTTTTAGGTCAAAAAGGGAGATGATGGATGAAACAAGGAAAACCATTCAATATTTTAAAAAATGCAATGACAACCTTGTAATCTTTGTCCAAAAGGGGAGTGACTTCAAATGATTTTGCTCTTCATAGAATTATGGCAAACATAATAATTCAGGAGAAATGATAATTAAAAGTAATAGAAAAGATTAAGTTAAGGCTGGCCACAGGAAGAGGATTAAAAAAAAATAGTGGAAGACACTAATACTTTCCAGACTATTATGGGAACTGAAAAACTTACTTCTTTCAACAGACAATGAAAACCACGCTCCTGAAAATAACTTTCCAGTAGCTGAAATGTGAGAAATATTAAAGGGTGCCTTTCAGTGGATGAAGTCTTCATATTGGTGGTCCAAATTTCAAGTTTTGCCTGATGTTTCCTTCATGCATCCTGATGCCAACACACTTGCAAACCTAGTTATTCAGAGGTTATTCGTCGCCTCTTCCCATATTCAGCATCCCTAGATCTTGATCTTTGCTCTTCATCATGTGACATTCGTGACTTGCTGTGAGTCCTAGATGACCTACCCCTCTCCCATTCTTCATCATACTCCGACTCACGTTCCCTGTACCTATGATGATCTGCATACCTATTCCTATCATCCCTGTGGCGATCCCGCTCACGGTCCCTATCACGATCCCTGTCTCGGTCACGTTCACGGTCTCGTGAACGCTCTCGGTCCTTATCTCGATCCCTCTCCCTGTCTCGTCCTACATCCCTTTCATCTCGCTGCCTCCTATCAGGCCAATCATTTTCATGGCTCACATCTTTTTCCCGAGGTGCATCCCTATCAAGCCCCGGTTCTCTGTCATCACGATATCTTCTGTCTGAAGAACCAGACCAGTCTCTTTCTGAGCCTCTATCCTTTTCCTTACTAGCATTGGGCCAAGCCCCTCTATCATGGCTTACTTCTCCGTACTGGTGATCAGATGCAGCTTCTTCCCCATAACTAGATTCCCCAGCTCTCCCACCATGCTCTTCACCAGCCCAGCCACCCATATTTGGATCTCCCCACATTCCCATGTTAGGCCCGTCCATGCCAGCAGTAGGCATCATTCCCATACTGTTCATAGGCATCCCTCTCCCAAAAAATGCTGGATTGACGTGAGGAGCTACACCAGGTAAACCAACACCCCCAACAGGAGGGAATGATGGCAAAATCCCAGGAAATTGCTGGGCGGGGGCTCCAGGGAATCCACCATAATTACCCATTCTTCCCATAGGCCCTCCAAAAGCGGGATCAAAACCCTGCCCCATCATTGCTTGAGGATGCATTAAAGGAGGTGTGGCACCCATTCCCTGCCCAAATCCATTTCCACCATTCCCCATCATCCCACGTCCACCCATTCCTCCACCCCTACCACCCCTCATTGGACCCATAGGGCCCCTGCCACCCATCCCTTGGTTGTTGCCCCTGCCCCCCCAATTACCTCTCCCAAACCCTCTGTTATTTTCACCACCCCCTTGGTAATTACCACCTGTTGTGATGTTGTTCCCACCAGGTTTACCTGCCACTTCTCCAGTCCCTCTCCTACCTTGATTAACTGTTGATTGAGTCATTTGCTGATTTCTATTGACCTGGGCCTCACCCATTTTCTTGACAGTATAAGGTGAAGCAAAAG
Source organism: Leptodermis oblonga (assembly GCA_016801395.1). NCBI lineage: Eukaryota > Viridiplantae > Streptophyta > Magnoliopsida > Gentianales > Rubiaceae > Leptodermis > Leptodermis oblonga. The sequence goes on from CM028758.1 coordinate 4,629,100, forward strand.
CAACCACACATGGCCTACCATTAAAGAGATGACCATTCATCCCTTCCTTGCAAGAAGTTGCAGCCGCAGGGTCATAAAACTCAACCTGGCAGTACCCTTTTGACTTCCCACTAGCCTTCTCATCATAAAATTTTACCTCTTTCACAGGCCCATACTTGCTCGCTTCCATCTCAAGCTCAGCATCAGTTGTCCACCAATGCAAATCACCCACAAACAGAATTGTCCCTTGGCCACTTCCACCACCACCAGTTCCACCAACAGCCCCACCTCCAGCACTGCCACCCACATTCCCGTACCCATTACCACCAGCTCCATTCATATTCCCACCTCCCTGCCTGACCATACCCTCAACAGCCACATTTCCCACATTCCCCGCATTTCCTCCAGGTCCAACTATGCCGCCACCAGAAGGAGCATGATGCTGCAAAGGCGGAGGCTGCTGGTGAACAACCGGGCCTTGGTTGGGGACACTATTAGTAACAATCTGCTCTTCAAAGTCACCAGAACCCTTATTACCTGAAGGCTGCCCTAACTCAACCCTCACCCCACCTCCACTATTGCCCACTCCCGGTCCTCTGAACCCCATATTCTGCTGCGGATAACCATCAGATCCTCTACCAGATGAAACCCTAGCAGTAGGCCCACCCTCATCAAACTTCCTATCCCCACCAACAGCGCTGCCACCATCCAGCATCACCTGAGCCGGTGGCGGAGGTGGTGGCAAAGTAGGCTGCGCAGACATCTGCAGTACAATTCTCTTTTCCCCCAAAGGCTCCTCCTTTCTAACCCCAAAATCCTCGTTTTTCCTGCTAGACTGATGGAAATGCTCCCCTACATTAACATCGTTGTAAAGATCATCGAAGTCATCGTCCTCCTCCGCTAGAAAGCCGTCATCGGTAACGGCCGAGATCGCTTCGTTCCTGTGGAAGTGGTCGCCCGGATCTCCTCCGAAGCCAGCACCACCACCACCACCACCCTCGTTCTCCTCCATATCTTTCCCCCTAATTCACACAAAATCTAGACTTAGGGTTTCAAATCTTTACACCTACATAAATTATTGGAAAAAAAAAAAAAAAAAAACCAAATCACCACCAACACAGATTTATGCAAGACATAGCTCAATTTTAAAATTTTCAAATTTAATCGTAACAGAAACGGAACTACATAAACAGAGCTACAAAAAAAGAAAAAAAAAATCAAGCAAGAAAATTAAAAGGTAAAACAAAATGAAAAAACGAATGAGAACTTACCAGAAGGATGGGTGAGCTAGAGAAAGATGGATGAAGAAACCCTAATCTGAGAAATTAGGCGACGACTCGAGTTTTGTTTGTTGCGAGTGAATAAAAAGAAATAGAAAAATAGCAGGAGAGATGCCACGTCAACAATCCAAATTCGACTTTGTTGCTCCCGTGCTCCAGGTGAGCGACTAAACGGTGGTTCTAGTATTCGCTAGAGTCACACTAAAAGTAAAAGAAATCGTATTTTTCGTGAGTAGAATTCTTTATATTCGTATTCGTATTCGTATATTTTTATTTGTTAGATCCTTATAGGACAGAATCATATAGTGTGTGTATATATAATTGCATGTTATCTTGTTAATAATAAGGCAAAATAACACTAAGTAAGAAGAATCAACAGTTAGTCATTCTCTAAATAGTTAGTTTTTTTTTTTTTTTTTTTTCAAAGGCGGTGGCCGTTATGTATCACAATGGGGGGAGTTGGGGTGAAATGGAATGGAACAATCGGGACTAGTCTCCCATCGATGAAAGTCGATGACATACAGATTGCGGTAAGCAATTAGGCTATGCGCTAGATGGTTGTGTGTGCGTCGGATCCATGAAAGAGAGGCCAAGTGGGAGCTAGCTAGCTATGAGATGACAGATCTCGGTGATTATGGCGCCAAGGTCCGAGTGGTCATCAATTCCGGAATTGGCCTTGTGGACAATGTTTGGGCGTCGCCAACCATACTTGCTGGCGAGAGTTGGAGCATTTGAGGCATATAGCCAGTGCTAGGGTTTCAAACTATTTTTTACGGGCAAATCTGTAAGCTAGATTCCTGCGCCCATCACTAGTATTTCAAGCCAGTTATGAATAAGAGAGATAAGTGAAACGAAATTAGCAAGAGCACTTTGTGGCCAAGCAATTGCAGTAGTAAAAATATGAAAAAAACCTCACTGACAAATACTACAAAAGAGGTTACAATAAGATGTTTGTTAGCTCGATAAACATGACATTGAATGAGGAGGGGTTAGAAACTCATAGCATTCTTTTTCGCGACTGCAAAGAAGAATCTAATTGGAAAATAAATTAAGTATTTTATTTTAGTTTCTTTTGGATGCACAATGCCTTTCGGGAAAATGTGATAGACATATATAGAAGATGAATTTACTCCTAGATCATATAGTATCCATATAGCTAACTGTCTACATATTTTACTTTTAGACATTTCTCGACTATTGAAGTATAATTTATCGAGTAATGATACATTTTTCATTGGTGAATAATGTAGTATTAATAATTATTTTATAAAAGTGTAACCAATGAGTGCATGACACCTCACTTGCTATAAGAAAGCTGAGGAGATCAGTTAATGAGTGTATCATTACTCCAGTTTATCCCCCACTCGAAAATGTCGCAGCTTAACACCCCATTTTAGTGTTGCTTTAAACAAATGAGAATGAAAACTAGTTAATAAATATCTCATTTTTGAATATTTACTCTATTAATCTAACTCCTCAATCACTATTATTTATTTAACTATATTATTCATATCTCTTGTTTATTTATCTTGGAGTGTTCTTTTGAAGGAATAATGATAAAATTTTGATTTTAAATTGCGAAAATATAAAATATTTAAGGCAGGCAATCTCTGACACGACACGATATAGGCGGGTTAGGGTTAAATCTTGGCGGGTTCGTGGGTTATATAGATTGACCTGAATAACACGAATAATTAAACGGGTAAGGTTAGGGTTGAGAAAGTCGACACGTGAACTCACCAACCCAAACCCGACACGAGAATTTTATACTACAACACGAAAGCACTACACGAATCCAACACAGAACACGAAATATTCGCTGGTTAAATGGGTCTATACGAATAATTAAACATATAAGGTTAAGGTGGAGGAGTATCGACACGGAAATCTGCCAACCCGAACCCGGACACGACACGAATTGACACCGAAAAAATTCCTTTGGTTAATTTTTGGTTGGCCCAATGCTCCTTTCCGCTTTTAAGCGTACTAATTTCACCCCCCAATGATACAATTCTCGTGGACAAAACGCAAAACAACATAAAGCCCAAAACTCAAAGCCCAAAGCCCAACAAAAAAATAATCGGCTCATCGTCCAACACATACCAACGGCTCCTTAGTATTATTATTATTAGCTGTCCTGTCCATCCCATCCCAAAACTCTCAACGGTCACTTCCCCCTTTTTGAAAACAACGTTTGCAACGATCCACTGTGGGAAACGCCACCTCCGCTGTATAAAATCCCTCACCGTGTTCACCGGAGAGCAATCATCGCCGATCATTCTCATATTCTTCAATCCCCTCAAGATTCTTTAATCCCTATTCACGGCAACCCATACTTTTTTAGTGAAGAAAATGGTTAGCCGGGCTTTCTTTAATTTGTTGTTACTGTTCTTCTGTCTGACATATTCCGGCGATGCACAAATTTCAAATGTTCCTGCACAAGCACCCACGAAAGCTGCTGTTCCGGCCACTTCTCCGGCGAGCCCTCTCCCATCCCCAACGAAGTCTCCGGTTGCTGCGCCGGTTCCAAAGATTTCTCCGACATTGCCGGTTTCTCCGAAAGCCAGCCCTTCTGCGGCGCCAGTGCACTCCCCGGCGGCTACTCCGACGGCAGTTTCGCCAGCGCCTACTCCATCATCCAGTAGGGGTGTTCCCGTTCCATCTCCGGCGTCTCCTTCGCCGTCCACCGAAACTCCTGTGAGCGCTCCGGGAGCGTCTCCGCCGATTCCATCCCCATCGGTTAGCCCGGCGAGTTCCCCTGCTGAAGCCGATGTTCCGGCAACTGCTGCGGTTCCATCCAGTTCGGCAACACCCGCAGGGTCACCGGAGATATTCCCGTCGACCAGCAGCCCTCCAAGTCCTTCGCCACTCGGAGATAGTTCAGCCCCTGAAACTGCGCAAGGCCCAATTGCTGATCAATCGGGTTCGACATCGGTTTCAGGGGCCCCAATTGTTTTTGCCGCTCTTGCTCTTTCCGCCATTTTTGCTTTTTAATTTGCATTATTATTACCACTGTAAAATAGCTTTGGCTTTTCGTAATTTTTGTTCACGCCGGCATATATGTTGTATTCTAATGCTCTGCCACGGCAATAAAATCCATTGTTTTCATTTCTTTGCTGATGTTGTTGGATTATTATGGTTTTCTAACGATTTCTATAAAGAAAACAGAGAATGATGGGCTCATTGCCAAATGCAAATATAATTCATTCATCTGTTGGATTTTACATGTTGCAGAAGCAATAGATCAATGTACACTTGCCAAGGAAACTGAAAATAATCAAGCAAATTCAAAGAAAAATGAAGGGCCAAAAACAGAAAAGAAAAAAAAAATCACAATCAAGAAAATGATGGAATCAATGTCTACTATATATTAGCTAGCAGGATTGCCCAGTTTTGCAGTATAGAACCCCTGAAAATGGCACAATGTTTGAGAGGAGGGAAGCTGGTCTTGCAACCATGCTAGATGCTTTTGTGTAGCTTGATGAAGATTCCTGTCCAGAACTCTTAAATACAGCCCCATTCAGCATAAGATCTCCATCTGATCTCCAGTTCCAGTTTTTCCAATCTTCATATCCCAATGGACTCTCATGTTTTGTCACCTGAATTTTTGAGGTATTCTAAAATTAGGCCAAATACCAAACCAAAAACAGTATTTTAATGCAGAATTTTAAGGCTTTTTTACCTCCTTCGTTTGATCGTTGTCTGATGCAATGAACACATTCCCTTGGCTGTTGATTGTTGGATTTGCACTTCCCCCTATTGCATACATCTCCCATCCAGTGTACACATTGTTGACAATGTGAAAGTACCCATGCCTACACCTGCAAAAAGAATTCATAAAAATGCCATCTTTATTCTGCAGAAGTGGCGTAGCCAGAAAATATCTTTCGAGTAAGCTAGACTAGTCAGTGCAATTCGAGAAAATACCTAGGCATTCTCTGAATGAGGCCTTCACCGAAGTAATTGAAAGCAATGGTGACTTGCATACTCTTATCAGCAGTGAAATTGTCATTGTGACCCAAAAGCATGACCTCATTATGCTGAAACATGTAGTTGTTGGAGATGGTAATCGCCGTGGATCCAAAAACCGCGTCGATTAGGCCATCATGGCAGCTAGAAAGTGTACAATGATCAATCCAAATGTCCCTAGCTCCAAAGATAGAAATCCCATCCCCATCCGAAATCCCCCTCAGCTCATAATGCTTAGGTCCATCAGTGATCACAGCATTTCCAGCTTGTTTGCAGTTATGGATGTAAATCCCATGAATGATAACATTTGTGATACTCTGGATGGTAATGCAGGGGCCGTTCGATATCTGGACATAGGATCCTCTGCCATCAATGGTTTTGTAGGAGTTCATCAAGAGTTCTTCCTTAAGGTTAATGTTCATGTCATGGTCAAAAATTATCCAGAGCGGCTCTGTCTGGATGACTGCGTGCCTGAGTCACAGTGGCGTAGCCAGGAAAAAAATATATATAAGAGCGGAAGAACAAGTATATCTAACATATAAATATATAGAAACGCCCGTGCCTGAGCATTCCAGGGGTGGGATTCTTGGGATCATCATCCTCAGTTGTGACAACGTAGAATTCGCCATCCCGGCCACCAACCGCGTTGCGCCCGAATCCAATGGCGCAATCCGCCAGCACTTTCCTGTTCGCCTCCCAGTCGGGATCACATCTCCAGCAGTCATCAATGGGGTTCCCTGTCCTGCATGATGATCCCGATCCCGATCCCGGCTGATTATCAGTCGAGTTTTTCATCGAACGCCTTCAATGCAATCCAACAACAAACAACATAAACAAGAAGCATGATTAAACTTCCATGTATATATAAACACACTCTGAAGGAAAAACTGCAAAAAAATGATGAACATTTTACCATCCTATTCCTTCTGAAGCTGTGAAAGAGACATGAAACACAATGATGAGAAGTGAAAAAAGACTGAAAATTGACATTTGATTTTGGTTTTTGGAATGGAAGCTAAATTAATTAAGATTCAATATAGGCAACAGAGCAATAATCAGCTGCAATTATATACAGAGTGAAGAACTTTCCATTGATTACACGTACATTTTTTTCTGGAATTTTTTTTTTTTTTAAAACTGTGTCCGTTTGTTGGGATTAATGAGGATAATACAAGTAGGTGGAAACTTGAAGGACGTATTTGATAGGTTGCAAAAGCCGTTGGCATTATCAATGATAGCTTTTCCAAACAGGAAACATGTATTAGTGATGATGAAGGATTTAGGCCTAAGCCTTGTTTGGAAACGTGATCTAAGTCAAGGTTTGGATCTCTTTTTCATTTTATAATAATTTTTTATCATTTTTAACACATATTTTTATATTTTTAATACATATTTTTATATTATTAATGTGATTTCAATATTTAAAAAAAATCATAATCCAAATCAAGGTTTGAACCAAAATAACAAACAAGGTCTTAGTGTGAGTGGGCTGTGGGGTCAAGAATCCATTCATATTCTGATTATTATTATTATTTTTTTTAAATATTCTGATTAATATTAGTGTCCTTGAAGATAAGCCTCAAAAGTTCGCTGGCTTTAAATTTGAAGTACTTAAGTTTGCAGAAAGCATGGGTGTCTCACTACTTAGCACTAAAAAATGGGCCATGGCTGAATTAAATGACCACTCAAGAATAGGTGACCTCAATTTAGCAGCAATTTAAGGCAGAACAATGTTGGTTGTGTTCAAAACTTGACATTGTGGGGTGTTTCTTTTCTATTGGGAGGTGTTTTCGAGGAAAATTCTGTAACGAGTGAGATTTGAACTTCTAACTTCTGATACGAGCGTATAAGACACTACTGTCACGTTACTACTTGATACCAATCATTGATCGTTTTTGCCTAAGCACAAACCTTTATCTCATGCATTTAATTCCAAAAAATGTTATTTCACTTTTTTAAATGAATACTTTTTAATTGCATTGAGCAAATCTTGATTGGTTAACATTCTTTTAATTCCCCATCAACTGCATACATAATTCATAATTGTTAATCAAGGACATATACTCCTTTTTGTCACATCCAAACTATACCAAATCATTTGGTGTAATATGAAGAGAATTTCCCTTAATTGGAATGATGCTATTCAAGAATTAATATTAGTGACATTAATACTTCCTTGACTTCTATTTTAAGAGTACAAACAATTATTTTCCTTTACAGCTTGAAAATGATTTGTATTCAATTTTAGATATTCATATGAAATTGTTGTCTTAAGACTCTTAATGCATCACTAAGTTGGAAACTTCGTTGTCCACAACTTTGATGTCACAAGTAAAATCAGCTTGCGCCATATCAGTTGGTCATGGTTCTCTCGTCATTAGAAGATAGAAATTCGAACCCCTCTCAACCGAAATATTTTCCTTCCATGTTCTACCTCTTCCATTGGTGTACAGGTACACAATTTGTACTTCAAGAGTCTCGTCTCGCATTGTGTTAAACATAAATAAATTAGTGTATAATCCATTAAAAAAAATAGTGTATAATGAAATTATTGTTAAAAATTAAAATAAATATATAAATAAAGGAAATCGCTCCTTGTATTTTTTTTTCTCATGAAACTTCCAAATTATTTAGAGGAGGTCCAAAAGGAAAAGCCTCATTAAGTGTCATGCCAGGGAGTGAGGTAGAACTCACCCTCAAAAGCTAGCTCAAGAGGAGAGGGAACCAGCTCCCCCTTTAAACCACACATTGGTAGCCCACACTACCAATGTGGGATGGCTCAATGCCTGACACCACCACGCTTCCGAACCGCCTTCCACGGCGCCATGTTTCGGACGCAGTGGGAATCGAACCTCACTACGGCATGGGAAGGGTGGGGCTCTGGCTCTGATACCATTTGTCATGCCAGGGGAGTGAGGTAAAACTCACCCTCAAAAGCTAGCTCAAGAGGAGAGGGAACCAGCTCCCTCTTTAAACCACACATTAGTAGCCCACACTACCAATGTGGGATGGCTCAATGCCTGACATTAAGCCAATAGCAGGCCCAGTGACAAAAAAGCCTAACCCAAATGGGCCTTGTTAATCTCAAAAAGCCCAATCCTTAAAAATCTAGATATTTTCATCGATGATATTTTTTTTTTTAGTACTCACCTCTGTTCTTCCCAATCCTCCACAGTACATTCCTTTGAACAGAGGAATGGCAGTGACCAATCTTTTATCCGCCACTGTAACTGTAGCGTCACCCCTCATCTTCTTCCGCAAACCCTTAATCCCAGCTCAAGTTTCCATCTTCCATCACACGAATCTGAGAAAAAGATCCAATTTTTCGAAAAGGGGCGACCTCGTCGTAGTTCAATCCAAGGACAGTAATTCAGCGGACGCGCCGGACCGTTTAATCTCCGCCATATGTTACTTCTATCCCTTCTTCGACGGCATACAGTACGGGAAATACGTCATCTCGCAGTTCCAGCCGATTCAAGTTCTAATTCAGCCTCTGGTTCCTGCGATTAAGGTGTTCAAAGGGTTCCCTCTGAATGGGTTCTTGGTTTTCTTGACGCTTTACTTTGTGGTCGTGAGGAACAACAATTTTAGTAGGTACGTGAGGTTCAACACGATGCAGGCGATTGTTCTTGATGTGCTGCTGATTTTTCCTGATCTTTTGGAGAGGGGTTTTAATCCTAGAGATGGGGTGGGGTTGGATTTGATGATGAGTGTGGATAGCACTGTGTTCTTGTTCCTTTTGGTTTGCTTGATTTATGGTTCTTCTTCTTGCTTGCTTGGGCAGCTCCCTAGGTTGCCCATTGTGGCTGAGGCTGCAGATAGGCAAGTTCTTTGAACCATTAAAGAAGATAGCCTTTTGGTTAATTTGTTGAAATTGTATAATGCAATTGTTTTCTTGAGTCATATTCATTGCATTCTTAGATGTTAAAACCTTGTAATATTATTGGAAATGAATTAGTGTAAGTAAACTTCAGTTATGCATCATTTTCATGAGAAATCTGACAAATGTTGTTCTTCCATTGGTTATTTTAACAAAGTAGTAGTATTCTTGGTTTTTTTTTGGGGGCATTCTTAGTTTTTCCAAACCTTATTTTTCATTGCATTTGCCATTAGTTGGCTAATGGAAACTGGTAATTGGACTAAAAGTGTTAAAACATTGACGACCACATTCGCAAGGTTAAAAATTAGGGACTAAAATGAGTCAAAATCTCAAACATTGCGGATTACTAACGGTTAGTTTGCTGTAATTTGTTCTCCATCTTTAAAAGCCACAATCGTTTAACTAAAAGTAGTATATTTACACAGAAAATATTGCACAAGCATGCGGCCATCAGAACCATTTTGTATACCTTCATGAATCAAGAACTACAAACTCTAAGGACGTACTCGTTTAATAGAACGGAGGAGTAACACATCGATAGGAGGTCGATCTTGATTCCTGCAATTGGACACTGTCGTGTCGTATTCGTTTTCCAGCCTGAAAAAGAGAATCGATTTGCAGTTGCACACGATTTAATGATTGGCTTGGTAGTCTATTAACCAACGCAAGTAACTTGCACGATCGAATTAAGAAAGCCAGCTGTTTGTGGTGTAATTGAGACTATCTGTGGTTGGAACCATTTGATTATAAGAAATAAAACATTCTAGTTTTTTGGATATTAATATTGTTATAAGCTTGTCCATTTGTTGTTGTCTAATTGATTTTTGTCTGAATCAAATTCCTTTTCTTGATTGATTTGCACTTGCAGCTGGCAAACTTGTTTGCATCAAACTAATTTAGGTTTTTTACTTTTTACTTTTTCATTTCTTAACCGTTATTGAAGGAATGGGTCGGACCAAATCATTTGAACCATGCATCGAAGTCCAACCCACAAAAGATTTATAGGTATATTAATTTTGTAAAAAAATGACAAAAATATATTAATAGCGATTGAAAAATAAAGGTTTAAGTAGTGTCTCAGACTCTCAATTACATTTATCCATTGCACATGTCAAGCTGTAGTTGACTAGCACATGTGTAATCGTGTTTTTAGCTCTACCAATCAAAAAAAATTCCCGTGAAGCCCTGTGCCACGATGTCAAACATAAGATATTATACCTACTCCTCCATCCCCTCTGCAAGCGGCTCCTTCCCTCGGGCTTTCATTACAGTAGATGTTGCGTCTTTTACCAACACACTTGAGCCCCGTTCATGTTAGCCGACTAACTCCACCGCTCCCAGCGCCGCCATAAATTTGTTAACTTATTAGTTTAAGAAAGTGATTGTAAATTTATTACCACATAATCACATTGTTATTTTATCTTTTAATATATGCCAATTAATTAAGTTATATGATTCCTATAATGATTCTCCAATTGTTAAAACCAAAATCTACTAAATAATCGTAGCCGTCGATGAATAACCTTGTACATCGCACGAATTAACATTGTCGGTGGATTGTAGGAGTCACGGCAAGAAAGTAAGGAACGCACAACACTGGAATATTTTTTATCTAAAAATCATACGTGGCAGCCAGCTAGTACTATACAATATTGTTTCTTTTCTTGCATGCACTTGTAATAAGCAAAGGGCTCAGCAGAGCTGTACTCTGGGTCCCACGGAAGCTTCCCTCTGTGAACCTATTGGCCTCGTATACTTTGCCCTCAAAATCACCCCCATATTTCTCTTAAATTTCAATTTTGCCCACACGTCACCCTTGGTTTTCATTTTTTAAGAAATGTTTAAAAATATTTTTGTAAATATATTATAAATGCAGTATGGGTGGCGAATTTAACTTCCGTCGAGAGATAATATAAGAAATGTCGAAGGTTAGAGTACCATAAGTATCGTCGGTTTTGAAGAAAGTATTACAATTGAGTCAGGATAAAGCGTTGAAAGAAATTAACGAGAATATTCATAACAGTAACGACTGACGCCTATACTGTACTATTTGAATATTCACAAGAAGAGTTATAAACATGATTCTAGAAAGCACACACGTTAGGCATCTATAGAATAGTCTTTTTTCTAAATTATATTTTAACTAATATGATTACGAATCTCGTTTGGTATTAAAACTGGATACAAACCCTTGTTCATATTGTGATTTTAAAATATTAAAATTACACTTGAAATGTAAAATTGTGTTGGAAACGCAAAAAAAAAAATTATTGAAAAATATTGAGAAACTATTATAAAATGTAAAATAAGTTAAAACCAAGTTCGTGATTAACAAATATTTAAAATTAGAGGCGTAGGAGAAAGGAAAATTTTAGAAAAGGTCAAAATAAAGGTCTGAAAAGAAGGCGTGATAGACTGAGGTATAGGCAAAAGAAAAGCTCAGCATATTCCAAGCTTGAAACTCGGGGCTTTGGTTGCACTTTGCACCCAAAAAATAACTGCTTTGCTGCCTTAATTTATGGCCACCCACGTGATCTGTTTCTCATCAAATGCCAATCTGGATTTTCCATTTTTAATTGCAAAAAAAAAAAAATTAAAAAAAAAATGTTTTTTAACCTTTAAATGTGATAAAATATACTCCCTCTGTCCCACTCAAAGAGTCATATTTAGTCTGTTTGTAATACTGAAAAATAGTATTACAAACAGGACTCTTTGAGTGGGACAGAGGGAGTAATTTACATCAAACAATAATTAAATACAGATAAATGATAGTAGTGAATGCTGCCTTAGAGCGTATGTTTATTTGAGAAATTTTTCTATGCACCCGTTGTACAAATTAACATTATATAATCTGTATTATTTAAAGGTGAAAGCGTAAATTTTTTGACAATGTAATTGAAAAAATAAAGGGTAGTATTTATTCATTTTAATTTTAATTGATATGTTATATTAAAAAAAAATGGATGTAACGATTGTATGAAATAATTATTCGAGTTTACAAAAAAATATAAGTCTTTTGTAGGGCCTCTAAATACCAAATCCAAACACCTAAAAAAAGCAACTTTTTGACTTTACAAAAAAAAAAAAACTCATAATTTATGAACAAAATTCTCCCGATTGAACCATAAAACGTCATTGTCATTCCCAAAACAACACCAACAGAATTAAATAAATAAAGAAAATGAAAGGGTAAACTACAAAAATCCCCCTACATTTATTCCAATTGTTTAACAAACCTTGAGATTACTCTAAATTATTAATTAAATTCTAATATTTCAAAAGAATTACTCATTTCATTTCATCAGATATAATAATGCATAGTTTACGTTAACTCGTAATGTTAATTTACTTATTTTATACGTCATACATTACCAATATGATAAAAGGTTATAAACATTTTAAAATAAACTGTTTTATTGGTTCGAATCATTATTCAATTGATAATTTTTTTAAACTATAAGGTCCGCTTAATAATTTAGACAAACATCACGGGACATTTTGTAATTTCACTCAAAATGGAAATTGAAAACCGACACACACGAGTACTCGCACAGTACCATAGATGTAATACCCGCAAAACACCAAGGTCATTACAGTAAAATCACGCACCAGATCTCTCCACCTGCTTACTTTCCCTTCACTCATCTTCTTCTTCACCACACACACTACAGTTCTCAGCGGCACTTTTACAAGTAGAAAACGACCCTCACCTCCACAGTCCATTCTTGATTCTCCCTCGCTTTTTCTTCTCTGTAGAGTTCATAATTGAATTCTCTCTAGCCCACGTAATTTCAGAACAATGCAGATGAATCCGGCGGCGGCGATGGCCGCGGTGGCCCTTTCTCTTTCTCTGTTTCTGTCGGTTTTTCCTCCTGCGACTGAAGCTTTCAATATTACCCGCATTTTGGCTAAATACCCACAATTATCCGATTTCAACCGTTACTTGTCTCTGACCGGTCTCGCCAGCGACATTAATTCGCGTGAAACCATCACGGTCTGCACCGTCAACAATGCCGCCATGACAGATCTACTTTCCAAGGGCCACTCCCTCCCAACTCTGAAAAATATCCTCTCCCTCCACGTCTTGCTCGACTACTACGGCGCCGAGAAGCTCCACGAGGTCACCAACGACACCGTCTTGACTACCACAATGTACCAGGCCACCGGAAGCGCGCCGGGCTCCTCCGGCATGGTCAACATCACTGACCTCAAAGGGGGGAAAGTGGCGTTCGCCGCAATTGACAACGGCGGCAACACCGTTGATGCCACGTTTGTTAAATCCGTGGAGGAACAGCCGTTCAACATTTCCGTTATTCAGATCAGTAACATCTTGCCGTCGCCTGACGCGGCGGCGCCGACTGCCGCGCCTGCCCTGGTGAACATCACGAGTGTAATGTCGGCTCATGGATGCAAAGTATTCGCCGATACTTTATCGGCTTCTCCGGCTCAGAAGACTTTCGAGGGAAATCTCAAGAGCGGGTTAACCATATTTTGCCCCGGCGATGACGCGATGAAGAGCTTCTTGCCGAAATACAAAAACTTGTCGTCAGATGATCAACAATCCCTTCTCGGGTATCACGGCGTTCCAATTTACGAGACTTTGTCGATGTTGAAAAACGGTAACGGACCTACGAACACCTTATCTACCGACGGAGCTGAAAAATTCAGCCTGGAGGTGCAAAATGACGGCCAAGTCGTGACCTTGAAGACCACTATCGTAACGGCGAAGATATCATCTACTTTGATTGACCAAAACCCTGTATCTATTTTCCTGGTGAACAAGGTTTTGATGCCGCCGGAGTTGTTCAAGCCTGAGCTATCTCCGACTCCGGCCCCTGCGCCAGCTCCGGGGAAGTCCAAGTCGAAACACAAGTCGCCACCTGCTCCGGCTAGTCCGGCAGAATCTCCTGCAGATGGCCCGGCCGCGGATTCGGACGATCAAGCTGCAGCTGACAGTAACGGCTCCGTTGTTTTGAACGGCGGAAGATTCATCGGGATGTGCTTGAGTTTTTGGCTTGCATTTTTACTGCTTTGAGTAATTTAATAATTTTTACTTTTACTTTTTTTTCTTTTTAGGGTGTCAAATAATTTAAGGTCTGTTTGGGCAATTTAGTAATATAGTAGTAAAGTTTTTCTGTACTTAATTACGTTTTTATTGATGAGTTATATTGTATGAGAGTGGCTTTTTGTATTTCCAATTTTATGGTTTTTTTAGTGTGTTCATTTAAGGTAATTTTGTTAGTGTGGTTGATTGATTGTACTAGCATTGTTTTCCATTTGCCAAATTTAGGCAAACATGACATGTATGATATGATGATATGATATATCCTAATTTGTAACGCATTTTGAATTGTTCATATTACAAAAAAAAAAAAGTAATAAAACGCTTCCCGTGAGTTGTAAAACTGCAAAACAAACAATACAAGATATAAATTGTACTTTAATTAAGTAATTTGACGATATATTTTCAGAAATTGTACTTTTCTATTACAAATTTGAGAAATGAGAGAGTTGATTTTGTAATAATACACAAAGTCCAATGAATGAATGTAGGGTTTATAAAATTCATGGGATCATGGGGTTGAGTTTTGCATAAGTATTAAATATTTTATTTTATATTAGTATTTTTTAAAATAGCTTAGTATTAAATATTGATGTTGCTAATTGTTGACCATATGCAGATGCAAATCTCCTTTGTGCTTCTTTTATTCTTGTTTGACCATGAAGATAAATATTTTGTTATTATTGTTTTGAAATTGGTGATTGAGGAAACCAATAACAATCCATCTTTGACCAATTTGCTAAAACGTAGGAAAAGGGGGAATAAAGTGCCAAAATCAATAAAACAATTCATTAGTATCGAGTGGTACAACTATATATGAGGTACGCAACTTTAAAGTTGACTATTCTAATGTTGACCAGAATTCGCAAAATATAAATTTACGATAAGCAAACCCCTTATGCCCCTTATTTATGAACAAACATTGGAATGTCTGTCCTAATAGAATAAAAGAATAATCAGAACTACATTAACTAGTATTATTTGGAAACAAAAGAAAAAAGTGTTGCATATAGAGATGATTTTGGGCAACAGTTCTCTTCTTTGCTTTCTTTTTCTGCAGACTGATCAGTTCATCAGTTGAGGCTAAACACCCTGCGATTCAAGTCATGTTTGTTCAAATACAAGTAGCTTATGGAGTCATTAAACAACGATGTCATCGGCCGCGGTGTAAATCCGGCGTAGTTTCCATCTAACTTCGCCAAACACAGGTCGTAGATATACTTGTAAAGACTGTGTTTCTGAGTGGAGGGAAGATCTGCATATTCTTCCAAAGGCATCCACTGCAGAAAAAACATGAAGTTTTGACTAGGTAATAATGAACAGAATAACCTTGAATAAATCTTAATTGTCTTTGAGTAATAATACCTGAGCTGCATCAATTTCCAGATCTTGCTTCTGGATTTCATGTGACAGTGGACGCAGCATGCACAAGAACAGCAAATCTGACTTCCCGAAAAGCGCGTTGTGCATTTGCCTGCAAAGATTAAAGCCATGATCAATCTTAGTTTTCTTGTTAGCATTTCTGGGATTCTTTGAGTTTGACGGAGTTTTGAAGTCAGAAACACAACTTTCT
Organism: Leptodermis oblonga; assembly: GCA_016801395.1. NCBI lineage: Eukaryota > Viridiplantae > Streptophyta > Magnoliopsida > Gentianales > Rubiaceae > Leptodermis > Leptodermis oblonga. Next base: position 4,644,843 of record CM028758.1, read on the forward strand.
CAAGAAAGCAATCAAGTTTTACTTGATTACTTAGTCAGGTTTCAGTTCTCATCTAACATATCTTTGAATAGGACTGTTTCAACAACCTTAATTTACGCGAATACTTCGAATCAAACCTAACACGAAATGAGTCAACAAGACTTGATCAAGGGCATAATAATTCAGTTACCTGAACGCAAGTAACTCCACAAACTCAGTGTCAACCTACACAGTAGTAATTAATCATTAAGAAACCATAATTAAGGATTTGAAGAAATGAAAAAGGTTATTCAGAGGTTGACTCACTCCTGTTTCTTCTTTGACTTCTCTTATAGCACCAGCAAAAATATCCTCACCCTGAAAGTTAGAAACACTCAATAACAAGTAAAACAAAATACACAACAGCAATACTTTTAGAGGGTGAAGCAATACTTTTACTGGGAAAAACTACCTGATCAACCACACCAGTAGGAATCTTCCATATGCCCTTTCCTTTGAGCCTGCCATTCTTTTCCTGGACAACAAGCAGCTGGAGAACCAAAAAAAGCCCTCATTCTTGTGAATTAAAGTAACATAATCAAGAAATAGTATAGTAGATGTTGTGTTCTTTCAAAGTTAGTACCTCTCTTTTGTCATTGACAATGATCGCGCCGATCCCCACTCGGTGTGAAGCATTTGCTGGGATTGTACTATCAATTACAGGAATCCAAGTGACAAGCATCAGGTAATCAGGCTCGGCGTGATGATACCGAAATCCTTCCTGCAAACCAACATCAGAGGATTGGAAGATTTAGTCAACGAAAATTTGAAAATCTTTCATTCATTTGGAATTCACTTCCACATGAAATGAAACACTAATGATGACTTTAAAATTTTACCCTGACTGCAGTTTCAATAAGATTTGCAAGGTCAATGGGTAATTTGATCCAAACACCCTTCTTTCCCTGCAAATCATTCATGCCAATTAGTGTGTAATTCCTATTCAATTGATGAAATAAACTCATGAAATTTCAAGAACTGATGCAACACCAAAATTCAAACAATGAATGCTGTATAATATTATACCTGTATCTTCCAGTGAAACAGAGAAGCTCTCAGCCTGGAGGAGAAGATAGTGGGGTCCATGGGCTCTTTCATTTCGACTATGACTCCTCCATGGTCATCATTAAATGCAGGAAGCATTTGCTCTATCTCTGCTCCAATTTGAACAAGAACTTCCTCCATTAAACCTTCAAAATATAAGATGAACAACCCTGTTCAAGAAATATATTATTTCCCAAAAAAAAAAAAAAAAAAAAAAGAAAAGCCCCTTTTAGTTAGGAAATCCAATACGCAACTAAACACAGTGGTGCAAGTGTGAAAATGGTGAAGTAGCTTAGCCGTCCCACTAAAAATGTAATCTTTTTGCAATCATTCCATCAAAGAACAAAACCAACTAAAAGGATGAAGACAAGGTAGAAATCCCATTATCCCAGTACACACCATTTGCTTCAATGAAGGCTACAAACTCATCCACACATGATATATCCAAACACAAAGCTGCAAAATTTTGAAATTTACAACAGCTTGAAAGCAACAGATACCAGCAAATTAACACGTAAAACCAAGCAAAAAGAGTACCTTATGTGGCAAAAACAGGGAAGTTTTGTTTCTGAAGCAGAAAACAAAGGCAGATTGAATCAAAAGTTCAAAGTTTGAAGCAAACACTACGATTAGAAGAGTTGACAAATATGGATTTCTGTAGTGTTTTGGCTTTAGAAGGAAAAGAAATGCTTTTTTTGGGGCAGTGATGGTTTGAAGAAGTTGGAGACGCAGAGGATAAAAAGTGTGGCTATTATATATAGAGGCAAACAAACACTGTTCGATTGGTGACGCCATCTGCGCTCACGATGACATCATCGTTATGGAACTAGTACTTTCTAAGCCTTAGCAGCCTAGGGCCTAGGCTAGGTGTGAATTTTTTAACCCATTCGATATGCCGCGAAGAGAATTACCGCCGTTTATTTACTGTGTTAAAAATTGGGGTGGTAAAAAAATGCAACATTGTAAAATATCCTTATAATTCATTAGTAGAAAATTACTTGCCCCTATATTTTCCAACAATTTTGATTTCACCTTCTAATTTCTAAACTCTTTACTCTCGAATTGGCGTACAAGGAAGCAAATGTGTCACTTTATGACGAGCGGTGAAAATACAAAGGACAAGAGTTGTATTTAAAAATTTGAAACAAAGCAAAATTTATGAAGTGGAGCTTAAAGTATTTTCTTGTTGAAAAATAATATTATGGTTTTTTTATTTCTATTTTTCTAAAATTTATAAAGTCATTAATATGATAATGGACGCATTTTTTTATAATTAATTAAAAAAAGTGCAAACTCTTATGTTTTCAAATTGAAGGAATACAAAATATTGGAGAATACTACGGTATCGCCTTATAATAGAAGCAGGTTCGGATTGATGGTTCACAGGATAAACTGTCACTTCTAAGGAACATTTTCATCGTTGCATAATGGTTGAATGTATTACGAAATATTAATATTACTATATAGATTCAATGACGGAATGATTCCGCAACGGACTGAAATCTTATCACGAACAAGTTGCATAATAATCGTGGGTGTGTTCTTTGTTTTGGTGTTAAAATCGTGCAAGTAAACTGGTAATGTGGGTGTCATCATTATTAGATGTTGGTATATCATTCATGGCATTTGAGTTGATGCTTACACCAATATAAGCCTAATGCGGGCATATTTGTTAATTCCATGGGCCCATATATATTCTTTCTTTTTTTTTTTTGAAGAGATTCTTTATTCTCATTCATAATCCTATAATCTATTCCATTGAAGATAGAGGTTGAGAGGTGGGAATTGAACCCCGGACATTTAGGTAGCTAGTCCTGCGCACTAACTGTTGGGGCACTGTCTTGTTCTTATGGGCCCATATATATCATTCTCCTTTTTTTTCTTCTTTTTTTTTACTCATAAATTACCTACATATAACTTGTGTGGATTGGACTCTATATTTAAATTAGTTAATAGGTATTTTAATCTTATTAAAAATATTTATAAATATTACTACAGAAAAAGTAAAAACAACATTATATTAATGGATACCAAACCCTTTTTACAAAATTTGGTGACTTTGATAAGTCGTTCTCAATTAAACGTGTTTTAAGATATAGGAATAAATAAATATATATCATACTATTGTATGAAATTTTATATTCCCTCGGTTTCATTAACAGATCAAGTTTTAAAAATGCACAATTTTTTATTCTTATTGTAAAGTACAACATTTAAAATAACTAATTTTACCATATATATATATTTATTTATTAATGTCCTTACCTTGAAAAGATCGTCCTCTAATGGTTTCAACGTAGGGATTTAATGGCATCCTCCTATGGTGTGTTTAACGCGAGAAAAGGAATGAAGATGAGAATGAGAATAAGAATGAAAGTAAGGGAATTTCATATCCGAAAATGTATGAATTCTCATTAAATAAATTTTAGTTGTCTTTTAAAGAATATAATTATTCATTTACGTTACCAACTATATGAATTTTAATTTTAAGAATCAGGTGCTTGTTTCTTCTTCATTCTCATTCCGGGCCAAACGCTTGAACAAAACTAATTCAAATCTCTCCTTTCCCACGTAAGTTTACTCAGTTTTTTTCTATTTTTTTGAATTCATGCGTTCTGCATCCATCGTGTTTCGGACTTTTGGTTTTAAAGACTTTGAAAAGTGATCAAAACACGGTTTGTTTCGTGTTTTTATATGGTGATTTTATATAACATTAAAAATAAATTATTACAAGTATTTCGTCCCAAAAAAGGGTGTTCCACCATTTATGTTTATTCCTCGAATACTACTATGTAAAATTATTGATATTGAAGTGGGAATAATGCTTAGTTATGTGTTATTAAGTGTGGTTTGGGGTTGACATTGATAGCGACATATACATTTGGCATGTTCGTTATCATATTTTAAGAGATGTTTTCGAAAGGGATAAAAAAAATGTAAAAAAGTGTATTAAAAATATAAAAATATATACTTGAATGATAAAATAATTATTAAAAATGATAATAAAATATTATGATATATATATAAGTTATTGTACAAACCGAAAACAGAATCAAAAGCAATGAAAACGAAGACCGGCTTAAAATTTTTGTGGGTAAAAACCCCAACACGTACATGGTTTTTTTTCTTGGGGTCCAAGTCATGGTCAAAAATCATGATTCTTCACTTTTTAATTGTCCCCAGTCTTTAGACAAATAAATGGGGTTAATTCAGTCAAACAGACTGAATTTGAATTGACCAAGTGCTCATGATCAATGAAGAATTTGAACATGAAATTTACCAATCCATGCATCCTAGTCTATATGTTTAGAGTAATTAATATCCTAATTTCTTCGTCCTAATAAAAGAATTCAATAATATAATTTATCTGTTCTATTAAAAAGTTAACTTTATATACTGAATGAAACAAAGGGAATAACTATTTATAAATTATAATATATTATTTTAAAATGTATTTTTTAAATTGAACGAAACGTGTAATAATTAATAAATAATATGATAATTAGCATATGAATTAGTTGAGTCACGAGAGTTGCTTTCAAACTTTCAAATCATGGATGACTTCAAAATACATATGTTTGACCATCTTCTTCTCTTTCTTTTAAATTCTCTATGTAGATTTCTAGATGAGTAATTCCTTTCATGGCATCATACTATATTATTTATTACTCATTGACTTTTAGTTTCTTTTCCAATTTGAGTCAATCAAAGCATTAAAATTATAACCTACAAGAAGTTGTTCAATATTAATGCTCCCTCCCCCCACAACTTTGATCATCTTTGAACTTGTGGGGTGTTTTTTAATTAGTCATTATCTAAAATATCTTTCGTTACATATATATAAATTTTACCACTTATTTTTATATATTTTAAAAAATAAAATCAACATGTATTATTGTCGTATCATTAGTAAAATAAGAAGCATGTTAATTGCATGACACTTTTTACTAAATACAGGATGTTTTTTAAAATTTTAAGTGGTGAAAAGACAATAATATTCTTATACATTTCTACCATCATAAATATTTTTACCTACACGCTCATTTCCTCTTCAACTCTCCATTTCGCTCTTTAACTCACTCCCATTTTTCTACTCCAATTCTTTCAAATTTTCTTTCACTCATCTCCATTCCTTATACAGTAAAAATAAGAAGAAAACAACTTTTAAAAAGAATTGATCCATATGGGCGATTCTATGGGAAATAATCGCCTGGTTGGGACGATTCTTTCCCATCCGGGCGATTTTTTTAAAAAGTGGTTTTCTTCTTACTTTTACTGCAGAAGGAAGTAGAAAGGGGAAGGGCAAAAAAAGTAATTTCAAGTCTAATTTTTTAAAAAAGTGTCATTTATTTAGTAAAATGTGTCTTTCAATTAACAATTCCGTAAAATAATACAAAGTTGACTCTTTGAATGGAACGAAAAATATACTTTTCCCCCACAATGTATCTAATGTACCAATAATGCATTTTTAGACTGGGATTCGGGAGTACACGACCTAATTCACTTGGCCCAACCTAATCTTACGCCAATCTTACTAAACCAGCCTGTGAAATTAAGATCGCTTTATAAATAATCAGGATCTCGGGCAAGGATCAATTTATCGTTACGGACCACATAACTCGCCCCCATTATCCTATCATAACACCCCTATTAACTCCTCTCATTACTCGCCTACATTACACTCTCCTAATACCTCTTCCCATTGTATCTCTCATAACTCCCCCTTCCTTCAACATCCATAATCGCCTTATCACGATGGCCATTACATGTGTCGCTTTTACACGATATCTATATTTATCTATATGACACTTTAAATTTTGAAATAAATCTAAAATGTTTATAATAATTATTTTACCTAATAAATGAAATTGAAAAAACGTTCACACAGATAATATCAATCTCTTCTTCTTCTTCTTGTGACCATATAAATATGGAAATGATTCTCATCCTTGAACAACTTAATTATATGTATACTTACTGTTCAGCAATATATTTGATGATTATTACGTCATCAATGACACCTTCCATGTGATGTCACCCACTAAAGCAGGCGCAAAATCACTAACAATATAGGATTGTAATTCAACCAACAAAGAAAAAAAAAACACAAAATCTTTAATTCTTGCTCTGAATGATTGTTTATAAAAAAAAAATTTATAATGGCCACTTTTTTTTTTTTTTTTTTATAGAACGGATAGAGTATTTGTTTAACACACGCAATTTAGAATGGCTGAAATTGGAAACAACATGTAAACCAGGGCCTGTTTTGTATTGCAAATATAAAAATTTATAGTTAAATAGTGAAAATTATATTAAAAATGATAAAAACTAATATAATATATTAAATTTACTGTTTAAACCAAAATCAAAACCAAAACATGAAGAATGGTTAGTTTCCCAAAAACTACATACCAAATTTGCTATATTTGGGGAAACAATTTACAATCCTAATCCAATTGTAGTAGTAATTCTCAAAATCCAAAACCTATAAAGGGTCAATTCTCCCAATTACTGACACAAACGAGTCATGGCGCCGATAAACCCTAATCATCTTTGTAACTCGAACCAAATCCCTCTAATGGAGGCTCCGCTTCCCCCACCGGCGATCCCTAATCACCTCCGTAAATCCAACCGAATCTTGAGAATTGCAGAAAGAAACTTCGTAACATAATACGAGTGTTTCCTGATCTGAATCACTTGATGCGGCGAGTGTCTCTCGGCGGCGGGAGACGAGCGTCTCGCGGGGAGGGTTGGAGACGAACGTCCGTCGAGGGTGGGAGGCTGAAACCCTCCGACGACGACTACTACTACTGGTTCAACAGGCTCTTGAGGTTTGTCACAAGGGTTGTGGAGTCGCTGCAAACTAAGATGAGAGAGTTGAAACAATGCCGGACGATTTGGGCGAAGAATAGCGCAGGCGTGTGGAAATTAATGGAAATCCTCAAATATTTTTGCCGAACTGGGGCCTGAGGGTGGCGTCCGGGAAGCCATCGGTGACAGAATGGGCGAGCGCACCCGGGTCCCACTGGAGTCGGTCATGGCGGAGCCGGAGATAGACAACCCAAGTAGGAACCTAATTTTTCAAACTATGATGTGAAGCACGGTGAATTATCTAGAAGTTGAGAGTTCAATTCTTATCTTTATCATTTTATTCATAAATTTGAAACCATTGAGGAAGACATCAATTACATTATTATTATATGATTCCATTAATTATCGATGGAATTACTCAATTTTGGGATTGTAAACGCATTTCACCGCTTGTGGCTGTTGGGTTTGACAAATTTAATGTTAAAACAATTAATATAGCTAAAAATTAAAAGGATGTGAAATTGATTAGCTAGTTAATTTTCTAAACATTTGTTAAGTTAGAAAAAAGAAAAAAAAAAAAAACCGTCCTAATAATAATCCTGAATATTATATAACAAAAACTGCATCACTTCCGATCCTTCACGCATGCACTTGGAAAGTACGATGTATGGTAAGACTACAGTTTCATCATTGAATTATTTGGTCTTTAGATTTGTCTTTTATATGGATTATTAATACAATTGTATATACAAAATTCGATGACTGAATAATGTATTGATAGAATAATAGTTTTTTCATAAATAAATTGAAAATCTGCATAACATAATATAATAAGAGTTTCTAAGTCTTAATTACTCAATATGCAATTTTTTTTTTGGAAATGGAAAGAATTTAGGCATGTTTGAAATTTGTTTTGAAAAGCGTTTTTGAAAAATGTTTTGAAATGTGTTTTGAAAGATGTTTTGAGATTAGGGCTGTTCAAACTGTGAAATCCGACCCGACCCGATCTGAACGTTTCGGATTGGTTTCGGATCGGTTCGGATCAGTGATCGGATCGGATTAGGCTTGATCCGAAATTTTTTTTTTTTTGATTAACCGAAAGAAAAGAAAAGAAAAAAATCAGGCTTGCAACAATTAGAAACAGAACACTTACAGCAGCCACCATTTTCTACCAAACACTGGAATGAGAGTTTTGATTCTTTTGAGTTGCTTTCCACCGTACAAACCATTGGAAAATTACAACTTTATGAATCACTTAATAGTTGCATCAAAGAAACAAAATCAAAGCTTTTGGGTGGAATCAAGTATAGAGGGAGAGAGGAAGGAACCAGAAATCGACGGAATCTTATGCAGTAAAAAACTTCCGAGAAACCAACTGGGCAGCGGCGGAGAAGACAACGTCGGCGGAGTGAGAAAGCGAGGATTAGGGCATTCGAATTTAGGTAGATTTTGATATTTGAAGTCCATGATAAAATTGAAAACAATTGTTTTTTTTTTTGGTTTCGGATCAGTTCGGGTCAGTTTCTGACCCAATCCGACCCGACCCAAAAACCGAACCTGATCCGCACTTATTGGTCCGATCCGACCCGATCCGAAATTTTCGGTTTGGGTTGGATCGGATCAGTCAACCCGATCCGATCCACGGGTCAGGATGAACAACCCTATTTGAGATATTGTTTGGATTCTTTGGAAGCATACCTTCAAATGTATTTTGGAATGTGTTTCAAGATATTGTATGTTATTGCAAAATTTACCTACAACTTCCGATACTTGTGAATAGTACCACATAATTACTGTTCACAAATTTTATTTTATTTTTTAAAATTTTTAAAATTTTTTTGTTTTAAACATCAAAGATATATTTAAATTACTAACATTATTGGTGATTATACGAACTTGAGATTTTTTCCTTCTAGGTTAATTATTTATTTATAAACTTGAAATAATTAATTCCGATATTCGTAAATAGTACCACATAATTACTGTTCACACATTTTTATTTTTTAAAAAAATTTTCTTTTTAATGCTTATTTTTAATTTTTTTTAGAATAAAAAAATCAAAGATACTTTTAAATTACTAACATCATTGGTGATTATACGAAACAATTTTTGTAGAATGAAACTCTCTTAACTGAGGCTGGGCATGCTTTGGTTGGAGCTTTAATGCTTGAGTATGATCCTGTTGCTAAAATCTCAATCATTCCTCGCGGACAAGCTGGCGGTCTTACATTTACCGTTCACAAAATTCCCTGTGCCTTGAGATGCTTCATTTGTGCTAGATTCTACTGTCTCCTCCTCTTCAACGGTTGCGTATCTTCATGCTGGATTTGACTGAGTCATACAAGCTATTCTATCAAGGGTCTTTCTGATCCGGAATTGATATTTGCAGCGACGGTTTCGATATTTGCAGCGACATTTTCTTGTGAAAAGACTTAAATGCCCTTGGGGTAAAAAAAATTTTAAAAACATTTTTATTAATTATTTTAGTTGAATTATGTCCGAATTTATTAGTAATTTTGTCAAAATTGTGAAATTTTTTACCGGAATGGGGAAGATCTGCCCGGTGGTTACTGCAAATAAGAAAGTTGGGGGGGGCAAAAGTGTCGCCGGCGACTTTTGTGCAAATGTGTCGCCGGAATGTCGCCAGCGACACTTTTGGACAAAAGTGTCGCCGGTCTTGCACAAAAGTGTCGCCAGCGACACTTTTGGCCAAAAGTGTCGCAGGACTTTGGTTTTTTTTATTTTTTTTTAATGTAATTTTATTAATCATTTTATTTGTATTATGTCCGAATTTATTAGTAGTTTTGTCAAAATTGCGAAATTTTTTACCGAAATTGGGGAAGATCCGCCCGGTGGTTACTACAAATATCAAAAATCTCAACTTAAGGGGGGGGGGGGGGGGGGGGTGGGGGACCATCGCCGGGCGATGGTTTTCTCCAAAGGAGCCGGCGATGGTTTATATAAACCATCGCCGGGCGACGGCGATGGTCCTAGGTTTTTTTTTTTTTTTAAATTGTAGTAGTAGGAATTAAAATTTCATTTATTTTAATTTTTTTTTCTCCAAGAGCATTTTAGTCTTTTTACAAAAAAATGTCGCTGCAAATATCGATTCCGTCGCTGCAAATATCATGCCCCTTCTGATAAGCTTCTTCTCTATAGTCTTTAAGCTGCTATGTTGCTGAAGCATTTCTCTGGACACATAAAGTGGTAAGTATCTGAACCAACAAGACCCTTCTTTTTATCATCATAGTCAGCATGGAATACAGAATAAAACCCAACACCAAACTGGTCAATCTCATCCTGAAAATAGAATTCATTGTCTTGCACCACTCCAATCTCTTCATCTTTTTGGACAAGCTTCTTCTGAACATTGGTTTCAATTCTTCTCAGTACTTCAATCTCTTTATCTCTCAGTCTTCATCTTTTTGGACAAGTTTGTTGGAAATTTTCCAATAATTAAGCGAAAAGAAGAAGGAATTAGGAGTCAATTATGCTATGTTCCATGCGAGTTGCACGGGACATCGGATGGTGTCCAGAAGCCAAGCTAAAGCTTAACTGAAGATGAGCGAGCACTCGTGCGAGACGCACGCGTGCTTAGACGAACTCCAGAAAGCTTAGGAGCATTTCTGTAATTCATCAGAGAACTCGTGCGAGTCGCACGAGTACTCTGACATGCTCCAATGAGTTTCTTCTTCCAGAAGAGTTGCATCTCTTTACGAAAAGTGTGATTCCGAACTCAATTCTTATCCGAATGCAATTCCGTTTCTTCCTACCTCTTCGTAAGAGTTGTGGCTATTGAATGATACCCTTTAGTCTATAAATAGACTCCTTAGGATGGATTTACAGATACACAAAATCACTCTCACTTTACGAGATTTTCTTGCTCTTTTCTCTCTTGTTCTGGTTTTGTTTATGTCAGTGCAGACTTACTACAAAAGACTTCATCTTATCTTATAAGGATATTAGTTTCGGATCTCTTTGTACACCAAAGAGAACTAATAAAACCTAAAGGAAAGTGCATTTGTACGATTTGAAGCAACATTTCCTTTTTACTATATCTTGTAATAGATTAGTGTTTACAGAATAAATTCTTGATTTCTTTTTGGTTAGTCATTGTTGTGTTAGCTGTAAATTACACCAAAAAAGTTCATTCTGAATTTTGGATTCATTTCTTTCCTGTAATTCAATCTCTTTATCTCTTTCGGCAATCAGTCTCTGAAAATAGATTTCATTGTCTTCCAGCCCTTCAATATATGCATTTATTTATTTGGACAAGCTCATTATTAACATTGGTTACAATTTCTTGCATCTTGAACATCTCAACAAACACTTATTCTTCTTTGGTTGTAGGAATCGGAACTGATCTCCACACTCAGTACCACAAGAAAACTATTGCTTCCCCGACGTCCATAAAGCAACCCAATTCCACGGTTGCTGTGTTCTCTCTCTTTTTTGACATAGACACATAGGTAGTGTGACCTATTCTACCAAGACAAACGACACCTAAAGACAATATGAGTGCAAAATCTTCTACAAGATCAATGTCCAGCTAGGTCTATGATTCTTCTTTAGAAGATAAATATATGCAACTACAAAACTCAAACTCAAGCTAGACGAACTCATAACATTAAAGTTCAAGATCGAATACAACTCAAACTCGACTATATAACGTACTTGAGTTCGAGTACAAATTATTTGTATATTTATTTTATTTCGGATAAAGTAATATTGAATAATATATATTTATATATAACATATTATTTATAAATTTGTTTTTAAAAATGATATAAATATATTGAGTAGTTTGTCGAAAACTCGAGTCTAATTTTTTAAGACTCGAGTTCGACTTGTTATATCAAAATTTTAATTCTTAGTTTAGTATATGGGTATATTCGAGTCGAGTCGAGTAATACTATTCTTTTATTAACTCGAGTTCAATCTAGAATATCCAAACTCAAACTCGAGATGAAGCTCGACGAACTCATAATATTAAAGTTCAAGATCGAATATAAGAGTCGAGTTCGAGACTGATTTTGATTATTAATAAAAGAAAATTTGTTTGAGTTCAAGGTCACAAATACCCATAACTCTCTAAAATTTATCTTTTGTCTTTCATAACATATTGATTCAAATTTCACCCTCTAATATTTCACCATTTCAAATGTGAGTCAACTTAGTTCACTTTTTGTTCAAATTTTTGTATTTGTTAGGGTTAAAAGGCCTGTTTTGAAAACTTTTGTTTGGACAAAAGTTTTAGAAAATGCGTTAAGTGGACAAAAGTTTTAGAAAATGCGTTAAGTTTCAAAAAATATTCATGCCACTGGGTGCTGACCATCATGGATTCCCAGAACCAGTGCAAACTCATTTCCGTTCTCGACTATAACTCTTAAGGTTGCGTTACTCACAGCTAAACTCGGAATCCAGGAAGGAATTATGTCCATGATAGCTACTACCTCACCGATCTCCGCCACGGATCTAACCCACACGACCGACCGCATTCCTCTTCAGCGAACGAACATTCATTTGCAAGTTCATTAGAAGCCTCCAAGCTTTCCTCAACTCTCGATTTGATTCCCGTCGGGGATTTCGCTGCGGTGGTGGCGGTGGCGGTGGCGGAGGATTTTGGTGGTTGAGAGGGAAAAGATTAAGAACAATGTTATTCTCATCCATGGTGCGAGAAGTGCGAATGCGAGAGTGCGATTGAGTGTGAGAGCTCTATGTATAGATTGAGAAGAATGCCAGCATGTTTTGGATAGACGCGAGGACACTCATGCTTATTGTGTACGGCTTCTGTTCTTGTTCTCCCAAAAGTTTGTTGTCCCCCTTTGTTCTTTTGCAGTATTATTAATGGAAGAAAAAGGATCTCTGAAGAAGACCTGCGGAGTCCCAAAGGCAAATTAAGTGGGCCGGGACAAATATAAGTACGGAGTACGGACTACTGCGGAGTATTTGATAAAGTTGCCTAAAAAAATAAATAAAGTGGATTATGTTGGCCGCGCCGAGGTTCCGGGACTTGTACTCTTTCGTGACCTCTGGTGATTGTTCATTACTTTTCTTTGTCGATATAATCTAGTATTTATAGGCATGGACATTTGTAATATCTTCACAAGAAAGAAACCGGAATCCCTCCTTAGCGACGTCAGTCTCCTCCTTCTTCTACCTGCTTTTGGGAAAAACTCCCCTGTTCCACTCCGATGATAAAATTAGTATCGAATATAAGAGTCTCTCAGTTTGCTAAAGTAGAATCCAATTACCTTTCTATGAATGAAGACTTTCCTATTTATACTGAACATTTTCCCAATACTAAAGTCTTCACCAGTCTAAGTGTGCGAGTCCTGGTATCACTTCCCTGTTCCTACACGTGTCCCCTGTAAGTGATGAGGGGGATCTCAATATTCGTGCCCTCTGTCGCGCACTAGTGAATGTCGGGTATTGTCAACACAATACCCCAGGTGGTCTTGCAACGTGATTTATTCACTTTCACCTCATCTATAGCAGACGAGGTCAGCTGTAATCCACGTTATCTCCTGACCTCGTCCATGGATCACGGGTTTATTCTCCATTATTCAGTAATAATCACGTCCTCGATTCCTATGTCAAACAATCAATCGGGGATGCATGTCCTTCCTCAAAAGTTCACATGTCTCGCCTGGTTCAATCTGGTCAGCCATTTCGAGGCTCGTTTGTTATCAGGGAGTCGTCTTTATCCTAACTTCGACGACCTCTTTTGATTGGCCATATTCTATTTCTATACATAACATATTACGGTCTAAACTCTATAGATCTCTCTCTCTCTCTCTCTCTCTCTCTCTCTAAAGTTTCCTAGGACCATATATTTCATTAATTGCAAAGTCATCCCCAAATTAATCCAAAAAGACCCTTACTCCCGAATTGTATAGCAAACCAATATAACAATTTCTGACAAATTTCAAATAAACTCTTCATGTTTCTAAGAAATTTTTATTTTTATTTGCACTTTAAATATTATTGAATTAACAAATTAGAAAATAAAGTTCGTACCAATCTCCATAGTCAAATTGAGAAAATAAAGTTTCTCTATTAATAAACAAACTCATACAAATCTATAATTCATTATGGAGTAGTATTTTAAAATTTTAGATAATGAATCATGCCAGGAAAATCAAATAAAAATAATGTAGAGAAATTAGTACTTTATGATTCTAATTACAAATCCATAGTAGCAATTTTGGGATTAATAGTCAAGACAAGTCAAAGTTGCAATTTTAAACTAGTATTGTCCTTATTATTAATTAGTACTTATCTATCAGCAAAAGTAGTTAGTTGGCTGACAGTGTGTTACGGGACGCTCTTTGAGGTTCGTAAGAAGTGTGCCGTGTGGCAAGCAATCCGTTGGAGATTGCTTCCGCCAAGTCCTAGTCGCCAGACGCAATCAGCACCGCAGTGCCTTTAGTGGGACGGCAAGGACGAAGTGCAACTTGTCGGGACTCGGACGTTCACGATGGCAATTTAAAGTGGGCAAGAGAATGTAAATTAAGAATGCTTTAATCAACTAGCAAATGCTTAACTTACATCAAATTCGGGTACGGTAGTATACGACGCATGCTCTGCTACCGTACCCGTGACACAGGGACAGTGAATAGTGATATGTTACAAATACTGCGCAAGGATATGCAATGGAGTGGGAGTGGATGATCAAGAATCTTTTCTGTCCCAAATTCACCTTCCTCCCTCTTTCCTCTCTATCTTCTTTAATGGTGAATTTAGAAATTTATATTTTAAAATTTTCACCGTATTAGGATTATGATCCGAGAATGATTAGCTTGCACTGGTTCTGTTTAAAGGTGTTGACACGTTAAATCTAACGAGCATCTATTAGATTGTTGTTAGTTAGAGGATGAGTTAATAAAGTGGTTCTTTTAACCGTCGAGACAGTAAGAATAGATTGGCTATGTCAAAAGCGATTCCTCGGTAACTATAACCAGTGTATGTGCATGCTTGAATGAATATTGAATCGATTATCGAACAATAGTTAGACTAGTTTAGAGTTATTGGTTCTATTATCCAAACTTAATTTCTACTTAATTTTCTAAAAAAACTATTTTTACACTCTTCAAACAACCTTTTAGAAATGCTTAGTTTTCACCGTTTGTGAATATTCAGTTTTCAAAAAAAATTTAAATAAATTCAGTTTTAAGATCACTATCGAAATATTAGTGACAACTTTAATATTATATTGGTTAATCTAAGATATGTATGTCACAATAGAAAATTTTTCATTCTATATACACTGAATTAGTGTATACAGATTTAAGATCTTGTATTGTCATATGTTCTAATTCAATTTTTCCATCAATAAAATTCCTAAAATGAAAATGCTCACTAAAAAAATTTATTTGATAGTGGACGATTCACTAATAAAGTGCCTTTGATGCACATAAATGAAAATTTAAAATACATTGTTAGATGATTTAAAATATCAAGAGTGTAGTCGATGTATACTCTTCGGAAGAGGTAGAGACAAGGGTTACGATTCAATTGATCCGCCAGTATGGATGGGGTTCGTGTTCGCTAATTAGGGATGCCTTGACAATGGTACTAAGCACCAGAGGTGAGCTAGGCTCATCGGTCGAGGCACATCATCTTATTTCT
Organism: Leptodermis oblonga; assembly: GCA_016801395.1. Classification (NCBI taxonomy): domain Eukaryota; kingdom Viridiplantae; phylum Streptophyta; class Magnoliopsida; order Gentianales; family Rubiaceae; genus Leptodermis; species Leptodermis oblonga. The sequence continues at coordinate 4,660,347 of CM028758.1, forward strand.
CAACTCTTGGGTCAGACAAAGGAGGCTGACCTTAGGGAGATCTTTTGAATGGAAAGGGGAAGGAACATAGTTGTACACTTTATTGGCTAAGTTTGGAGTCACATTGCCTCAGTTTGACTACTATTAGGGATACCTCCAACTTTTGTATCTCAAACATAGCTCGACGTTTTCCAGTATCATTAATACAAGACACTCATTGTCATCTCAAAAAAAGAACTCTTTATATTTTCCAATAAACATTTTTATAGCTTTTTGACTTTTTAATGAAATTTAAAATATATTTTAAGCCACATTTTTTTTTCTATACTTTCTTTGCAATCGCACTGTCAAATGAAAATAACGTGTGTGACACAAATGCTATAAAAACGTATGAACAAATTTTGATGGTTTGTTTCACTTCGATTAATTTATATTATTCAGTAATGTAAAGAAATCTCAATTTATGGTCGAGAGAAAAAAGAAATTGTTCTAGTTAAAAGCTTTATATTTATAGGTTTTGTTTTAATTTTTTTTATTTATATAAGTGACACAATTGTGTTAAATTACTTATTTTCGATATTGTACATTATAATTTATAAGTGTTTAAATTACTTTGTGTCTATGAACAATCAGTTCAAGGAGTAACATATTTTATTGATGAAAATTGATTTTGATAGTGAAAATAGAGCAGGAATGATGTGACATGAAATAAAAGACAAAATTATCCTTGATAATTATACTAGAATAATAATTTTGAAAAGTAATTTTGTCTTTTAACTAATGCCAGATAATTTCCTCTACAACTTCCCTTCTAATTTCACACTTTTAATGGGGTGAAGAAATAATATTTTTGAAATAAATTTCAACTTTTTCTTAATGTATATTTTTACATTTAATACACCATTTCATATTTTCAATACCTTTTAATATTAAAAACTTTTTTTTTTGGTAGGTTTAAACTTTTGTTGTTGGGTGAAAAAATAGAAAGGTAAAAAAAGGTAATTACCGCGTTACTACTGCGGGAAAATTTGCACCAGCAGAAAATTTCTACTGCTCAGCAAAAGAGGGAAAAACGGCATTGAATTTGAGGGACTTCATAGTTCATGTTCATGCTTCACAGTGCTCTTTGAATCCTTCACATTTTCCTTTTTTCTCGATCAAGCTTCCTTCCAGTTTCACACAAGCAAAAGAGAGACAAATTCTGAAGAAACCTGAAAAAAGATTAACACCATGTCTCTGGGCAATGCTGAAAAGCTTTCCTTCATAGCGGATGTGGGCAGCGTTGGGATGACGGAGATTTTCGACCCACCGATGCTTTGCAAGAGAAAGTGAGATTCTCTACTAGATTAACCCCCCATTGCTTGAATGTTTTGTTTTCAGCTTTTTCTTGAGGCTTGATATTGTGGATTTATGTTGATTGGTTTTTTTGAGTGCTCTGCTGTTTGTTGGTAATATTTGTGATTGATTGCTCACATTCACGAAGGTTTAACTATTGGGTTTTTGGTTGACATTTATGCTATGTATACGGGTGATTGTTCTGTGGGGAAGCACTCTATTTTGTTTCTGAAGCTGTTGTTTTGTTTTGATTATTGATGTGTGATCTGGCTTGTTCGTTCTTGCTTATACGCTAAATCTTGAATGCTTTACATGCTAAATTCTTTTGTGCTAGTCAGAATGATTAATGGGAACTCAGGGGAAGTTCCAATGTTGCGGGAAACATTACTGGGATTCAATTTGGCAATCACCCATTCAATGTTGGAGTATTTAGGTGCTGGATTACTATTTTGTTCCTCTCTCCATGAATTAATTTTGTGATGGACTGGCCACCAGTTGTTACATGTGCTTTTGGAAATTGAAGCTTGTTTTGTTTGGGTGTTTACTCCAATAGTTACTTCCTGTATGCATATTAAAGAACTGGCCCTCTTGATAAAACAGATGCCCACTGTCACTACTTTTCCCTTGGCTTATTCTTCTTATTGTTTGTTGGCTAAACATTAAGTATGAGTTCATTGTTCTTCTGCATTGATAGAGTAAGCATCTAGTGGCGTTCACAGGAGCAGGAATATTCACTTCTTGCGGCATTCCTGACTTTCGTGGCCCCAAGGGAATTTGGACTCTTAAGGTAACTGAGAACTTGCTCGTGACTTCAGAGCTCCCAATCCAATGGATCATTTCCTGTCCTTATACAGATTTTATATGCTGATGGAACATGATAGTAGACCAGACAAATGTCCCCGTTTAGATTGTTGTTGTTATCCATTACAATGTGTTTTGCTTTAGCCAATGAGAAAAATGTGATGTGGTATTAGTTAAACATGTTAGTAACTCAACCAACATGCATCATGATTCATGATGGTAATATATTTTACATTAGTTAAGGATGAATAGAGAAGAAACCTTCGCCATCTTAAACCACTCATGGACACATGAAAAAGAGACAAAAGGATGTTATCGAGACATAACTAAGCAACTGGCCGCAGATGGATGAGCTTAAACACACTGAGAAGGATTGCGTGACTGCATTTTTTTTCTTTAGCCCCTATGAAGTTGGAAATAGGCATTGGAAACTTAATTTATTTGTTCAAGAAACTCCACTAGGTAATTACTGCAAAAAAACTTCTGCCACTGTACATGACAATTAAAGGTAGAAAATTACTATGCTCTCCTACACTTGTGCACTCTCGTTTAATTTGATAACTGATGTTTCCTTTGGGCTTGTTGTATTCACATTACTGAGAATAGTAACATTTCTGATTTCTTCTTATCTGGAAGTGAAATTTCTGATCCCTTTCCATTCACATGCAGCGGGAAGGTAAACCCATGCCAGAAACATCGCTGCCATTTCACCGGGCAATGCCTAGCATTACCCATATGGCTTTGGTTGCTTTGGAAAGGGCTGGTATTCTTAAGTTTGTTATCAGCCAGGTAAGAACTTTATTTGTTGCTTGTTATATGGTTACAATTGATTATTTTGTATGAGTTTTTCCTGCTATGAATTACCTGTAAAACAATTGGTGGATGGCTAGTTCTTAACCTGACTGTATATGCGTGATATCTATTGAATATAGGCTGATATCGAGTATTTTAGATACCCTGACGAATTAGGAATGGCTTATGCTTATACTTGAGTGTTTATGAGCCTATGAATTTATACTTTGGATGTGAATGTCCTCATTCGATCAGTTTGTAAATGGCTGCAACATTGTCATATTTTGTCTAGTTGACTTTCATTCTATTACTAAAATTTGTACTCTTTTAAAATCTCAGAACATTGATGGGCATCATCTTCGGTCTGGAATTCCAAGGAAGAAAATTTCTGAATTACATGGAAATTCCTTCAAGCAGTTCTGTCCATCGTGTGGGATTGAGTAAGATTTATGTATATCTAACTAGTAGTTTAACTCTTCTCTGATTTCCTTAATGCATTGTGTCAATGAGCGTACTTGGTCACAAAATGATTGTTTGGATTTATTCTATTTGTTTTTGGATAAAATTTGGTCCTTTCTTAAAAGAATAGGACATTGAGTTGGTGAATGTTTACTTTGAAGGTATTTGAGAGATTTTGAAATTGAAACTATTGGATTGAAGGGAACCCCGAGATGTTGGTCAAATGCACAATGCAAGTCTAAACTCAGGGATACAGTTCTTGATTGGGAGGTACTTTCTAGTAATTTGGTTAACACATTTAGGATAAATCTCCTTATTGTCAATAATGCCCCTTACTTCTATCTCTCACAGGATGCTTTGCCTCCGAAAGAATTGGATCCAGCTGAGCAGCACTGCAAAATGGCTGATGTAGTACTATGCTTAGGGACTAGGTGATATTACTACTTCTTCTGAAATTTTCCTAAATGTAACAACTAAACCATTGATTTTATTTCTACAATCTAGAAAAGAAAAATTTTAATCACCTAACACGAATATAGTTTACCGTTTCTTTCTCTCATGCTGCTTCTGTTTATGAATATCGATTAAACTGTCTTTTCCCTGTTGTGACATGTAATTCCTTACTAAGACAGCCTTTTAAGTTTCATTCAGAAAGTCTAGTATTGAAGTGCACTAGATGGTGCTTCTTACTGTTTTGTGTGTGCTGTTTGGGCCTACAATGGGTATTAGCAAATCAGCAAACTAGATATTCTGTTGTTTGGAGAAACATGCAGCTGGTAAAACATTTGTTGCATCACTTTTTATTTGAATATTAATGATTGGAAGGCTTCTACTTCATTCAGTTTGCATATTACTCCTGCTTGTAATTTGCCTTTGAAGTGTCTTCAAGGTGGGGGAAAAGTTGTAATTCTGAATCTTCAGGTGTGTTCTATTTTTTCGTACCACAGTTTCCATCTCAGTAATTTCTTTTTGGCAACTTTATTGCCTGTAAATCTGGGAAACATTCTAAAGCAGAATTTTTGTTGTAACTTTTACTTAATACTGCTCATTTTCTATTCTGTACAGAAAACTCCAAAAGACAAGAAAGCATTTTTGGTGATCCTGGGTTTTGTAGATAAGCTGCTTCCAGTAAAAGATCTGTGGTCTACTTTGACCTTTTTGGAATTTCAAAATCATTCTCTCAGTAGATAAGTCTTTATTATACCAGTCTCTCAGGAGTAACAAAGAGTTGGCCTCTTAGGGACATGGTGTGCTCAATTTTGGAAATGCTTGATAGATGAAGTTATATTAAATTTTCCGTTTTCTAGAATTCTTCACCAACATACTTCCAACAGGTTATTGGAGGAGTGATGGATACACTTAATTTGCGGATCCCTCCATTTGTAAGGATTGATCTTCTCCAAACAGTATTAACTAAGAATTTAAGTCTAGGTGACTACTTTTTCTCTTCCATTTGTGTTTTCAGTTTCCACATTATCTCTTGAATTCTGTTATACCTAATGTTTTGACTTAGGAAAAACTTTCTCTGGATTAGTTTTGTTCTGGGGAAGTAGATGTTTTGTCAACTGCAGCCCCATTCCCTGATGAAAAAAGGAACTCTGATCTTTATGAACTCTTTCCGGTGTAATAATTTGCCTGGCCAGTATCTGGTTTGAGTCTGGATTTCCAAGAATAGTGAATATCTAGCTCCGTAATAAGTGCAATTTAGATTCAGTGCCATATAGGCACTGTACAGAGGAATGGATGGGTCATTCCCCTTAGGAAGAGATGAACCTTCCTCCAAACAACAATTTGCTCAGCAGGCATAGTGTGATATGTGAGTATTTGATAAACTGAATTAGTGTATACAAATTTAAGCTCTTGTATTTTCATATGTTCTAATTCAATTTTTTCCATGAATAAAATTCGTAAAATGAAAATGCTCACAAAAAAAATTTATTTGATAGTGGATGATTCACCAATAAAGTGCAAGAGTGGAGTCGTTGTATACTCCTCGGAGGCAAGGATTGCGATTCAATTTATCCGCCAATATGAATGGGGTTCGTGCTCGCTAATTAGGGATGCATCGACAATGGTACTGGGGGTCCCAGGTGAGCTAGCCTCGTCGGTCGAGGCACGTCATCTTATTTCTCAATTCTTGAGTCAGACATGGGAGGCTCACCTTCCATCCATCTTTCGGATGGAAAGGAGAGGGAACATAGTTGTACACTTTATTGGCTGAATTTGGAGTCCATTAGTTGGACTTCTATTAGAGGGGTACATCCGACTTTTATATCTAAAACGTTGCTCGACATTTTCTACTATCATTAATACAAGACACTCATTTTCATCTCAACAAAAGAACTCTTTATATTTTCCAATAAACATATTTATAGCTTTTTGACTTTTTAATGAAATTTAAAATATATTTTAAACCAAATTTTTTTCTATACTTTCTTCGCAACCGCACTGTCAAAAGAAAATAACGTGTGTGACACAAATGATATAGAAACGTATGAACAAATTTTGGTGGTTTGTTTCGATTCGATTAATTTATATTATTCAGTAATATGAGGGGACTAAATTAAATGTTTATTTTATGAATAGAGGATGTACTGAAATCTCAATTTATGGTCGAGAGAGAAAAGAAATTGTTCCAATTAAAAGTTTTATATTTATAGTTTTTTGTATTTTTTTTATAATTTATATAAGTGAGACAATTGTGTTAAATTACTTATTTTTGATATTGTACATTAAAATTTATGTGTTTAAATTATTTTGTGTCTATGAAGAATAAGTTAAAGGAGTAACATATTTTATAGATGAAAAATGATTTAGATAGCGAAAAATGGAGAGGGAATGATGTGACATGAAGTAAAAGACAAAATTATCCTTGATGATCATACTAGAATAATAATTTTGAAAAGTAATTTTATCTTTTAATTATTGCCACATAATTTGCTCTACAATTTAGAATTTACCTTCTAATTTCACACTTAAATAATATTTTAAAAATAAATTTCAACTTTTTTTTAATGTATATTTTTACATTTCCATTCCATTCCCAGAAAATCATCATTTTTTTATCCAAAATTTTACCCAAAGAAACAACCTCATTTTTTATTAAATTTTAAAATTTTCTCTAAATATTCACTGACATAAATTAAAAAAATAACATAATCATTACACTTTTTCTTCTCTTTCCTATACAAATCTCCAATAGAAATTCCCTAAAAAAAAAATTATTGCTTCCTCAGACCAAAATTTTTCCAATTTAGTCAAAAGAACATAGCCTAAATACACCATTTCATATTTTCAATACCTTTTAATATTAAAAAAATGTTTTTTTTAAAATTTTTTTGTAGGTTTAAACTTTTGTTGTTGGGTGAAAAAATAGAAAGGTCAAAAAAGGTAATTACCGCGTTACTACTGCGGGAAAATTTGGACCAGCAGAAAATTTCTTCTGCTTAGCAAAAGAGGGAAAAAAGGCATTGAATTTGAGGGACTTCATAGTTCATGCTTCACAGTAGTCTTTGAATCCTTCACATTTTCCTTTTTTCTCGATCAAGCTTCCTTCCAGTTTCACACAAGAAAAAGACAAACAAATTCTGAAGAAGCCGGAAAAAAAGATTAACACCATGTCTCTGGGCTATGCTGAAAAGCTTTCCTTCATAGAGGATGTGGGCAGCGTTGGGATGACGGAGATTTTCGACCCACCTGATGCTTTGCAAGATAAAGTGAGATTCTCTGCTAGATTAACCCCCCATTGCTTGAATGTTTTGTTTTCAGCTTTTTCTTGAGGCTTGATTTTGTGGGTTTATGTTGATTGGTTTCTTTGAGTGCTCGGCTGTTTGTTCGTAATATTTGTGATTGATTGCTCACATTCACGAAGGTTTAACTATTGGTTTTAGGTTGACATTTATACTATGTATAAATGTGATTGTTCTGTGGGGGAACACTCTAATTTGTTCCTGACGCTGTTGTTTTGTTTTGATTGTTGATGTGTGATCTGGCATTCTGGCTTGTACGTTCTTGCTTATACGCCCAATGTAATGAATATGTTCTTCGTTTTCTTGAATGATTTACATGCTAAATTCTTGTGTGCTAGTCAGAATCATTAATGGGAACTCAGGGAAGTTGCAATGTTGCGGGAAACGTTACTGGGATTCAATTTGGGGGATCAGAAAGGATTTTGGCAATCACCAATTCAATGTTGGAGTATTTAGGTGCTGGATTAATATTTTGTTCTTCTCTCTGTGAGTTGATTTTGTGATGGACTGTCCACAAGTTGTTAAATTGTTATATATGCATTTGGAAATTCAAACTTGTTTTGTTTGGGTGTTTACTCCAATAGTTACTTCCTGTATGCAGATTAAAGAACTGGCCCTCTTGATAAAACAGGTGCCCACTGTCACTACTTTTCCCTTGGCTTATTCTTCTTATGGTTTGTTGACAAAACATTAAGTATGAGTTCATTGTTCTTCTGCATCGATAGAGTAAGCATCTAGTGGCGTTCACAGGAGCAGGAATATCCACTTCTTGCGGCATTCCTGACTTTCGTGGCCCCAAGGGAATTTGGACTCTTAAGGTAACTGAGAACTTATTCGTGACTTAAGAGCTCCCTATTCAATGGATCATTTCCTGTCCTTATTCAGATTTTATATGCTGATGGAACATGATAGTAGACCAGACAAATGTCCTCGTTTAGATTGTTGTTGTTATGCATTACAATGTGTTTTTGCTTTAGCCCATGAGAAAAATGTGATATGGTATTAGTTAAACACGCTAGTAACTCAACCAACATGCATCATGATGGTAATATATTTTACATTAGTTAAGGATGAATAGAGAAGAAACCTTCGCCATTTCAAACCACTCATGGACACATGAAAAAGAGACAAAAGGATGTTATCAAGACATAACTAAGCACCTGGCCTGCAGATGAGCTTAAACCCACTGAGAAGGATTGTGTGACTGCATTTCTTATCTTTAGCACCTATGAAGTTGGAAATAGGCATTGGAAACTTAATTTATTTGTTCAAGAAACTTCATATTTTCTATAGAGAATGCACCAAGGTACCCACTAGGTAATTACTACAAAAAACTTTTGCCACTGTACATGACAATTAATGGTAGAAAATTACTATGCTCTCCTACACGTGTGCGCTCTCGTTTAATTTAATAACTGATGTTTCCTTTGGGCTTGTTGTATTCACATTTCTGAGAATGGTAACATGATTTCTTCTTATCTGGAACTGAAATTTCTGATCCCTTTCCATTCACATGCAGCGGGAAGGTAAACCCATGCCAGAAACATCCCTGCCATTTCATCGGGCAATGCCTAGCATTACCCATATGGCTTTGGTTGCTCTGGAAAGGGCTGGTATTCTTAAGTTTGTTATCAGCCAGGTAAGAACTTTATTTGTTGCTTGTTGTATGGTTACAATTGATTCTTTTGTATGAGTTGTTCCTGCTATGAATTACTGGTAAAACAATTGGTGGATGGCTATTTCTCTTTAACATGAAGTGTAGCTCTTAACCTGACTGTATGCGTGATATCTATTGAGTATAGGCTGATATCGAGTATTTTAGATACCCTGATGAATTAGGAATGGCTTATGCTTGTACTTGAGTGTTTGTGAGCCTATGAATTTATACTTTGGATGTGAATGCCCTCATTCTATCAGTTTGTAAATGGCTACAACATAGTCATATTTTGTCTAGTTGACTTTCATTCTATTACTAAAATTTTTACTCTTTTAAAATCTCAGAACATTGATGGACTTCATCTTCGGTCTGGTATTCCAAGAAAGAAACTTTCTGAATTACATGGAAATTCCTTCAAGGAGTTCTGTCCATCGTGTGGGATTGAGTAAGATTTATGTATATCTAACTAGTAGTTTAACTCTTCTCTGATTTCCTTAATGCATTGTGTCAATGAGCGTACTTGGTCACAAAATGATTCTTTGGATTTATTCTATTTCTTTTTGGATAAAAGTTGGTCCTTTCTTAAAAGAATAGGACATTGAGTTGGTGAATGTTTACTTTGAAGGTATTTGAGGGATTTTGAAATTGAAACTATTGGATTGAAGGAAACCCCGAGACGTTGCTCAAATGCACAATGCAAGTCTAAACTCAAGGATACAGTTCTTGACTGGGAGGTACTTTCTAGTAATTTGGTTAACACATTTAGGATAAATCTCCTTATTGTCAATAATGCCCCTTACTTCTATCTCTCACAGGATGCTTTGCCTCCAAAAGAATTGGATCCAGCTGAGCAGCACTGCAAAATGGCTGATGTAGTACTATGCTTAGGGACAAGGTGATATTACTACTTCTTTTGAAATTATCCTAAATGTTACAACTAAACCATTGATTTTATTTCTACAATCTGAAACAAAATTTTTTTATTCACCTAACACGAATAGAGTTTACTTTCTCTTTCTCTCATGTTGCTCCTGTTTATTAATATCGATTAAACTCTCTTTTCCCTGTTGTGACATGCAATTCCTTGCTAAGACAGCCCTTTAAGTTTCATTCAGAAAGTCTAGTATTGAAGTGCAGTAGCTGCTGCCTCTTACTGTTTTGTGTGTGCTGTTTAGGCCTACAATGGGTATTAGCAAATCAGCAAACTTAATATTCTGTTGTTTGGAGAAACATGCAGTTGGTAAAACATTTCTTGTATCACTTTTGATTTGAATATTAATGATTGGAAGGCTTCTGCTTCATTCAGTTTGCAGATTACTCCTGCTTGTAATTTGCCTTTGAAGTGTCTTCATGGTGGGGGAAAAGTTGTAATTTTGAATCTTCAGGTGTGTTCTATTTTTCGTACGATGGTTTCCATCCCATTAATTTCTTTTTGGCAACTTTATTGCCAGTAAATCTGAGAAACATTCTAAAGCAGAATTTTGTTGTAACTTCTACTTGATACTGCTCATTATCTATTACTAATTGTACAGAATACTCCAAAAGACAAGAAAGCATTTTTGGTGATCCATGGTTTTGTAGATGAGGTACTTCCAGTAAAAGATCTGTGATCTGCTTTGACCTTTTCGGATTTACAAAATCATTTCTCTCAGTACATAAGTCTTTATATCAGTCTCTCAGAAGTAACTAAGTGTTGGGCTTCTTAGGGACATGGTGTGCTCAATTTTGGAAATGCTTGATAGATGAAGCTATATTAATTTTTCCGTTTTCTAAAATTCTTCACCAACATACTTCCAACAGGTTATTGGAGGAGTGATGGATGCACTTAATTTGCGGATCCCTCCATTTGTAAGGATTGATCTTCTCCAAACAGTATTAACTAAGAATTTAAGTCTAGGTGACTACTTTTTCTCTTCCAGTTGTGTTTTCAGTTTCCACAAGATCTCTTGAATTCTGTTATACCTAATGTTTTCACTTAGGCAAAACTTTCTCTGGATTAGTTATGTTCTGGGGAAGTAGATGTTTTGTCAACTGCAGGGCCCCATTCCCTGGGTTTAATAATTTGCCTGCCCAATATCTGCTTTGACTCTGGATTTCCCAGGATAGTGAATATCTAGCTCCGTAATAAGTACAAATTAGATGCAGTGCTATATAGGCACCGTACAGAGGAATGGATCCGTCATCCCCCTTAGGAAGAGATGAACCTCCCTCCAAACAACAATTTGCTCAGCAGGCATTCTCATGAAATCTTTATGGGGACAACTCTTGGATGTGGTTGATTTTGATTCATTATTTAGATCGTGTTATCCACAAACAGCTTAATAATGATTCTCATCAGAAGCAAAGCATGTCATCAAGCAAAGGGTTTCCATCTTATTGTTCACCTGCTTGCTTGTGGTTTATTATCAATTTCTCAGGCCCTTTTCTAATCTTGCAGATAAAAAGTTTGTGAACTGGAACCTAAGAATAGAAAGTGTGCATGGAAGTAGAGCTCCATTGCCCTTTGTTAAATCCATCGAGGTGAATCTCCAACTTGGTTTGCTAGATTTGTCCATTATATATATGCCATAATCATGAAAATTGTCCAAGTGCTTTACACACTTCTCAATAGAGATTCAATAAAGTCAAGAACTCTAATAAAATTTGCCACTTAAATGAATGAACTTCCTTGGAAGGTTGAAAGATGAAAATAGCTGTTCCATATGGCCCATGTCATGACTTCAAATGTGCACCTTTCTTACTGATTTCATATTTCTTGAGAAATCATGAGTTGGAAGTACTGGTTCTCTAGTAGTAATGTGTTATAGCTACAGTTTGATCTAATGTCCTCATTGCACCACTTTTATTCAATTTGATTCTAACGTTCAGCTTTGCCCTGAATTGAATCCTAGGTTTCCTTCTCTGGAATCCAGAACATGAAAGAAGTTACTCTAGATAAGCACCCTCTTAACTTGAAAAGGTATACCCGTACTTATCTTTTCGTGAAACTCGTACGTTGTCTGTATGGCTACATGATATGCCATTTGTCTTGAGTTATTAATTTTCAATTATAACTTAAGAGGAGGCACATTTAATCCACCATAACTTCTGACTTAATAGTTTAGGAAGCAGATTACTTTCCGAATTTTCTTTTTATTTCTAATGATTACTTCCGAATATCACGTCATTTTCCAGGGATTATTAATATTAGCTGGATTATTTGTCTCATCAACTCTTTTTGGAAAGTTTGACAGTGTTATTTTCTCTCAGGAGGACAGCGACAACTGCGAAACCTTTTGATGTACTCTTAAAACTGAACTTCGTCAATGGTTGCAAGTGTTTGTGCACTCAAATAAAAAATCCAGTTGATTTAATGGTGAGAACTTTCTTTGTACTTCTTTTGTATGTGTACGTGTACCACATTGGCCTGACCCCCTCAATGGATTCCTGACAAGTAACATTGGATTGGATCTCAGTTTTCTACCCATATGTGGAATTAGGCACACCATAATAGCAAAAATGTTGATGTCTTTTGTTTAGTGTGATATCTCCAATCTTAGGAAAGGCTTGCAGACTTGAAATTTCTGCCATTTGATTGCTCTGATGATAATCTCTGAGGTTACTAGTTTTAGCTTAGATTATCTTATTCCATAACAGTACTACTCTCTTGTTAAAGATCTGAATGAATTTATCCATTCAGATGATATGTAGAATCGACAAACCATCTCTAGTAAGCATAAGAAAAATGCTTAATCTGCTATGCTGCAGGCTTCAACAAAAAGTTTTGCGGGCGATAAGAGCTGTATCTTTGAGAAGCTAGCAGATAAAGCCAAGAGAAATCCATTCTGTGGGCAGACTGCTCTGCTTGAGAGGAAGTCTAAGACGGTGCCAGAAAGCGAGGTTTCTGTCCATGCCATAGTAACCAATATTGTCCATTTTGGAAGAAGTTCTGAACCAGTTGATATGATTCCACTCAGCAGTTACAAGCTGAAGAGGAAAAAAGAGGATAAAAGGGATGGCAAGACATCTGGAAAACGGTCCAAACGTCGTAAGCAAAGTCACCAAGGATGATAGAGAGACATACTTTTGTTGTGTTGTGTACATATGAATAGAATGGCTTCATACTTTTGGTTCAAGTTAATGCCTTGGTGTTTACTAGCTCAGGTGGAATGATTCCTTAAACTCTTCTTTATCTTAAGAAAAAGACATTACTTGTTTGGAACTGAGTGAATTTTGATAGCCTCCACACTCAGCTTGGTTAGTTCCATATGGAGTTTTCTTCTGTTAGGAGAAAATTGTCATTTTGCAAGCATGCTTTATTGTGTGTATACAATTATGCTTTATTATTCTCTTCATTTGTTTTCAAGGTTTATATGTTCTATTTTTAAGCATGCATTCTTTAAAAGCTTAATTACAAATTTATCCTTGTATTGTCAACCTTTTATGAATTACCCAATCTATTTTCAAAAACTATTAATATAAGAATCTTGTGAAAAGATCATTAAATTAAGAGTAGTGAAATATACAACGGAAAAAATCATTCAATAATTTTTAAAAAGTATTTGAAAATGTGATTTAAGACTTGATATCATATAGCGCCCAAATGTTCAACGCGAAACAAGGCCTATTCGGCTTTTCAAACCAAAAAGGGCCTATTTTGAAATACGTGGGCCTAAGACTGGTAAAATTGGGCTTTCCTAACTCGGCCCAATTTATATCTGATATTGGTCAAAAAACATGCCCAGTTGTGACGAAGGACGAGTTGCAGTATCTTGCTTGTTTGTTGAAGGATGAAGTTGAGTCTACGGAGCAATCAAATCAAGCAACTGAGTAATCTGGGTAATGTTCTAGTTTGACTGTTGAGTATCGATCGGATGTTTCGCTTGGATACGAATGAACTCATGATGATTCGAAAATTTGCAGGAATTGAAGGTTTTGACAGGATTTTGAAGGAACAGTTTCAGTCCATTAATGGTGGAATCCAGAGTTCATATTTAGTCGACATTGTCTTCGCTGGAGGAGATGGTGTTGAATTTTCTGCAGAGAATCTTGATAATGTTAAAGAACTGAGTCAGAAACTCGAAAGCATGCAGAAATTGTTGATACAGTTGCGGACGCATATTTAACTGGTCGAATTTTGTAATTCTTATGTGTACATCACTTTTATATTTGACATTACAAATAATTTTTCAGTACGAATGATGATGTTGCATTGATATTCATATTTTTTGTGGAAAAAATAAAAGAAAAGGTGTTGCCATTAATGTGCATAAATGTTAATTTATTTAAAATAAAACACAAAATAAAGTGTTACATATGTTGCAAAAATTGATGCAAAATTTAAGAGATGAATATTTAAAAGTGATGCATTTTGTAGATAATAGTGTTATATTATTGAGTTAAAGTTGTAAAAAGTCATGCATTTTGTAGATAATAGTGTTGCACTATTGAGTTAAAAGTGTTCCATTTTGTAGATAATAGTGTTGCATTATTGAGTTAAAGTTGTAAAAAAATATTGCATTTTGTAGACATTAGTGTTGCACTATTTAGTTAAAAGTTGAAAAAGTGTTGTATTTTTTAGATAATAGTGTTGCATTATTGGTTAAAAGTTGAAAAAGTGTTGCATTTTGTAGATAGTAGTGTTGCATTACGAGATAATAGTGTTGAAAAAGTGTTGCATTTTGTAGATAATAGTGTTAAAGTTATAATAGGTGTTGCATTTGGTAGATAATAATGTTGCATTACAAGTTAAAGTTGTAAAATGTGTTACATTTGGTAGATAATAATGTTGCATTACGAGTTAAAGTTGTAAAAGGTGTTGCGTTTGGTAGCATAAAGTGATACATAATTTAAATAGTCGTTTTTGTGTGAAAATATTACTTCGTATTAGACGTACCTGAAAACGTTTTCTCCAAAAAATCCAAAAAAAATCTTTTGGCTCTGAAACAACCCACACACCCCACCCCCCAAAAAAAATTAGGCAGAAAATGATTGGAGAAATTATTTCCGCTAGTTTGGGAATACCTCCTAACCGGCCCTATTTTTAGTATTTCTGAATAAAATTGGATTATTTTTGATAAAAAAAAACTCCAAATTTTAACTCATTGTTCACATCTCAGCCATACTCTATTACATCTCAAACCTAATTTAAAACAAATCTCTGAATATTATTTCGCATTTGAAGCCTAAAATGTAATGTTATACAACACTTCATGATTTAAGCTATATCTTAAACCTCGAGAATTTTTGTGATGTGAGAACTACTTAAAAAAAATAAAAATCATTCAATAATTTTTAATAAGTATTTAAAAACGGGTTTAAGACTTGATACCATATACCATATAGAGCCCTAATGTTCAACGTGATCCAGCAGAATAAGGCCCGTTCAGCTTTTCAAACCAAAAAGGTCCCACTGTGATACATGGGCTAAGACTTTGTATAGTTGGGCTTTCCTAACTCGCCCCAATTAATATCTGATTTTGATCCAAAAACATGCTGGGCTCGTTCTCTGGCCGTTACCCGGTAATTATCCATAAAATTTGAAAATTGCACACCGCGCTTTCTGTGAATTAATAATGTACCAACGCTCAATCTCCCATTTCTCCACCGAAGAAGAAAATCGAATCCGACGGATCCACGGCGGTAGTTCACCTGGGGAATCGACGGCGACCATGAAGACGGCGGAGAAGCTGTTCCTACAGATATTCGAGAGGAAGAATGCAATTATTCAGCAGGTGAAGCAGCAAACTGAACTATACAGCCAACATCTAGCTTCGAAACTGTTGGTTGAAGGAATTACGCCTCCTCCTTGGCTCTTCAACGATAATCAGTGGTTAGGTGTTTCTACAGGTTCTTAATTTTCTCCCATTTTGAAGTCGACATTTATTTATTTTTTCATTTTTTTCCTTAAGTTTATATCTAGGGTTCCGGTTGGTTGCTCTGGTTTCAGCTAGATGTTTTTTATTTAAATTTTGAGGTAAGAATGTTGTCTGGTGAGTTTTTCTAGAATGATTTGATAGTTTAAGAACATGAGGAAACCTAAGGTTTGTGGACGTATATCCAAAGTCTTGGCTTTAATTGATGTTAGTTTGCTATATTTAGCCTAAAATTTTGGAGGCAAGTCAAATTTGTATCTCCTGATGCATATTTTTCATCTTGATAAATTGAGAATGAGAGAATGTTACTTTGGCTGGTCGACGATGCAGTGTAATATGTCCATATTAGGGCATTTTGTTTATAGAGACTTCCAATTGAAGAAAATTTTTCATTGCAGAGCTAAACAAAGAGGATCTTATTTCTGAGATCTTATTGCCACAAGCAAGACCTCTAATCCACTTCCCTGGAGCTAGTTGCTCTGTCGACAACAAGGCAGTAGGTGAAGAAGATGAAGCAGTGCAAGTGGGTCACGTATTTAAGGAAAGTAATGCCAATGACGAATGTTTTGACAATGGAAATGAACAACGCACTGCATCTGGCTGCATTGAAAGTAATTGTAGAGTCAGCATGAACGTTTTACCTGAGTTTGATATTAGTGTTGCAACTCCCAATGATGTGACTGAAGTGAGTATCTTGAGCAACTTCAATGCCCCTGAACAATCAGTGGCTAGAATTCAGAGGTCCAAGTCTAGACAGAAGGCTCTGGAGCTTCGCAATAGTGCAAAAACAGAATCCAGGAGCCATTTGAACCCGCAGAATGAACCTGTTGGTTCTTCTTTAACAAGTAGATTGTTTGTATTCAGTCCAGCCGAGGATCAGGCTGCTGGACAAGGAGAGCTGGGTGAACCTGGTTGTTCAAACAGTGAAAATTGTGGTCACGAGGAAACACACGAAGGAGATAATGAGAATAATGACAAGAAAAGAGGTTTCAATTCTTGCGCTGGCGATTTTTCTGGATCAAGAAGTTGGAAGAAAAAACCGATTTCTGCCATGGATTTGGGGAAAGGGGACAGTTCTTATTCTTTCAAGAAGAATCATTGGACTCCTTTAAAAGATGCTGAAAATTTTCCACAATGCTCTGAGGTTCTTAACTTGTCACAGGAAGTTGTCAACTGTGATAACACTGCTAAAGAAAGTACTCGTTTTGAGACAATGTTAACTGAGGATTGTTTTAGTCATAGAGAGAAGATGCCTGAGACTTGTGGAGAGAGGATTTCTACACCGAGAGCTTTCCTGGATGAAGCTTCAGAAAGAGAGATGCCTGATGACTTTGCCATGGTTGATGATGGTATAACTGTTAAGTCTCCTGGCAGATCAGTGCACCATTTTGATGCAGCTAAGGACATTTTGGCTCTGACTGAACATGCAGTGGGGTTAGTTCATGATGAAATGGGATCCCAAACTATATCTATTGAAGAAGGAATGCCAAAGCTTCTTGGCCCTTCCATTATTGTTGGTCATACAGATACAAAATCAATCTCTGATGCTAGAGTGAATTCTCAACCTGCAAAAGATGAAGCTTGGAATAGATCAGACGGTCAAGTTATTTTGCCTTCTCGTGATTCTCACAATGCTTCTGAGCAGCTGAGAAAAGTTGAAACTGTTGCTAGTAATGTCACAGTCAATGATAAGCCTGTGATTTTAAGGGCAATTTCACGTGATGCCAGTTTGGACTGTTTGCTTACAAGATCGTCCTCTGATTATTTGGGGTTTGTGGAACCAAAACAACTTGTTTTTGATGAAAGAGAGGAGTGCAACTTCAGAGATGAATCTAATCTCTCTGTAGAATCTGACAAGCTTGAAAGTTCACCTGATAAATTGTTTGAAGCTTCATTACACACTCCAGCATTAGATCATGATACAAATTCTGGTGGCCTGATTCATCAGAGGCTGTCAACCAAAGAAGTGGACCTTGGTGCATGCTCTTTCAATATGAATATTGAAGAGCATGATAATGTCCAGATAAAGACAAAGGGATCTAGTAAATATGAGTATTCTGTTCCAAAGAACAATCTGGCTGATTCAGAGGCTCTTCCATATTCTTCAAATTCCAAGATTTCATGTGCAATCGATATTATACAGCCGAATGCTATTGAGGAGTGCCCTGATATAGAAAACCATGCAAACCTTAACTCTAAAGAAGTCTATGAACCTGATCTGCAGAACGAAGTGAGTTTCTGTTTTGTTTTCTAGCTGTATTTTTGACTGATCCTTAGGGTAGAAGCTTTTGTAGTGATATTCAGTTGAAGTTCGCATTTATCATTAGCAAAAAGAACAACTAAGTCTTTCCCACTACTTGTGGTCGTCTATATTTATCATATCTCATCATCTTGTTTGGTTGAGACACATTGTTTCATTTATGTTTAAATATACATGGATTTTTTTATCATTGTTTTTGGATTCTTTTCAGGTCTTCCCGATCCCGTTGTAATATTGGTTAATTTTTCTCTATTTTCTGCCCATTGTACTGGGACATGTAAAGGCATTCTATGTACATGTCTAAAACTTGTTAGATAGTTGCGCTCCTCTTTTATCTATTGAAGTTACTCCCACTTTCTTTCTAATGCATTCATTACTTGTTCTTTCTAACCCATTATATTCACACATCCGTCTCAACATTCTCATTTCTTGTATGCTTATTTTTTTGTTTATGTTCATATTTGGTTGCCCAAACATCCATTTAATTTTTTGTAGTATAGTTTATCACTAACAAATAGTCTAAGATTGTTTTGGATACCTATATTCATCTTCTACTTTCCTTCACAGCATATTAATGAAAACGAATTAAAATTTCTGGTAGAGATTACATGAGCATATATTTGTAAATGATATTCAGGTTCTGTAATTTTTTTGACATCAATACTTGCTAGCGGAAAAACTGATATTTTGGAAGTACTAGCAGCTGTGATGTTAAGCTATACTCTTACAAGTTGTTATGTGCCTTTTATCGAGCATTACCAACACTTGAAGGCCTTATCTTTTATCTTAAAACTTGTTTTTTGTGTTAGAAAACACTCTTATTCTGTCTTTGTTTTTTTTTTTTACTGGTTGATAGGGTAGTTTTGTGCATAAGGAGAGCACCTCTGCCTCCCACGCATCTAAAAGCAAGCATTTCATGGATTCTAATATTTCAAGTTCATCTGAGCAAGCTATTGGAGGGTGCTCTATTGAGAAAGTAGGGATTTTGGGTCCAACTAACATTCTCGTTGGTCTAGATCGACAATATTGTGTTGAGGAGAATCAATTTCTATCAAACCTGGGATCTAAACCTTGCTCTAGATTTGCAAATAACGAGTCTACCACCAAGCAAGTTTTGGAGAGCTCTAGTCTGGGACTGAATGACTTGCTCACTAGAGGGTCAGTTGGATCTCCACTTGCTGGCCATGAGATTGTTGATATTTCAGAATCAAGGGAACTCCAAATTCCAGAAATGCCAGTGGTTCGAAATCTCAGATCTCTTGAGGTGGAATCATGGCCAAGGAGTAAGCGGAGAAAAATTCAAGATAAAGAAACTGATTGTTTTTCTGCATCCCCGAGCTTTAGGATAAAGAAACTTCCCCCGAGTCAAATGGAGAGTGCAAGTGTAAAGATAGTTAGAGAGGATACAGAAACTGTTCTTGGAGTTGCATCTCCAGTTAGTCAGAATGCTCAAGTGGAAGTATACCAGGATATGTCTCTCCAATCAAATGAAGAAATGGAGTCTTCACCTAAACTGCAAACTGAACAGGTGTTTGTTTTTACAGATTTGTTAGCCTTTTGGCTTATAATGCATACACCTATACTTATCTGTGCACAGACTCTGACACATTACTCTGTTTATTATCTACAAGTTTGAAGTGAAATATATCTCATGGAACATGATATGGATAGTTTAATGCGCATGGAACAAAATTTGGAGAATACCAAATTTCAAAAATGAAACTTGCAACTGTAGGGTATTTTCATCTTTTAGTGGAATAGATCGTGGTGAGCAAAAACTTTTTTCGTTGGTAATTGTTCTTGTCTAATACAGTAGTTTCGTTCTTTGACTGTGACTGCAGTTCGCTTTGACCTCTGAAGATCTAGGTGAATGTGCAGAAGCCACTTCCTCATCAACACTAAATCAAGTCAGTGACCTTGGAATCAACAATTTGACAGAAGTTGTTGCTCAATGTTCCCAAGGATGCTTGGTTGAGGAAACGAAGTTGGCAGGGGCCAGTGTTGATGCAAGAGAAGACAATGATCAAGAGGATCACTTACATATGGTGAATCTTGAAGGCAATGATAATTTGGCAATTGGTGAAAGTTTGATGATGGAGAGAAGCCATCTCCCTGAAGAATCTTACTTGGGGTTGGAAGGCCATCTCTCGGGTGGTATAAGTTGGCCTCTTTCCAAAGGAGATCTGGATTTGACTCTCACTGACCAGACAATGCCAGTGCTTGAAGGCTTCATCATAGATCCACCAATAGAACATGACGAATTAAAAATTCCTGGCCATACAATCAACTTTGATGAACTCGAACTTTCAAGATCCTCACTAGAACGTGTTAGCATCCCGGAGCAGATATGCACATCCAGTATAGTGCTAACACCCATAACCAAGTTCTCCTCAGCTTACAGATTGAACGAGTCTTATAAAACTTGCCACTCTGTGCCAAATGGTCTTCTTGAGCACACGGACCTGGGGACCATTTCAGCTTTCAATGAAGATGTCCAAAAACAGCTAAGTGTTAGTTACATGTATAATGCCAATGGTCACCCTCTCCAAGAGATGTCACATTCTGATTCTCTCCCTGGTTTGGGAGCTCGATCTGGTTGTCATTTAAGGAACCTTTCTACATCTCCTATTGGAAAGCTTTGGGAGAGAATGCCTTCACATACTGGCAGCTCAGGGAAGCGATTGAGTTCTAATCCAGAGCTCACGTGCTTTCGAATTGAAGAGGAGCCTTGTTTCAGTGAAGAAGATGAAAATGCAAATGAGGTGACCGAGAAAATGCAGGAAGATAATAACTCATTAGTTGATATTTGTGCGAAAAGAGAACCTCTAGCCAATATAACTGATGAAAATGCTAGGGCATCAATCTATGCAGTGGAGAAGTCTGTGAACCGAGCTAGTCTGGATTCCATTGTCACAGAAGTCAGTTTCAAGGGGACGTATAAGAAGGTGAAGCCAAAGGTACACAATTATTGCAGAAACAATGGTGAGAGTAAGGAGAATGATATATCAGCAGTTGCCGCAGATGTTATCAAGAAAGACAAGAAATCAACAACCAACAGGTTCAGAAAAACAGGCTCATCGCGTGAAACTAGTTTGAAGAGAGAGATGCAGAGGCTCTCAGAGAAGGAGCCAAAGCGCAACAATATTGTCTCAAATGTAACTTCTTTTATTCCCCTGGTAAAGCAAAAACAAGCTGCCACTGTTTGTACAGGTAATTTTTTTCCTAATGGGAGAATTTTCTGCTTGAAGTATCATCTTTTACTTTAAATGAAGGGCAAGGATTATTACCTATTTTGACCATTTTTTTATTTCTGAGAAGGCACTCTTAGATTATCCTTCACATAGAAAGCCCCTTTCTGCTTGTGTAGGAAGCAGCTCCATTTTGCTGATATTTTCTTTTCTATCTTGTTGCTGATGTTTTTGTAGTTTGATGGATTATATTGGTGTTGTTCTGCAGTAAAACCAGTGAAACATTATTACTTATATTGTTAGCTTGTAATGAAGAGTTTCATTTTCTTGTGTTTTAGGGAAGAGAGACGTCAAAGTGAAGGCTCTAGAGATTGCAGAAGCTGCAAAGCGCCTTGAAGCTAAAAAAGAGAATGAGCGTAAGATACGGAAAGACGCAATGAAGCTTGAAAGAGCTAGGATGGAGCAAGAAAATTTGAGACAAATGGAGTTGGCCAAGAAAAAGAAAGAGGAGGAAAGGAAGAAACGAGATGCTGACATTGCTGCAAAGAAAAGGCAGAGGGAAGAAGAAGAAAGAAAGGAAAAGGAGAGGAAAAGAAAACGAATTGAAGAAACACAGAGGATGAGGAAAGAAGAGGGGACATTGTGCACTCAGAAAGTTGAGAAAGATAAGCAGTCGTGTGACATTGTAAGACTCATCAAAAGCCTGCTTTTTTTGTTTATTTGTTTTTCTCTCTTTTTGCAATTACTGAGCGTTATCCATTACATGAAATTTTCCTTTAGGATGAGAGAGATGTGAAAACTAAGGAACTAGACAATCAATTGCAGAAGAGTCATAACTGGGTGAAGGAAATCAGCGATGGTTTGACTGTGGAGAAGCCAGAGTCTCTGCGGAAGCCAGATGATTTTAAACTTCAAGTTGGCATTTCTCTTGAAACATGTGCTACTTCTGGTGATTCTTGTGAACGTTTGAAGGTATAACCTTTTCTCTTTGCCTACCCAAGAGGATTCTATTTGTTTTCCTGCTTACATCTTTGTCTTATCCTTTCAGGCCAATGCAGCCTCGCACAGAACCGGACATACAGATAACATGGTAGTCCAGAAAAGTGAAGAGAAATCATATGAGATTTCACCATATCATTGCTCAGATGATGACGACGACGATGATGATGAAACAGAAGAAGAAGAAAGAAACCAAAAATTTATCCCTTCATGGGCCAGGTGATAAATCATTTTCTCTATTTGCAAATCTTGGACTTGCTATATGGGATTATAAATTAAGGAAAATTTTCGTGGCAAGAATCTTCTGTTCTTTATATCCTCTAGAGGCCTTCTCTACTTGTCAAATGTTCATTGGCAAGCAATGATGGAGTTTGGTCTTTTGAAACCCTATTAATCATTCTTTGTTCTCTGCAGTAAAAACTGTGTGGCTATGGTACTACCATTGCAGCAAGGAGTTCAACCCGAGTCCATATTTCCTCCAGATAGCTTTTGCAGGATAGATGAAGGTAACATTTACTGCAAAGTTATTCACCAAAATCACATAGTTAGTCAGTAATTAAAGAGTACATTTTTCCTTGTTCAGTTTGGTCTTCATCAAAAGGCAATAGAGTCATCAAAATGAAGGGCCAAAGGTAGCTGTAGACACGAAGATATAATTCCTTGTGGCGTTGTTTCCAGCCGTCTTTTTTTTACTTAATGACCCTCCAATTCTACGTAGCTATCCTCGTGTTTATGCATCTAGGTAACAGATGTTTCATGTTAAAAACAGTCATCTATTATCCTAGTTGAATCAAAATAGCTGTGATTTGGGATTGTGAATAATGGTTTATAGTTTAGTACCTAATTTCTTGACCATTTCTTTAATGTTGTTCTTGTGTTTCTCTGGTTAGTGAATACTATATTCCCACCGCTTCACTAGAAGAGTTCGTTTTGGAGATGTGCCACTGGACTGTTCTAGTGGAATGGAAAGAGTAGTAAAAATAGTATATTGCACCTTTATCGATTCGGTAACGGCTCCAATGGAAGTGCAAGGGAGTTTGGGTCTGGAATCGCATTGTGTTCAGTGCTGATTCTTCTGCAGAGGGTGCCTGTAACTGTAAAGTTAAAAAAATGTGTTCAAACCATCTCGTTTGCAGTTTCCGAGGATGATGAATGGGTGGGAGCGTTCAAATTTTAGATCCTCTGCATCTGATAAAGGTTGAAGACCTTTTATCTTTGGATTAAGATAGATAACAAATGACATGTAGTAAAAATTATTTTGTACAACCGATGCATTAATATTTTTAGAGCAATAGATCAATCAGAACTAAATTGAATAAATAAAATTTTTCATCTTTTCCATTATTTTGGCAAGAAATTTACGTTTTTACCAATATAGGTAATATAGTGTCGATTTAATGAGTGCGTGAAATAATTTCTCGGAGAAATATTGGACATGTGTTAGTGTTTATGCATTTTTATATTTTAATAATACGAAATTGTTACTTGCAGGACACCGTTTACTAAACGTAGGACACATTTTAAAAATTTTAGACGTGAATTTATATTCTTGCCCCTCCATTCGCTTCTACCTTTATACAGTAAAATTGAATTGTTAGTGTTTATGACGCGTTTTTCGGCTGCGTAGTGATAATTTTAGGGTAAATTCAGTGATCGTTTGCCGGAAAAACGATTTTCCGACCAATAACCGGGAAAACCTAAAAAAAAGCCGTCCTGAAAAAATAGCCACAGGACGGCTATTTTCTCTGGGAAAATTGCCTGGCCTTGGCGATAGAGAAAATCGCCTGGCCTGAGCGATTTTTTCTGAGTTAAAAAAGTTGGGTAAATTTTTTTTTTATAAAGTTAGAAACTATCAAGGATATATTTATCCTTTTACCACTTAAAGTTTTAAAAAGTGTATTATGTTTAATAAAATAGGTCATGCAATTAACATGCCCATAATAATATTGTCCACTGACTGGGTATCTAGAAAGCCCATGGGCCCATGGAGTAACGGCTTGTTTTGAATTTTTTTGGGCGTCTAATCCAATATAGTACTTGAAGACAAAAAGGGTTGAGGGCCCAGTCCCGAATCCAACTTGTACGCTGATTCCAAAAGAGGCAGTAGCAGTAATTATCCTTCAGCACGTGAACTTTTTCCCCTTTACATTTTTCTCACATTTTTAAAAAAAAGTTTAATTTTGCACTATTACATCATATTTGACTATCTGAAGGCATAGAGTCGATAGAATTAACAGATGTAAGAATTGAACCTCTAACATATTGGTTGTTGTCTATATGTCACAATTAATGGAGTACTGAATCGATCTTTTCTCACAATTTAAAATACAAAGTTGTGAACTTTTAGTCTCACATTTTTGTGTGTCTTGAGTCTCTTGACCAGTTTTTTTACTGACTATCTTAAAAAAGTTTATATCTTCGACCCGTGAAATTATTTTAAAATGCAAAAATGTTACAAAATCAACCTAGCACATTATGAGTGGGTCTATGAACATATATATGATCAAAATTGTTACTTTTAAGAGATAATTTTTGAAAATTTCTAAAATAACTCAAAGTTAAACAGTTGTAAATGATTCGCCAACTCAAAACATGACACGATTATCAGAACCGATTCAATCTATTTATTCAAATTATGAAATTTTTTTTTCACCACAAGAAACGTACGTAACTCTTTTGCCAAAGTAATGCATTATGGCCCCATATTATTAATCAATAAATTTGACCAGATCTAGAAGCCTACATTACCGTTATAGGTTTGGACTTTGGAGTTGGACCCTCAAGAATCAAAGATAATGTTAAAAACATTTTGTCCTCTCTTAAACCATTCACTCTTTCAGTGCTTTTTCATTAATTTCAATTTTCCAATATATATATTTTTTCCTTCTATTTTCTGACATCAAATAATAGAAAATCCACGCGCCTATTTCCCATTTCCCAACCGTTTAAACCCCACTTTTCCCACCACCACTTCCACCGCCACTACAATTCACCCCCACCATCGAGAACCTCCATTGTTGCTCCCCCATGAACTCGAAACAATCATCATCAAGACTTCATCTTTCCCTCGACCCAAGATTCATACTTTCACAACAATGCGTTCAAGAAAGCTTCCTGTTTTTTCGGTTTTCTCTGTTTTCTTCACCGTCGCATGCTTTTTGCAGCGGTTGGCTTCCTCCGACGCTCTGAATTTCGACTTCCAGTCCCTGACTCTCAGGAATCTGACGCTTCTTGGAGATTCTTATCTCAGGAATGGAGTTGTTGGGCTCACTAAAGAGCTTGGAGTTCCGTCTTCTAGCTCCGGTACGGTAATCTACAACTACCCAATTGCTTTCTTTGATCCGGATTCAAATATCACTGCTTCTTTCTCCACAAGATTTTCCTTTTCCATCGCCAATGTCAATCCTTCTTCGTTTGGGGATGGGTTGACCTTCTTCTTGTCTCCTGATAATCAGACTTTAGGGAGCCCTGGTGGGTACTTGGGTTTGGTGAATTCTACCCAGTTGACGAAGAATAAGTTCATTGCTGTTGAATTTGATACCAAGCTCGATCCCCATTTCAATGATCCGGATGATAATCACGTGGGTTTGGATTCCGAGAGTCTCGTCTCCATCAAGACTGCAAATCCCATGTCTGTGGGTATTAGTTTGAAAAGTGGGAATTTGATTACGGCTTGGATTGATTACAGGAATCAAGAGAAGAAATTGGAAGTGTTCTTGAGTTATTCGAGTTTCAAGCCTGTGGAGCCACTCTTGAAAGTTGACATTGATCTCTCAGATTTTCTCAAAGAGATTATGTTTCTGGGATTTTCTGCCTCGACTGAAGGAAGCACTGAGCTACATTTTATTGAGAATTGGAGCTTTAGTACATATGGGTTTAGCCCTGTAAGGCCACAGATTCATCCCCACAATGTGTCTGATAGTTCTGTGCCCTTGAAACCTCCAATCCCAGTTTCTGATTCTGGAAGTAGGTATCACAGAAGGCTTGGGTTGGGTCTTGGGATTGCTGGTCCTGCTTTCTTTTGCGCTGTTCTTGTAGTTTTTGGTTGGATTTCTGTAAAGAAATGGAAGGAGAGCAAAAATGATAGGAACCTGAAAGCAGAGCTTGTGACAGGACCTAGGCAATTCAGCTATCAAGAACTCAAGTCAGCCACAAGGGGCTTTCATCCCAGTAGGGTCATTGGAAATGGCGCTTTCGGGACAGTCTACAAAGCTTTTTTCATGAATTCAGGTGCCCTTTTTGCTGTCAAGAGATCAAAACACAGTCATGAAGGGAAAAGTGAGTTTCTTGCTGAGCTGTCTGTCATAGCTTGTTTGAGGCACAAAAATTTGGTTCAGCTCCAGGGGTGGTGTGTTGAGAAGGGTGAATTACTTCTTGTGTATGAGTTTATGGCCAATGGAAGTTTGGATAAGTTGTTGTACCAAGAGAATGAGCATGGTAATCCACTGAAATGGCCATACAGGTACAACATCGCGGTTGGATTGGCGTCTGCTCTGACCTATTTGCATCAAGAATGTGAGCAGCAAGTGATCCACAGGGACATTAAAGCCAGTAATATCATGTTGGATGGTTGCTATAATGCAAGGCTTGGAGATTTTGGATTGGCAAGGCTCATGGATCATGATAAGAGTCCTATTTCAACGCTTACGGCTGGAACCATGGGATACCTTGCTCCTGAGTACCTACAGTATGGGAAAGCCACTGATAAAACCGATGTTTTCAGCTGTGGTGTGGTTATGCTTGAGCTGGCTTGTGGGAGGAGGCCAATAGAGAGGGAAGGAGCCTGTAACAAAATGGTCAATTTGGTAGATTGGGTTTGGAGGCTCTACTCTGAAGGGAAAATTACAGAAGCAGCAGATAAAAGACTGAATGACGAATTCAATGAAGAAGAAATGAATAAACTGCTGCTGGTTGGTTTGAGCTGTGCCAATCCAGATAGTGCAGAAAGGCCTACAATGAGAAGAGTGTTTCAGATTCTCAACAACGAAGCCGAGCCTATGCCTGTGCCGAAGGTGAAACCGAGTCTCACTTTCTGCAACAGTTTGCCATTGAGCATTGATGATATCATTTCAGATGATGAAGGATGCAAGAGCAGCCCTGACTCACAATTTGAGATAGTAGTTGACTGAAGTAATACTGTAAAATTACATATTCATGTTTTGGATTCTTTCATTTGTTTTTTTGTTTCCAGAATTTTAGGTTCACTGTATTGCTTCTGTGCTTCTTTTGAATAATGTGAAAGCAAAATTCTGAGTTCAAATTTATTACATTGAACTCTACATATTCCTGCTGTATCTCAAGATTACATTAACCTATATTCAATGAAATGGAGCATCATTCCATTTTAAGTTCTTGATCATTTAAAAATATTTCTTCAAAGATAAGTGTAAAAAGTGATTTTACCAAGTGAGGTATGTGATTAGTGTTTTGCAAAACGTGAAAGCAAATAAACAAACAAAGCGAGAACACACAAAATTTATAGTGTTTTGAATTCCCCTTGAATCTTACTCCACTCCCCAAATTTACAACTTGAGATTTCTATTCCTTTAGGACTTTACTCATTTGCCTAATCTCAACCTCTTGAGATAGGCCTTCTACAATTACCTCAACCAACCTCTTGGTTAGAACTTTTACAAATGCCTAAACTCAACCCCTTGAGTTAGGACTTCGCATTCTCTTCTTGCTCTCCCTTACTTCATTTCTAACTCTTAATAAAAAAAAAACTTAAGATTTTTCCTACTTACAAGATGCCTACAACACTTTCTCAAGTGTTAGGACTTCCCTCAATGTGTTTACAAAGTAAGAAATTAATGTTATAAAAATAGTTAACTATTATAATGAAATTTTTTTATTATAGCCTAATTTTGAAATAATTTGTTAGAACTTTAAATAATCTTTTGAGAGTTTTCGAACACTTAAAAATATTAGAAATAAGATGGGAAGAAGTGGGACCCACGGTGTTTATAAGTCAAAACAGAGCAAAAACGGGCATTTCTCGTAGCTCCTGCAACAGGGCCTTGCGATAGTCGCAGCTGTCACAGGCTAGTGTTGCAAGGCTAGCGTTGCACGCTAGTGTCGCCTGCACACGGTGCCTGCACCGGGCGGCGTCGTCAGTCCTCCGTCGGCTCTGATTTTAACACATTTTTCGTTTGATTGCAGTTTCTTCTTTTTAACTCCATTTTCTTCGTCGTTTTTTTTGCGTTGGTTCACCCGTGAACTCTTCTATTCATTTTTTGACTTATAAACACCGTGGGTCTCACCTAGGGACGTGCTCGGGATGTGTTTTTCTTCTTTCTTCATTTGCTTATCGTTTCTTCGTTTTAGCTCATTTTTCATTGTCGTTTTTTGCGTCGGTTCTTCCATGAACATTTCTCTACATTTTTTCACTTAGAAAAATCATTAAATTAACTAGTTAACTCATCAATCAAAATAAGGATTAAAACTAACCAGGTCTAACAAACCTATATTGTTATCTATTTCAGTATGCCTCTTGAAATAGCATGTTCAACCGAGGATTCTATCAGCAATTTATGTTCAAGAGCACAAAGCATCAAAATGTGTTTATTGTTAAACAGTACCTTAATGAAGAAACTAGGGATGCGAGTGAGATCAATGCAGAAGATAAAATGCCTACATTCACAATAGGTTGCGTTTGAAACTTCCAACCTATTTTCAGTTACATTGGCAGACAAACCTACTAACACACCGTCCAAGAGCAGGCCGGGCGAAGAGGCAAGACGGAGTGCTTCCACAATGGGAGAACAATGGAGAAAAAGTCTCTTTGAATTCACCTTGTGAATTCAAACTTTTTTTTTTAAAACAACCCTAATAAATGTTGTAATTAGGGTTGTAAACTAGCCGGGTTGGGGTTTAATCGAGTTGGAATTGATAAACAACAGTTAGGCTCGAGCCTAAATATTTAGACTCGAACTCGACTTGTCAAAATTATAGTAGGATCGAACTCTGAGTATATGAAACTTTTGAGCTCGAACTCAACCTTGAATTAATTTTTTTTTTAATTTATACTGAAAATGTTAGAAATTGTATCCCAACAGGCCATTGGCAGGCAAACCTACAAGCACACCGTCCACGTGCAGGCCAGACACCTTCTCTCTGACCTCCGGACACAAGCAAATGAGTTCATCTGCAACATTTGTTTTTTTGCAACGGATGAAATACTCAAAAGTAGTCCGGAACAAACTCACGATACGGCAAAGCAAAAGATAAAATATGCCTACATTCATAAGAGAAACTCGCAAACAAACCGAGTTTTCAACCTCTTATTTCAAAAAATAGTACTTATACAAAACCTTTATCTCTACGTGCACGAATTCTTTGGGATCTTCCCATTAGCCTCACAACCAGTCTTACAGCAACTTCAGGGGTAACTTGTGCATATATTCCAATTACACCATTCTACCAATAGACCCGTGTTTTATATCCATCAAACAATAGTAAGAGTTCCTTGAGAACATTAATATGCTCTCTTGAAGTCACTGTCACATCAATAAGGGGATGACTATAATTGTACATAGCAATTTTCAATTTATTGAATGGCTTAACACAATCCCGCAACAACTTGTTTGTGTTGTCATTAAACAACTTTTCATTCTCATCCGTATTCACCAAATAGTATTCTGCAACTATTGATCTCAGACGGACTTTTTTTTCTTTTTTTTGTGGCCAAATCTTTAAGCTTTTGAGTGCTGCAAACTATACCAAAATTCTCCAATCTGCTATCCCACATCCTCATAATTCCCCTAACGGCATACCATTGATTCTCACTCTTCATATACACTGATTCATAGTTAGTGAAGAGATGTAAAGAGGCAAGACGGAGTGCTTCCACAATGGGGAGAACAATGGAGAAAAAGTCTATCTAAATTCACCCTGTGAATCCAAACTACAGTTGTCATACAATTGTGAATTTAAACCTTTTTTTTTAAACGACCCTAATAAATGTTCTAATTGGGCTGTAAACGAGCCGAGTTGGGGTTTAATCAAGTTGGAATTGATAAACAACAGTTAGACTCGAGCCTAAATATTTAGTCTCGAAGGCTTGTCAAAACTATAGTAGGATCGAACTCAGAGTAAATGAAACTTTTTAGCTCGAACTCAACCTTGAATTAATTTTTTTTTAATGTATACTAAAAATGTTTAAAATTATAAAAATATATTATAAAATTATATATATAGTCTGGCTCAATTGAGTTGACAAGCCCTCGATCCAGTAGTAATTAAGTTCGAACTCAGCTCATTTACACCCCTATCC
This sequence comes from Leptodermis oblonga, assembly GCA_016801395.1. Lineage (NCBI taxonomy): Eukaryota > Viridiplantae > Streptophyta > Magnoliopsida > Gentianales > Rubiaceae > Leptodermis > Leptodermis oblonga. The sequence goes on from CM028758.1 coordinate 4,690,692, forward strand.
ATGACTCATGGACACAATAGACTAGGAATATCTATACTCCACACTTGATGAGCTTGCTTGACCATTTCTTCTCGCTAGCAAAGATCATCAACAACACTTGCGTTGTAAGGATGCTGCATAAATGGTCTTATTTTGGGAATATTATAGGCAGCCAGAGCAATGTCAATGTTAGCACAAAATACAGCTTTATCCCAACGGGATGCATAAGAACCAACATCTCCAGGCACTCAACAGCGCAAATGTCGCGCAAATCTATACCCCTGAACATGGGCCAAACAAGGGAACGATCACACTCCCCAAATCATCCAATATGAGAATGGCTTTGCGCAGTTTTGCATTTGAAATCTTCAACATAGTTTCAGTCACAGTGGTAGCAGTCAAAACCACTAACACACCATACACCGTCTGGCCAACCACTTTCTCTCTGACCTCCGGACACAAGTAGATGAGCTCATCCGCAACATTCATTTTCTTGCAACTGATGAAATACTGCCAAGTAGTCGGGAACAACTTCACAGTAAAAAAGCTTGAACTTCTAATCTGTTATTCAATGAAATCACATTTGATTCTCTTAGTTCAAAAGCAACCTTCTTCAACTTTTTAAAAAATAATCTTGCACGTTCAAAGAGATCATTTGATCTTATGTCACCCGTCCTCAATCAAACCAAACCACAACAAAAGCAAAGTGATGTGAGTACGGCGATGCTTCATGTTTCGGAATCCCAAAATCAGCTAAGTCGAAAATTAACTTGATGCCCTTGATTTAAATCACTTATTGAATTCACCAATGAACTCAGGACTTAATGATTTAATTGAAAACACTCTTGAATCTAAGTTGAACACCTAACTTGAATTGATGTTTTCAAAAATCCCTCTTAAAGTAAAGTTACTCTTAGCTAAGTTTAAAAGAAGATAATCACCAATTAACAGAAAAAACGAAGAAAATGGTTTGAACCATTAGAGAAGAAGAAAGAAAGAACAGTAAAAATGCAAAAATACCCCTAAAAAAAGCATGTGAGAGACATATGCTGACTATTCTGTTAGCTCTAACGGAAAAATATAAAGTAATGACATTTCTGTAAAAGTATGACAACATTTTTGTGCGTTCACTCTTATTATAATTTTAAGAGTTCAATTTATTTAAACTCTTTAAAATATTAAAATATACATAAAATTATATAAAGAATCGGGCTCGATAGGCTCGATGAGCCCTCGAGCTAGTAGTAATTGGGCTCAAGCTTGGCTCGATTATTAAACGAGCTGACTCAAACTTGAGTTTGACCAAGTTCAATCCAAGCTTTGATTGAGCTACTCGCAAGTTAAAATATTCAATGGAATGGAGCATCATTTGCAGATATGAATGAACAAAAAACACATAACCTATTCAGAACCTTCATCGACCACTTTTGAGGAAAACAGTACCTATTCAAAATCTTCATCCCAGACTGCGAGCCTGCGCAAACGCGTTCGGATCAATCACGGCCGGTCCTCATCACCCTGCTCCATCGCATTCGCCACCCTGCTCAATCGCTTTCTGCCTAAGCATCTCTCTCGGTTGTGCATGAAGACTCTAGGCTCTTTCCATAAGCATGTGCTTCGATTTCAAGGCGGTCAGCTTCTTTGTTATTGATACATCTATTGAGTTCTTCCCTTCTTCGTTTCCTGTTAAGGATCTGCTCACGGGGGCAATTCGTCTGCAGGGAAGAACTCAATACTTAATTTCATACTCCTTAATCCAGGAGCCTGATATAAAGAATTACGTTTGAATTTTATTTTGTACTTTAAAAATAGTTGTATCTTTCAATTAAGTTAAGAGACAGAGGGTGTAATCAACATCAAAAGAGAATTGATGGTTTTGTTATTTCCATGGTGATGAAAGGTAAATCAAAGAACCAAATTTTGTATAGCCCAAACATGAAAGGAAACTGGGACTGGAGAAGTTGATGTTTTAAAAACTAGAACAAGTGTTTCAAATGACAGAGCTATTGTACTATATCATCTATCATCATAGCAAAGATATAAAGAGGAAAAGGAGAATGTTAGTAAACAATGAACCTCATCAATCCAACCTTTGGCATCTCAGTATTACTCACTTCAAAGCTTCAGGGTGAAGATAAATGGCATTTCCATAACTTCAAAGCAGAGATCTTCATCATCCATCTGCTAAATTCTGAATGCCACCACTTAGAACATCATCCAATGGCAGGTGAAGGTTATTACTATCACCCAAACATGAAATCCTAGCATTAAAGCTTAGGATTTCGAAACTGTGGAACCCGGTCAACAAATCAAGAGGCTTTTTCCGGGAGCTTTCCAACCAAAAACCGATCTACCACTTTATTCCTGTCGTGATCATAAGTATAAACAGGCCTGGAGCAGTTTTCCTGATTTTCCACAGCAGGATTCATCAACAACATCTCACCACTAGGCGGGTCACCGTTTGCAACAAAGAAATCAGCGAATAAATCGAGTTCTTCCGGCAATGGTATAGAATGCTTTCTCCATTGGTTACCCTCATCGTCTTCCAACACATAGACTACAAAATCATCCGAATAGAAATTACTACCACCATTTTCCAAGGATGTAAGAGGGAAATTCCTTTCTTCAGTAGGAATAACCCATAGAGCCAGGCGTCCTCCCATGGATTGAGCCCGGACGATGAACTGACCAAATTCGACCTTCTCCGGAAACTTAAACCGTTTAAACTTTTCCTCGTTGAGATCAAAACAAATCAGGCCACGGGGCTGAAATAACCAACAAAGGACCCCATCACCTGGAAATATTCTCACTTCAGGTAACCTATGGATACTGTACATGTCATTACCCGGCAGGTGCAAATCAGCCGTAGTAGCTGCATTATAGTTCAGCTCCCTCCATGTCGATAATGAACCCGAGGGTCTCAGAGTCATTATGTGGGCTCGTATCAGTAAACCCGCGCCGAATATCAACCTCAGCAGTTTGTACATTCTGCTTGCGGGATCATACCCAAGATGATAGGTAGATATGGTTCTAACATAATTCACCGGGTCCGGAACCCTCATCCTCTGCCCGGTACAAACGTTGTAAACAGTCAAGCTGATAGGGTAATCCGATTCATCATAAACACATATGAGACCCTTAACTATTTGGGTCATCCCAGTAAAGGTACTATCAATCCCCAGTTCAAATAGGCAACTGAATTCTTCAGTCGGTTCCTTAAGCCGCCGAAGAGGAGAGTAAAAGAAACGGAGGCGTAGGTACTTACCATCCTTGTCCTTCCGCCGGTCGACTCTTTCTGCATTGTACAGCAGGAGGCCGGGTCGACGACTCCGGTAAGTCTCACAAAACGAACGGTTTCCGATTATTGATCGCCAATCCTTGCACACACACCGACACCGTGCCAGTTGTTTGCCCGGCAGCCATGTCAGAAATTCAATCAACAACTCATCTGGTAGCATCATCACCTTAGAAAACCCTAATCGGCCCTGTTTAGCTAGACCATGGTTTCCGACCAGCGCGTCCTTTAAGTATTGAAAGGACATTCCAGCGTCAACGGCATAAACTGGGCCAGAGACAGAGTCACACTGGTCTGAGGCCCAATACTCTATGTAACATTTTATTTAGCCCAACCCAACCATATGAAAGGCCCAACTTAAAGAAAACTTTTTTTTTTTTTTTGAGACCTTAATGAAAAATTCTAGATAGTAGTTGACTGAAGTAAAAAAGGGCATGTTCGCTTTCTGAATTTTGAAAACATATTTTTGACTTTAAAAATGATTTTTAAATATGAACGTGTGTTTGAAATTTCCAAAAGTATAATTGCAAACTAATAACGTACGTTGAGAATGATAAGAAATTAATATAATAGTCAAAACTTCAAAAACGTATTTTTGAAAATATGATAATGAATAATATGCCCAAAATATCTATGCTACCATTGCAAATTCATGTTTGGAAGTGATATTGCTATTTTCAGTTGTGAGTTATAGTGTGTCCACGTGTGATTGTATATAGGGGCGGAGTTAGGCCAAAAAATTAATACAATAAGGATAGTAAAAGATTACACTAAAATTAAATAGTTATCGGCAAACTTTTTAACTAAAATTAAAATATTTTAACTTTTCATAATTTTGATATTATTTTCTATATTATTTTAATTTTTGATGGGGGACAAAAATACAAAATATTCTTAAAATTCTACCATATTAAGCATTTTTCTCGAAATATTGGTGGGGCAATTGCCCCTATACGAGCTCTACATATGGATTTGGCACTGATTGCATGTGTTTGTTTATTCTTAAGTGAAAAAATAAAAAGAATGATATTGCTACAAAAATGTAGTGACTAATTATTACTACAAAAAACTTAACCTCCTAGAGATTTAGAATGATATTCATCTTCATTAAAAGGTAAGTAAAGAAACAAAGTTTATAGATGACGATGGTGATGACAAGAAACAAAGTTCAACATGGATTTTCTTAGAGAGAGAGAGAGAGAGAGAGAGGTCAAACCAGAGAAGAAGAAGAAGAAGAAGAATGCATAATCTTCTTCTGTAGCAAAGATCTGTGAGGTTGAGAAGAAAAAAGATGGCCATGGATGACAGAAGAAGAGTAAGCACATTCCCACAAAAAGCAAAAACATTTCCCTAATGGCGGGCTGTGCTCACTCTCTTCTGTCAACTAAAATTACTCAACCCCCAATCCAACCTCATCCATCTCCTCCTGTAAAAAAGATACAAGAAACAGAACCCAAATGAATCAGATAAAAAAGAAGTATTAATTTAACTTGAATTTTCTATATGAAGCTGCAAATAGAAAGGAATCCCATGTGAAATGGTGGTACTTAAAGGGCCCTGCATGTCTTTATATACACAAATCTGAGAAAGAAAAAATGAAATTTGGGGAGGAAGAAGATGAAGAAGAAGAGAGAGAGAGAGACGTAAGGATGATGAATTCTTGAGCAATGAAACAGTGATTGAGGGAAATGAAATGAAGATGATCAATGTTACGTGTAGCCAATTTATAAATTTTTTCTGACATCAAAATTTCAATTCTGTGTTAGTTGGTTTTTGGCATTTCCGTGGGATTCACAGAATCTGCTATTCTTGGAAACTATAATTCCGTACCAAAATTTTTACTATCAACCATCCATCCCATTGATGTAAATGGCAGAGTGTCATTTCGGGTCATAAATGAGTTGGTGGGTTCATGTCAATTTTATAAATTATTAAAAGTAGCTATTTCGAGTAGTATATGACTTAACAGATCATTTTAACATGTTATGTTAAACAATATATTTATCGATCATTTTGGTCATAAATTTGAATGGTGTCAATTCGGGTCATAAAAGAGTTTACGGGGCAATGTTAACATGTGTAATTCATGTATATGGATTGAAGGGTCAATGTTAACCTATTGTGTTAAACACTGCCAGCCTCACAATGCATTTGTGGCCCATTATGGACTTCTGCAAAAGTAAGCTGTGCTTGAAAAGTCCATAATGTGTGGTAAAAACTAAAAACTAACCAAAAATAAAAGAAAGAAGAAAAAGACTAGCACCATACAAATTCTGTATTGTGATAATGAAGAGACTAAGCATGAATAAATGTTATGCTGAACTAAAAATAGCAAGATAATGACATTTTGGCGCAACTTTTGTAAGTATCAAGACAAGAGGAGAGGAGAGGACTCGCTCGTTTTCAAATTGACTAATATTGCATTAGACACAATGGGGGAAAAGTGATCAGTTTTTATTGCCCTTGATCTTCAACAAGCAGTGTATCAATTTTGCACCCCAAAATGGATTGCCAGAAGGCAAATGTGGATCAACAACTGAAAGTGAAATCCAACTCAAATTGAATTAAGAAAGCAATGGGGGAAACAGAGGGACTTTTCTTCTTTAAATCACATGTCATATGAGTCCCTTTTTCTAGGGGAAGGGGACCTTCACAGAACTATACCTGTCACAATTCACATGGTGATAACCTAATCTCATCATCTTCTTTTTCTCAATTGTTCATTATCATAAAGATTAGCCAGTTAATCTAATATATATACTCCTTCCATTCGGATGGAAAAATTCTGTTTGTAGTTGTACCTCGTGATTCATAAGCAATAGTATCATGTAACTGTTCCATTAGAAGAAACCTTCACTATAGAACCTTTGAAAATGGAGATACCAATTGTATTAAGAAATCTGGAAGTGGTGAGGTATACATACAGGGTGAAAAACTCTGTTCATATCTACTCTAATGATTGTGATGAACATTATCCATGATTTTCATCTGTACAATTTCTCCGATAAATCTGAGATCTTACACATCTAACCAATTCTAATATGACAGCAAGTTCATCGAAAGAATTGACACATTTACTTCTATTGATCAAGAAGCAATCACTTGTACTAAAATAGATTATCAGAACTTTCTATCTATTTGGTAACTGAGCTTCAACAGGATAAAAAGAATCCAGTTCATCGCTATAGTGGTTACCGTATGAAGAGGCTTCCTCCCCAGTGCTTGGCTTATCTGGGTGATAACGGCGATCAGGGAGAACTTGATCTTTGTTGCTCCCTGTCTCATCTTCCTGTATTTCTATATTTAAAACAGGTTTAATGGATTCCATGTTCCATTTGATACCAACTGCATCAGCCTGATCCGCAAAGAAGACTTTTGAAATCGGTGAACTGCAGATTGATTTGTACGCCTCGTAATTAGCAGCACGGGTCTGTCCACCTTCGAGAATCTTTGAGAGGGGATGTAAAACTGATATAGGATCTTTATTTCTTTCTAAGGTTTCCTTCAGTGTCAGAAAATCCGACACTAATCCTTCTTTACTGAACTGGATAAAGACAGCAGTTTTATCCAGGTGGTGAACAGTTGTGACGGCAGATGAACCAAAAGCTTTGCAAAAACATTCTCTAATCTCATTTGCCTTGAGTTCAGATGGATATCCCCACAATATGACAACATTTGAAAACAGTATCTGTGAGTTCCGACTTTTAAAGCTTTTAGAACCGGTAGATTCTGTCTTAGATTTCCCAGTTCTTAGGTCAATAATGTCTCCATTGATCCAGCTAAGATAGAGAAGATTGACATACTCTTGAAGCTTCTCACTGTGAGGCCAATTAGATGAGGGTGATTGATTACAATTGAAATCAACACCCAAATAACTGCACGCTTGAGCAAAAACACAACCTGTCATGAAGGCGTCATACCCAGCCTCATGCTTGGCTCCAGAATTCCAGTTTAGAGACCTGAAAATTACATAAATTGAGATTTTCTGGCAAAACAAAGGGACCCTCTGTCTGAAGATGCATGTAGAGAGGTAAAAAAAATTCTACATGGTTCAAGTTTCAAAGGCTACATTCTATAGTGACCAATATTACCATGATAAATAATCAATCAATAATCTCAGTAAGGTTGAGAAAGCCAAAACATGCAGTAGGTTCTACTTTTGCAAGTAGATCCCAAAAATGTAATATGTTATGCTGCAGAACTTTTCCAGATGACAAAGAAAAACTTAAGAAAATAAGACAAATGGAAAGCTAACCTCTTATCATCAACTTGAACCTCCACCTTGACACGATGCTTATCATCCAATCCAAAGGGTTTAACAACAGAAGCAATTTGTGGGCACAGCAAAGCAAATGCTTTAGACAATGATGTGCTACTACTACTACTACTACTACTCTTCCGAAGTTGTTCAAGTACAGTGCTCGCATTCAACATCACCTTTGTATCAATTATGTACGGGAAATACTTTTGAAGAGACGCTACGTATTCTTTGGCAGTTGAAGGAAGAGGACCTATAAATTTTCTATATATATGGGCAATATCTGCATTAATAGAACATAAATGTAAGTCAAATTTTAATATATCTATATATATATATATATGAAAAAGACACCAGAATAAATTATAATTCCTATGTCATACCAAGAAAGCTATTGTGGCCAACAATAAACTTCTTTTCAGTGGCAAGGATATCAATAACTTGCCGAAATCCAATGGCTCCTTTGATCTTCATCTCTGATTCTTTCTTAAGGCAATCCTTCACTTCCCTCTGAAAAAGAAAATGGATCCACATGGGTAACAGTTGATGCCACTCAAAGTAATAATCTAATGTCTGCCCACTCTCCCTTTTCCCCTTCCGAACTCATCAGAGAACATCCTATCCTAGGTAGTTCACTGTCAAATATATATCACTAAAAGATTTATCAGTAATAACCAAATTATTCGAAACCATCTATATAAGAAGTGGTTGCAACATGTAGACATAGTTATTGACATTTGTATTTAATTCTTTAACATGAGAACAATCAAACATGAGCAAATAACAGAAAGCCCAATCCCAAGTAAGCCCTTTTGCCTCTCACCAGAAGTAAGTCTCTATCACTTCCTGAATCAGTATAGACAATCAACTGCTGTTGGGAGGAAGCTTCATCAGTCACAGAGACATATACTAGATCCTTGAAATGGTTCTTGATAATCTACAATGTGTCAAGCTTCAAAAGTTAGCTATCATAAAGGATCAGTAAATTTAACCTTATAAAAATGGATTTTGATAAAAATAAAAATAAAAAAAAAAAGAAGAAGAAGAAAAAACGAAAGAAAAGGTAAAATCTTTAAAAGGATGCTCAGTCATCAGTGCTCCCTTATTCTTGAGTTCAGTTGTATATTCATGGTACACTCATGATCAAAATGCTAAGGGCATAAAAAAATACACTTCAATTGTATGCAACCAAAAAAAATTGATGCAAAAGTAACAAAACATGGACAAACACATAGAATCAGTAACAAAGTCTCAGTATCAAAGGGGGCAAAAATAAAAAGCACACATTACCAACTGAATCAACCTTAGTTGATGAGAAGTAAACCCACTGAGAGCAAGGGCAGGACGCATTTTAAAGAAAATAGTTTTCATTCTCTGACTTGAAGTTTTAAAGCTCTTCTCAGCCTCCAATCCTCCATTTCCCTCTTGTAACAATCTATCAAGCCATTCGCCGATCTTATTCTTTAGTCTCTCAGTAAAAAGAATGTCAGCAACCCTGACTAATTTCATGTCTACAACTTCTGTCCAGCTAGATAATGAATCAGACAAATCATCCTTGTATCTTGCATTTAATCGGCTCAATGCTTCCTCTTCCTGGTTTCTGGATATATAAGATATTCCTGATATTAACAAGAGCAGTAAAATCTCAAAATCAAGTATTATGACACAATTGCATATTCATTTTTAAGCCATCAAGAAAATCAATCAGAACAAGGAAGAGAAATACTATAACTACAGCTTACCATCGCGAATACAGGTATTGAAATCAAACTGGTATCTGGCTAAGAAATCAATTGAAGTTGTCTGGCAAAGAAACTCATACGATGAATCATCCCCTTTAATTTCTTGACGTGGAAAGATGTAGAAGTTGTGCCTGCCCACGAAACATCACAATGTGAGGCACGATTGACACTAAATATCAAATTTCAAACAAACACATTATCTTTAACAAAGCTCCAATTAAGATTAATGTTTTCCAACAGAACAATCAAGCACGATTCGGCAAGTAACCATTTACCGCCAATTTCAACAAAGTTTACTTCTTGCAACGCTGAAAAAGGTAATTGTAATAATAAAAAACCATTTCACTGCTAAAAAGTTAAGTTACGTACGGATGAGCAATGAAGGACTGCGTGTGAGAGTCCCACCGGAAGGGGCAAACGCCGAACTGAACTACAGCGAATTTGTCAGCTGAGTCTTTAACCTTGAGATACTGAATATCAAAGCGGTCGACCTCGAAGGACTCCCTCCATGGAGCGCTGGTGACGCCAGTCATTTCCAGGTCGACGGCGACGAAGTCGGCGTCTCTGACGTGACGCCGGAGCTCGACGAGCGTGGGTTCAAAGTTCGATTTCGTAACATTTTTAATCGCGAATGGAGCAGCAGAAGCAGAGCAGAAATGGCGGGTCGTCGTCAGAGCCTTACGAAAAGCCCTAACGAAAATACAGAGTTTCTTCATGACAGAAGCTTCTGTGTTCTGAAATCTCTCGTGGCGAAGAATATGATTTATTTCCAGTGGGCTTAAATAATGGTAAATAATACTTTGGGCTTAATTTGAATTTGCGTTAAATATTTGGGCCTTTATGGGGTTAAGTTGGGCTATTTATTAGGCCTCAGGCCAGTGATTGTGGCCCAGTATATCCATTAGACGCGGGAGTTCCATTTCCCGCTCTCAGATCATCCGCCGTTCCTCCTCCGCCTTGCACCACGGCACGCGTCTGAGGCAACTCTACCACATCTGATCGCCACTCTCTCCACCGTAATATCCGGCGGCGGCTTCCGAGGAAGTTCAATTTTTGGGGAAAATTGGCTGATTTCATTTGAAGCACGTCGTCTCGCTTTGCCGTTCTTTCTATTCTTACCTGCGTTGGAATGTAACGGCTGTTGGTCGGAAACCCTAGCAGAAAAAAAGGTCCATTTTTACCGATTCGCTCTTTTCGAAATGCCTGGGTCAAGAAGAAAGCCCATCTCCAGCACAGAATCGATGATGATGGTGCTGCCAGATGATTTGGTGATTGATATTCTGAAATGGCTTCCGGGCAAGCAACTGGGACGGTGTAAGTGTGTGTCCAAGTCTTGGAGATCAATCATCGGAAGCCCTCGGTTTTGTGAGGTTTATCGTCATCCCGGCCTGCTGCTGTTCAGGTTAGAAGGAATCGACTGGCAGACGAACAAGGATGGTAAGTCTTTACGCCTCCATGTCTTTTACTCTCCTCTCCGGCGGATTAAGGAGCCCAGCGAAGAATTCAGGCGCCTATTTGAACAGGAGATGGGTAGTAGTCTCTTTCCTGGGATAACCCAAATAGTTAACGGTCTCATGTGTTTGTGAATCGGATATTCCTGGTCCAGATCTCAGTTTAATTATTTACAACGTTTGTACCGGGCAGAGGATGAGGATTCCTGACCACCCTGTGTACTATGTTAATACCACATCGACCTATCATCTTGGGTACGATCCCGTAAGCAAAATGTACAAATTGCTGAGATTGATATTTTGTGTAAGCAACCTCATGGCCAACGGTTTGCCTATCAGAGCCCAGATAATGACTCTGAAAACACCCTGTTCATCATCCACATGGAGGAAGCTGAACTCTATTAATGATTTGCGGCTGCGAAGTAGAGACTTTTACGGTACTGCAAGATTTGATGAAGCAAGAACATTTCCAGGTGACGGGGTCCTGTGTTGGTTATCTTACTCACCTGGCGTGATTTGTTTTGATCTCAACAAGGAGAAGTTTAGACGGTTAAAGTCTCCCAACAATGTAAGATATGGGGAACATACGGTTATGGTTCGGGCTCAATCAATTGAACGCCTTGCTATATGGGTTCTTCCTCGGGCATATAGAGATAGTGATTTACGTGCAGATGGTTTTATACTCCATATGTTGGGAGACGACGAGGGTAAGAAATGGAGTAACCGTTGTGTAAAGTTGCCTGAGGAACTTGATCAATCCATAGATTTCTTTGTTGCAAATGGTGGACTTGCTACTGGTGAGATGCTATTAATGAATCCTGATGTGGAAAATCAACATCAGGAAAACTGCTCCAGGCCTGTTTATACTTATGATCACCACAGGAATAAGGTGGTAGATCGGTTTTTGGTCGGAAAGCTCCCTGAAGAGCCTCTTGATTTGTTTGGTGGGATTCACGGTTTCCACTTCCGAAGGTGTGATGCTAGGATAACGTGTTTAGTTGATAGCAATAATCTTTATTTGCCATTTGAGGATATGCTAAGTGGTCGGATTGAGCTGACATAATATGTACATGTGCTCCATTGATGCATTTACTAGTGTATTCGAGATTTTTATGCATTTTAAAGAGACATGGTCTCTCTCCAGTTATAGCAAAGCTATCGAATTCCTTTCTCTCCAATTTCGTTGATGGAAGATGAGTTCATTGATGAGGATGACTAAAACTAAAGAATTGCTGGCCATCTGTTATCATCATGGAATTTTCGACAAACAGAAACTTAACAAAAATGTAATCTATTCTTTCATGCAGAGATTAGTTGATCATAAACTAATTAACAGCTCAATGTTTTGATCTTCTTGCAGAATGGCTATCCCCATTCAACTGTATCCAAAATGCTTCTTTGCAGAACAAGAATTCCTCCCTTTTACTTGATCCTCCACAGATGCATAAGCCCATTTACACCTTCTGCTATGGTTATCCATGTTTAATTCTTCATCTTTGTAAGAACTATACTGAAAGCATGCTGCTCTATCTTCATCACTGCCAAGATTTCTGGACTTTCTTTACGTTTTTTTTTATTTACAGGAAAGCCTCAATTTGCTCTTTTGGTGTGGTCAAAGCGTTACTGACATCATTCAAACGGCCTGTACTGGTTTATATGGCCATCCCTGTTTTGTTTTGATGTTAACAGGGAGAAATTCTGGTGGATTAAGCTCCCGGAGGATGTAATATGTGAGAAGCATAAGGAGGATTGGGATCTCACTCAATCCAGGGGATGCCTTGCTCTGTGGATTCCTCCGGGCAGAGTTTATCCTTTCGGTCCTGAATGTGATATTGGATTACTCTTTATACTTGAAGATGATGAGGGTGACAGATGGAGTAAACAATTTATACAATATCCCCAAGAACTTTATGGGCTCAGGCAAGGTGTACTGTCGCAATCCCTAATGGCGAGATGCTATTGATGAATCCTAAAAGTCCGCGGTACTCCAGCCATGTTTATACTTATAATCATCACACAGGGAAGTTTGATTGGTTTTTGGTTGGAAAGCTCCCTTGCTTGCCTCGTCATTTCCTGAGCAGTCCCTTTCCCTTTGTTGAAGGGATTTCGTGTTTAATTGATAACAATAATCTCTACCTACCACTAGACGATGTGCTAAGCGGCGGTGAAGGAAGATGAAGTTCGTTGGAGTTACTGACATTCTGAGAAGAGTTCAATTAGCTGAATACAGAATCAATGCTGATGTTTGTTGTTGTTTTATATTAGTTTTCATGCATTTCTTTTTCTGTTTGAGGTTACATTTGATGTTTGTTTGAACTTTTGAGTTTAAGCTTGTAGAAGTCCTATAATCAAGTTTGCTGAAAAGTGGATGTAGAGTAGACTAAGAACTAAGAAGAAGCGTTGTGATATTGTAATAGTTGATTGTTTAAGAAGAACCGTCGTGATTGATTACTATGACTCATATCTACATTACAAGAACTAGAGTCTAATCTACTGTGTTTTGTTCATTCATCCATCCAGATCGAATAAGACGAGCTCCAAATGCTCCATCCATTGAATGCTTTACAGGATTCGAGCGGTAAAAGCCATCTTCAGTTACAAATTCATCTGCTACATATCTATCAGCTGGATCTACAACAAATTCCTGCATCACAAAACAACAACACACTCAAACTGTTAAATGTGATGTCCATGATCGTGAAAAGCTTCTGTGCATGATTCGAAACGATGAAAGAGTAATGGCAAGGAGGAGTGAATATCGATACCGGATGTCTAAGAAGAAAAGCAGCTATTCTCTCCTCATTCTCTTCTGGATCAATGGAACATGTACTGTATACTAAAACTCCATCAGGCCTCACCAACCTAAGGAAAGATCGAACATAGACACACTATTCATATTGGAGAAAATCAGATGTTACATGCAATTAGTGATAGACTTCTGAATTCTTACCTTGATGCAGAATCAAGAAGTTCGTCTTGTAAACTTTTGAGTTGTTCCATGTCTTCCAGTCTCCTATTCCAACGCAAATCCGCTCTCTGGAGCATAATAAGGTAAGAAGAATTGACAAGAAGAATGGAAACCGAAACACAGAGATCCTTGAAAGTCACCTTAGAGAGAACCCCCAACCCTGAACAAGGTGCATCCAGTAGAACTTTATCATGCTTGAAATGGCTATTCTCCTGAGATGAATAAAACACACCAGAACACAAAAAAGGGATAGTAAGAAACCAAAGACAAATACATGTGAGGAATTTCTACAATAATGGGATGAAGATCCTCACGGCATATATCCGGAGATCTGAATGAACAGTATTGACAACTTTATGAACTTGATGCAACTCTGCAGTCTCTTTAAGGATTCTCAAACGACCAATGTTTACATCGACTGCAGTTACCATACCTACCAAGAAGCAAGATAACACGAATATCAGTAACCTCAATAATTTATTGAATTAGGAAAATAAATAAATAAATCTAATGTGACCACTGACATCCAAAAATTAGAAAATGATGAAGAGTTGAGTATCAACAGAAGAGAGGGATGCCAGATGCACTTCAACCTTCATCAGTTTCTATAATACTTCAACCAAAAAAGGCAAATTGATTGTTATTGTCTGTATCAGTTTTCAATTACACGAAATGCGCTTGGGTAGACGATGCACCTTCACGAGTTGGGCTTCCATTTTTCTCTTGACAAATCTATAGGATCCATTTGGTGTGACTCATATCCCCAAGACATTTTAACCTGCTAAAGAAAGCCTCCAAAATTAACTTTGATAAATCATTACCTTGCCCGTTCAAACAGGTCGCCATGAAAAGTGTCTTTCCTCCTGGCGCAGCACAACAGTCAAGAATACTCTCACCAGGCCGTGGATCCACAAGGGAGACAACTATACCTGAAAAACAATTCATTGTAATTAAATGATGAAGCAAGTCATATCAGGAATAGAACATAGTTTCATAAACAATAAAATTTCTGACAATAGTTTTATTTTGTGAGCGTAGAGGCTAGGCAGAAGTTATGTGGTAATGAAATTACCGGCACTCTCATCTTGGACAGAACACAAACCATCTTTAAGCAATCCTGCTTGTATAATAATCTGAAATAGTTCATTGTTGCACAATCAGAACTACAATGTATAAATGCAGCACAGCATCAACAACAGGTCAAACTTTAGCCACAGTATTCACTTGCAAGCTTGCAGCATTAGATAGATCTTCCTTTTGAAGTAATAAAAAATATTCATAGTTATTCTCTAGACAGAATGGAATACACACACGCATACATATAGAACACTCCAGAGAGAAAGAGTTGTGATAATTCCTCAAAGTGATCACAAAGACTATGGGCTTAAGCAAAATCTGAAGTTTAAAACTAACCACAAATAGCAGAAAGACACCAAATAATCCTTGTGAACCCAAGAAATGAAGGAGAATGGATATATCTCATACGACATTTAGTTTAGGGATGACAATTAAACAACATAGACACACACCATCAGCTACGATCGCAAACTAAGAGCTCCCAAAGCCAATTTATTAGTACCTGCAACCCAGTTTTGATGCGGACAAAATGCTCCAAGCGTGCAGAAACATCATGTGGGACCTAAAAGTTAGAAGGAAAGAAAGGTGTGATTACCACAGTCCTGATGTGACATAAAAACGTAAAAACGTAAAGAGAAAGGAAGACCAACAAACAAGCTCAACATTTAGAAATGAACTAAACCTCATTAATCTTAAGAGTAATTCCTCACTACTCAAGAATCTCACATCTAATGAAACCACAAAAAATCTCCAGTTAGGATGCCATTTTCATAATTCATAGATTTTAATCCAAAGTCCAAGCTGAATTTTTTCTGCCCAAAAATAATTTCCACAGATGCCAACTTACACCCAAAGTACAAAATTATGTTTACAGTAAAACATTGAGGAACTTAAAACTTATACATCTGAATGTGGGTGTAAAATATATACCATTCATGAACATATCTGAAATGATTTAAAGCTTCTGCTACATTCTAACAAAGAACTAAAGAAGAGCCCCAAGGCTGATAAGGTACACGAAACAAGCAATCTGATTTCGTTGATAAACTGGGGAATAAGAGATTTACTACTTATGATCTAAATTCCGTAAGATAAAGTAACTTCTTTTAAGCTTAGACTTCGAAAAGGTATGCAATGCACAATTCAAATGTTTAGTACCTATTTAGTTTTTTTGTCTCGGCAACACCAAACAAGACCATTGACCAACCAAATTCAATTTCAGTCAAGTATGTGATATTACATTGTAGTCTAGCTTTCAAATGAGATATCTGGATGAGAACACTGGAGTTTTAAGGCCCATTAAAACATGATAAAAACAAAAGAAAACTACAACTAGACGAGAATATCAAAGATATAAAAAGAATCACCTTCAAAGTTTCAAGCTGCTTTACAAGGTCTGCCCTCCAAAAACCTTTAGCAATATTAGCCCTGAATTTTTTAAACCCAGAAGATTAGTACACAATCCTTAAGACTTTTATTTCAAATATAAAGGAGTAACTCACAAACCTCAGGCTGAAAGTGGGATCTTTGTTATTCCACATCATCAGTCTAATAGCTTCTTCTTGCCCAAGAAGTTTTATCCATCGTCTCACCATCCACTAGAAATAGATTATGGAATGAGGATACATGAGAAGGAAAAGACTAAAAGGATGTGAGTGTACTTCAACTGTTGGATAGATGCGTGTGTGCACTTCAAAATAATAACAAAATGATGAACGAGAATAGCATATCAATGCCTTACTGATACCGTATCCATTAAAAATGGCAGGTTAAATATCTTCATGGATGACAATTTTACACTACAACTAAACTATAATTACAACACAGAATTGGAGATAAGGATGGAAAGTTGAGCATACAACTGGGTGAGAATAAATGGTTGCAAGAGCACGTGCTTGCTGGCGATCGTCTCCATTCACATCTGGTGAAGGAATGGAATTACTTTCCTGTAAAAAAAACATTCAGTGACTGAGCTTCAAGTTTGTGAGGGCAAATCATTTGCATTAATGACAAAATAGATAGGATACCTTAAGCAAAACAAGCCTTCTGAGAATCCCATTGACCATGTTACCAGCACCAGGTCTGAGGGCAACCTTAGCTAGTCTTACATTCTGTAGTGAATGCAAAAATTTGGAATAGGAAAATTCAAAACTATTGCATTGATTTTATTAGGCTTCCAAATTGCACCAAACTCCATGGCTAGCAAAAATATGTTTTCAAAAGATAATTAATAGCTCTTTGCACATGAATTCAACACACCACATCCTTCTTGATGCAATCTATGGTGAAAGGAATTATTTGTTGAAACTAGAAACAGGAGAGATATATGAAGAAACCAAACAATCAATATTTACCTCGTCAACAACAGCGTATGGGGGCATCTCTAACTTGATTATCTCATAGAAACCAATCCGTAGAATCTAATCACAAAAACAGAAAATAGAAGAATTACTTAGACAAATGAGGAAAAGGCATCTCAAGAGCTGTCAGGGGTATCTAAGAAATGCTAAACAAAGAAATAACTAGGATGTTACCATATTACACATTTCAGTCTATATTCTTATAAAGTTGAAAAATAAGTGATTTTACATGCAAACATTTTCTCTTTACAATGGACCAAAGATTCATTTTTTCGCAGTAAATCTCCAAGCTCTAGAAAATGAACCTACAAGAAGAAATTATTACCTGTAAAAGAAGAGGCTCCATGCCAGTAAATGTGCCTTCGTCATGGCACAATGAAAGTATCAAATAGTCCAGATACCTTCTCCAACGAATGGTACCTCCAACGATTTCAGTTACCTAAAATTTGCGAGTCCAAATATAATCATTCCAATTAAAAATCAAGATTTGACTGCACCATTTCTCCAGCGTCCAATCTTAGATGATTAATTTTCGGGTTTATCATTTTATTCCAGCTAGAAAATGATGTTATGCAATAATTGCCACAATTTGAAGGATAAGGCAGCAAAAAGCTAGAATAAGGAACTTGTAAAAATACCAGTCTCAAATCCCTATCCTCCAATATTCGTGTACGAAATCCGAGAGTTCTCTCCACGTATCCCATCTCATTTTCCCCTGAACCCTTCCCCTGGTCATTCAGAAGGTCAGCAAAAGCACCACCCAGCTCAATGCGCAACAACCTCACAGCAGACACTGAAGAACAAACATCAAACAGTGGTGAAAAACACATCCAAAAGTCAACAAATATGAACCCAAAATTCATTAAATTTACCAGCTCTGTGGGGTGATACCTCCAAATTTACTCTCTGGGTCTTACTTGCAGGATTCAAAGGACCTGAAAGTTGCCTGCTTTGGTTAATCAAAGTGAAAGAAACGTAAAGTCTATACCCAGAAAAAGAAGAATAAGAATTCATACTGGTGCGAGTTCTAGTTCCGGCTGAGCTGCGATGAGGGGTTATCTTAGCGAATTTCACCGTGAAGGGTGTCCCTAAATTGTTGGGTTTCCTTGTTTTCTGAGCTAACTTAGTACGAGATACTAAAATATCTGCGGGATTGACCGCCGGAACTGAAAGCGTTTGTGGCACCATTTATAATCGAATATTTTGGCTCTGCGTTTGTAAGCCCAGAGTTTTAAAATATAAACCTCAGCTAATTCGCGGCTTTCGCCCCAAATTTGTTTACATTTTTTATTCCCAGAAAAGATGGGAATATTTTACTGAGACCTTGGCCAAGAAAATTGCAGCAGAAGTAAGAAACAAGTTTTTTAATTGAAACTTCTCCCTTGGCATTCATTAATGATGGAAAACTGGAAAGGGTAAAAGAATCGAACTTTTCGTGCGTCTAAGACTAAAAGTAACACGAAACAATCGACACCATTGGTGGGATTCTTGGGAAAAACTTGTGAATTACTTTGTGAAAAATGGATCTTGCTTTTTTATCAGTGATTAGATATTCCAATGGCAGTGATCTACGACGGAGTACTTCTCACTGGTAAGAAATCTACAAATGCCTTCTCCTTTTCTCAAGTTCTTGATGGAAAGTTGGCAGCTGCAGGGCAACAGTCCATGGCGGAGTTTTTTCCATTAAAAATGAATTTTTAATTAGAAATTCCCAAAATAGGGATAATCTTGCTGGAATTCCCGAATTAGAGAAATCGAAGTTGTGAACTTCGCTTTCTGTATGAAGGCAGAAAGCGAAGTTCACAACTTCGCTTTCTGTAGGCAGGCAATATTTTGCCTGAAGTCGAAGTTACCAACTTCGACTTCAGGCAAATTTTGCCTTCCTACAGAAAGCGAAGTTCGGAACTTCGCTTTCTTTGGTAGACTGAAAGCGAAGTTCCGAACTTCGCTTTCAATAGAGAGGAAAATTTTGACTGAAAGCGAAGTTCGGAACTTCGCTTTCAATAAAACAGAAAACCAAGATTTATAGACATAAGCCCATCTTTTTTCTTTCGGTTTATTTGAAGTTGCCCACATTTTGAAGAACATCTTTGCGGTGAAGATAGCCAGAAACAGACAGAGGGAGACCATCTATTTGCAGCGAGAACGCCGGCCAACGAACTAGGCGACGTCAACTCCCGACCGGCCACCGAACTAGGCGACGTCAACAGACACAACCATTGGCCACATTTTACAGCACCCATTGCGGTGAAGATAGCAAGAAACTGACACAGCGACACCATCTACTGACAGCGAGAACGCCGGACAACGAACTAGGCGACGGCAACTTCCGACCGGCAACCGAACTAGGCTCCGTCAACTCCCGACGTCAACAGACACAGCCATTGCCCACATTTTACAGCACTCATTGCGGTGAGCCCTCAAGTTCCGAACTTCGGAATCAGAAATAATTGCCTTCTAAACCATCCGTCAGGGGAAATAATTGGGTTGTTGACGCCTCTCATTGCCAAGGATGTTCTTCGCAGTTCACTTTCATCAATCGCAAGGTAGTTTTCCTCGTCATAGTCGATTTCTCTGATTTCTCATGATCTTTTCAGTGATTATTGGTTTTCATCCCGTTTTTATCAGAGCCCATCTCTCAAAATTGGTTCTTTTATGTGTTTAGTAGATTGTTGTTGCTATTACTGTTCTATTCTTGATTGTGAATTGGTCAAACCATCAAGAAGTTATTTATTTCACTTGTTTTTATCTGGTTTATGCAATACCCGGGTTCGAGATTGGTTCTTCTGTTTTTCAAATGGAAGTTTAAAAGCATGATGAGTTGAAGTTGTGGGTCAATTTAGAGGTTGGTTCGTGATAATTTTGTGATTTAGCTTAGTAATCTTTATTTCCCATGCTTTGCAGTTGATTCTTTTCCTATGCACACATTGCTATTAGTGTACCATTGAAGTTAGAATTAGTGTTTGCTAATTGATTTGTTGTAATAATCTACTTTATGAATCTGTTCGGGTGGATCTTAGACTTTCTGTACTATCATGATGCGTTGGTATTGATTTATCATGCTTCACTCAGTTTTATTCTCTGTAAATTAATTGTCATCTTCACTTAGTATGTTACTAGATTTGTTGTTGACAATTCCACCCCTGATAGTAAGCCATCTTTGCTTTACTATTGACAATTATAGCTGGTTTTTGTTCTTATATGTCATTTTAACTATTTGATATGCGTTGTTTTTGTTCTTTTACCTTGGTTTTGTGACTCTTTTGGTGTTAGTACTTAGCTCTTTGCATCTTGTGGAATTGGGATTTCAGTACATGTCTGGAATTAGGGATGCGAATTCTTTGCCCTTTCCTGCATTATTGCTCTGAAGAGTGTTTCTTGAAATCATCTTAGTGTCACATTGAAGTGCTGTAACCACAAATTACAATTTCTGTGGACTTGGAATTTCAGTCCATGTCTGGAATTAGGGATGCAAAGTCTTTGACCTTTCCTGCATTATTGCTCTGAAGAGTGTTTCTTGAAATCCTCTTAGTGTTTCATTGAAGTACTGTAACCACGAATTACAATTTTTGGATTGTGCAGTAGAAGTATTGCTGACAAGGAAATGTGTGAAACAATGTGTGCAGAATGTGCTCAGAAATATACTTTTTATTATACAATCTGTATTGGTTTATATATATTCAACTCCTTTTTCCCATTTCTTGCTAGTAAAAATTGGTTTTGTTGCTGTCTGACAAGTGTTTTGCTACATATTCAGTGACTGTTGTGGCCTTTGAATTTCAATTATGCAGATTGTGTAATATTGTGTATCAGCAGAATTGCATGTGCCCTGTCTGATTGTTAATTCGAAAGATGAGAAAAGTTCGCGTCCAATGCTTTTAGTAGTACATCAATGGCCACCCTTAACTTACACCTGATCATTTTCTGAAAACCATATAACAGGGCTCAAGTATTTTTATTCCCTTCCCAAGCCAGCAAATTTAATCTCCATGTCAACTTTACCTATCAATCTCTGGCTTAAAAACTCTATGCTTCGCAGATGCCTCCTTCAACAAGGACAATTTAAATAATTCCAACTACTGATAAAACGTGTCCATTGAAACAATTATTCGCATAAGCATTAGATTCAGTTTGCTCCCTTCTTTAACCATTCTGTATGGATCACCAAACTCAGTCTAATCAACTCATTACCCTGCTGCACCATTATTTGGTTAAAAATTTCTTCTAGAGCTTACATATCCATGCATGCAACACTATACAAATTTGTATTCATTTATAATTCTCGGTTTCCATAATGTAATCATAGAAATGCAGATATACTTTGTTCTCAATGCTTTTGCAATATCATATTTAAAACAAAATTAATCTATATTTTTCCAAAATAGCTAGCAGATAATGTTGGTAAAATCCACTTGAGCCTTTTGAAAAACTTGCAAGGATCTTTTCTTGGAGCTGCCCAAGAAATCCATGCTGATTCATTGCCCGAAAAACTAGAAAATATGCCTTGCCAACTTATTGATTGGCAGCAAGAAACAAGAGTTCACTTAGTACTTCCTTAAAAGGATCATCAAACACAATGGACTCTTTCAAAATATATAGATCAAATGGAGAAGAAGTCTGTGTGGTAATCTTAGTAAAGGTTACTTATTATTCATGTGGGCCTTGGATATGAGACGCACAATCTGCATGGGTGGGGGCCAATTAGCAGCTAGCCTGAATAGGAGGATTGTCAAACAAGGCAAAATCAGTAGTACTAAACAAACAGGTATTCAGATCATAAAGGAAACCAAAGAGTGTAGGGTCCTTTGAATAACTAATGAAAAGTAGGCAATATAGGGCTAGAAGCTGAATGCAAACATAGGGCTGCCAACCTGATTTTGTTTCTGTTACTGCATACATTTGCGGGTAGTGTTGTATTGTGTACGTGTTGTTTCAACTGCAGCTTTTGGTTTGACCGAAATGTAGAAAATTTAGTTACTTTTGGTAATGTAATTTGAAAACTGAATATGGGAGCTTGGTAACTTGTAATTATTCAGGGATACTTAATTAAATTGATTGCCCAGAAGCTGCTCGAGAAAAAGAAAATACATAAATAATATACCTCAATGTTTTGGAGTTAAAGATTTCAGGCAAACTGGTTTCAATGTGCACACAATTAGAAATTTTTAATGTGAGTTCTGTATTAGCTTAACCATGAGATTGAACTATGTTTTGCAGCTGAATTTAAAAGTTAAATGTCTTCTTTGTTTTAACATGAAATTAGGAGCTAAATTTAGGTTATGTTTGGTTTAAACTTGAGCTTCAGTTGTGTTTCGCATCTGATTTTATTTGATATAGGTCTTGCTTGTTTGAAAGTATAATTAGGAGCTAAATCTGTGTTCTATTTTAGTTTAAACATGAGTCGGTTTGTATTATGCGACTGGTTTTATGAGTAAAAGGCTTCTATTGTGTGCATAATATAATTAGGAGCTAGAGTAAATGCTTTGTCTTGGTTTATGCATGAGCCTGAGATTTCATATTCAAATTATAGTCTTCTCGGCCTCAGAAAATAGGTGCCGTTTAATGGATGTGTTTAGACGAATTTTGGGAATGTCTTCAAACCTTTTAAGCGTTTGAAAATCTTGCTATGAACGGCCTCAGAAATTATTGGAGTCGAAGCTTTGATACACGGAAGGCTCACCATTTTAAACCAAAGTGTTGAGGGGATAAACTGGTACTTCTAATTTATCGAAATTAATTCTAAATGTTGAAAATATGTCTTTATTAGTTAGCACTTCAAGCCTTTTCAAATCTTGGCATAACTTGAAATTTTTAAGACTTCCTTGCCTTGCTGTGAACCATTGAGATTTTATTAAATGGCGGACTTTAATCTAACTTCTAACTTTTAAGAAAAAGAGAAGGAAATCCACTTTGCTTTGACTTTTGGTCTCATAAAAATTGCTTATATTTGTTGTGATGGCATTTTGGGATTGATGTTGAGCGCTTGAAACCATTTGAAACTGTGATAGATACAAAAATAATAATGGAATTAGAGCTTTAGATTTTAGAATGTGGAACTTTGGGGAAAAGGGGAAATTTGGTGTTTTCAGCTGAATGCAGTAACAAATCTAATGTTATACTTTGAATGCTATTATGATTGAAGTTATGTTGTTGAAAGGGTATGGAGGTTTTCCCTACCTAAAAATACTTTGAATGCTATTATGATTGAAGAATTCCCTTTGCACAAACTGCATTCAAACATTTGGCTGCCAACCTGATTTTGTTTCTGTTTCTTGCATAAATTTGCGGGTAGTGTTCTATTGTGTACTTCTTGTTTCAACTGCAGCTTTTGGTTTGACTGAAATCTAGAAAATTTTGATACTGTTGGTACTGTAATTTGAAAACTGAATCTGGGAGCTTGGTAACTTGTAATTCTTCTTGAATACTTAATCAAATTGAGTGCCTTGAAGCTGCTTGAGAAAAAGAAAATACAGAAATAATATAGCTTACTAAATTGGAGTTAAAGATTTCAGGCAAACTGGTGCTTTTCCTTGGGGGATCATGTATTATTAAGAACAGAGTTTGTCGTGGTAGAAGCTAGAGAATTGGAAAAGAAACACTACGGCTGGAAACTGAAAAAAGCGGCTGTGAAACTCTTTTCTGCCATCACTTAATTTCAAAATGCTTGCTCTTTCTCAGTGTTGCTCTGTAGTTGTATACATCTATTTGTATTTCAGATCTATGAATTGATATTCATATCTAACTACAGACATTATTGTGTTCTCACTGAATTTATTTTCTTCCATTGCTAGGCGTATCATTGACTTTGTTAGTGGAGTAGAAGAGTTCAGCCTGAAAATAGTAATATGGCTTCCCGCGACATTCTAGGTAATCTCAGAAAACTTCTCTGTTTTGTAAACTGTCATATGCAGTTCCTGTAACTTGTTCTTTGTGGCCCGATTGAGATGATCTTCTTAGTCGCTGGTTCATTTTTTTGGCAGTATAGGCAAATAAATTTCCGATATAGATTATTGCATTTTGTGTGTGTATCTTTCAACAAATTTAGTTAGGTAGGTAACCTAGATATCCTTTGCATGCGGATTTTTGAAAATCTAAACCCCCCCCCCCCCCCCCCCCTTTCATAAACTTTGAATGCATCCTCAAAGTACTTGTGACTACTTTGAATGCATCCTCAAATTACTTGTGTCTGTCAGAAATCAAAGTGAGTTTCTTAGCAGCAAGAAAATCAATTTGCAACGCATTCACAAAATTTCAGCCTCACTCTCATATATTCAAAATCAAAGTTGCTTCAAATAATTTAGCAGTACATTTCAGTAAACTAGTCAGTATAAATATGCAGAATATCACTCAAAAGCACATCAAGATTTTGGGAGTATAGGCAAATAATATTCTGTTATAGATTATTGCATTTTGTGTGTGTATCTTTCAACAAATTTAGTTAGGTAGGTAACCTAGATATGCTTTGCATGCGGATATTTGAAAATGTAACGTGGCTACATGATTTATGTTATGAATGTTGTGTTTCTTAATTGACAGGGTGTAAACATTGTTCACACGTGATCTGTGTAATTAATCATGATTACTGAATTTGAAATGGTGATTTTTACTTCAGGGGTTCAAACGGAGGACGGTCGTTTATGCCCTGGACCTCAGGATACATCCGTGCTGTATCTACAGCATAATCATCGATCTGAGCTGGTTTGGAAGGATGCGGATGTCCCCGTTTTAGACATAAAACGATGTGATCATTATTTATGGGAGGGTTACCCATTTGACATACGTGTTGAAGCATTGCTACGGGAAGTAGGCTTCTATGGTGTTTATGTTGGCAGTAAAATAAAATTGGATTGGCATTTGGTAACTTCACTTATAGAGCGGTGGAGACAGGAGACACATACTTTCCACCTCCCAGTTGGCGAGGCAACCGTTACATTGCAAGATATCGCCGTTATTTGGGGCTTGCCAATACATGGGTGGCCAGTTATTGCCGATGAACAGGTCCGCTCAATTTTGGAATGGCAGAATTTGGCAATTGAGTTGTTGGGGTATGCGCCTGACCCCGACGATTTCGATGGTGATCGTTTGGTGCTAAAGAGCATAGCACGACATTTAGCTCTTCACCCACTGACACCAACTTCTACAGTTACTGAGGTGCATCAGCATACTAGGTGCCGTTTAATGGAGTTTATCAGTTTCATTTGTCCTGACAAGTCTGGGACAAAGTGCAAATTAATGTACTTGCACCTGTTGGCAGATGTACAAGAGATAGGGAATTATAGTTGGGGCAGTGCGGTGCTTGCCTCCTTATATCGAGGAATGTGTAGAGCAGTGAAGAAGGGCACAGCAAGTGTTTGTGGGCCACTAGTACTGCTGCAGATTTGGGCTTGGGAAAGAATTCCAAAACTTCGCCCAACGATTCTTAATGAACATATTGCTCAAAATGATCAAAATATCTCAGCTAGTCCACGTGGCTGCAAGTAAGCCATCTAGTACTTCAATTTTTTAATTTCCGAGTTTACAATTTAGTTTTGGATATGGATGATACAATTACGCTTTTCGATTTGAGAGATGATGCCCTTTTCTCTTTTTTTACAGATGGATGATGCCTTTAAGCTTCCCAAATGTCAGCACACACGTTTTGCGTATTTATCGGAGCCAGTTAGACTATCTTTTGGAGGGAGATGTAAGTATTACTTTTGCAAAATCATTCCACTTATATGAAATTTGTTTTAATGAAAGCACCTTGTTCGCAGTTCATTTGGCAACCTTATCATGAAGATGAGTTGACTGAACTCCCAGCATACTGTTTGAGTGGGCGGGAAATTTGGAACGTGACTATTCCGTTGATCAACTTTGATGTGGTCGAGTTGCATGCTCCAGACCGAGTTATGCGGCAGTTTGGGTTCTACCAAGGCGTGCCACAAGATATTGACACACTCTCTACACTCCACCGTATTGACCGTAGAGGGCGTGTCGGAGAAAAATGGGAGCAAAAATATTCCAATTACATAGATTGGTGGCAAGAGGCAGAAGAGTGCAGTGTAGTTGGTTTTACTGATAGTACACCATTACCCTATCACTCGTCGTACATGCAATGGTATATTAGCATAACTCGATTATTAATAGGCAACCCATCCCACCGCCTAAACCAAGGTATGCAACCGTTTGGAGCGCTCGTTGAGTATTGGGTAAGTTCACTTGGATACTCGTTGTGCATTTTCATTTTTGTTTATTTTAATATGTCATATAATGTCTTCTTTTTCTCATACATATAGGGTCAATGTTTAACTCAACTTCATGGGTCTTTGGATGAGGCTTTGCAAAATCTCCACATGGATGACTATCCGATTGAGTCCAAGCTGCTTGATATGCGCAATATGTGTGGTCGCGCACTCGATTTAGCTGGAGAGACTCGGCGGCTACAACATAATTATGGTCGAGTTACAACCTCACGACCTACGGAGGGGGCAACATCCTCCTCGCAGTCTCCGTACTGTGGAGCCTACACGTCCACGCATGGCCATGGTGTGCCTTCCACATCAGCGCACAATCAAGAAGATCAAAACGCAGGTTCGGACCATGATGATGCGTATTTTTCTGGATACACAATCCAACAAGGTGCAGATCTCTCACATTGTCGAGCATCCACTACACACTCAATGCATGTTGAGGGCTACACGCGTACCAAATCTGCGTCGTTGGGACAGTCACTAGTTCGTGGGGAACAAACCCCAGAAGAACACACCTATCAGGCTTTTGACAGACCCAACAGCTCAACGAGGGACCATTTGCCAAGAATTGTGTATAAGCGTCGTACGGCTGCCTCTTACAAGGAGGATGACCCACGGCGCCTCTCTTTCCATGTTGAACCTCAACCCAATGCTCAACAACCAAAGAGGAAACAGCCGAGTAGGAAGAGAAATCCTCCCCCTTGTGGTACAGAAGGTTGCCTATGAAAGTAATATTGGGATGATAAATGTGCCGTGTCATTTTGTAGATGGATACTTCACTGTTTTTCCTTATTGGTTTGAAGTTGAATATGGTTTTTAGATCATTGTCAGTGATTTGGTATGGTTTATTGTTGGGCTGTTTTACTGTGAATGATTATGTTACTGGTTGTGGGTTGATGTGAATTGTTAACAGGTTGTTTGGTCCATTTACAGGGGAAACTCTGTCCGTTTGTTTATAACATTTGTAATCTGGCACACTTTGGTGCGACATTTAAAAATCATAGTAACTCTGTCTCCATTATAAAGCGAAATTGAATTCCTGAACCAAGAATTTTTATAGTTCAACTATTGGAATAAATTCCATACAGTGCTTACACATCAGTGGCCTAGCAATGCTTGTGTAATCTACTTTCACAAATGATATTGTGACCATTGGAGAACTTCACTTACATTTGAAAAAACTGTGACTTTTGCATCAAGTTCAGCATGCAACGCTATGCACAATGGAGATGGAAATATCCATTTTTCATTAGCTAGACATACAAAACAAGGAAATAAACAACATACATAGATACTACAGGAATGTTTACCCAGGACAAAGGTGTCGAGACAAAGAATTGAAAAGGGCTACATTAGATTTCTTCGTGAAGAGTAAATTCATATGAATAAATAAGCAATCAACATTAACATACGTATTCCATCATCAGAACTCATAATCTACATATTGACTCAGCTCAACTTACAATAAGGGCTACATTACTGTTCTTTGTCAAGAGTAAAACATATGAGCTCCAAGTTGTTAGCTCCTCTCGCAAGTTCTTTGCATGGATTAGGTACCTAAGATGCTGGCCGTAAGTCACTCAAAACTCATCTTTGCAGTTCATAATACAATGAAGAACCTTCAACTGCTCTGCAACATATGTTTCATACAAAAGCATGGAAACCTCCCTAACAGAAACAACACATTCGTTACTAATCAAATAGAACCCGAAAATACTATGGTATGAAATTTTTAAAAACAAAATAGACACAAATGAACTTGTAATTAGTGTAATATCAGATTATTGAAAAGACTTCAGGGCCAGAAATGTATCTTTCAAAAGAAACAACATAGCTGAAGAAGTATCAACTTCGCATTATTTGGTGAGTTATGAATAATATCGTTTAAGTTTTATTCAAACAATCCGGTGCTTCATAAATATGGGAAAATGAGAGAAGAGGCTGAAAGACAATACTCCCTCCGAAAGTACTGCACAAGAAAAAAGAAGATAGGCAACTTCCAGGTTTTTGTGTGGTCGCAATGCCCAAACAAATCATCTGACCATTCCATATGTAAGATGTTGCTGATGTTTCCACCGTTATATAGTTTTGTTCACATTCAGAAATTAAATTCAGTCAGCAGTCCTTAATTACAAGTTTATAAACTGATTTTTTTCCCCTTTTTTCGCTGCATCACTTTCAGATCATAAGCAAGTGGAATTCAGAAAAGTCATGGCTTCCGGTAGAAAGAAAATTGAATTTCATATACTTCATAGTACTTCATATAAAAGTTTCATAATTTTCTCTTACTATTATCTTACTCTTTATGACCATTCATATAAATTACAAAAAGTGGCTGACCTGCAGTTTTCCAGATGCAGTACTGCTCATTTTCAAACTCAAACATCATTTTACTCTCATCCAAGAAATTATCAGAAGCATACAAAATGTTCTATACATCAAGAATTGAAACTTTTGAACTTCCCGTGATACTCCCCAACAACTGCCTCGATGACAATACAACAGCAAAACACAAAGATATGACTCGAAAATGATTCAATACAATCAATAGCTGCATGCAAATGTCTGACCATAACAGGATTCCAAACACAAGTAATATATTGCTGCTGTGAGGATAAAGGAAATATCTGTCAATGACCATTCATACCCGTTTCATGTTCGATTTCTGGAATCCAATCCTGCGAACTGATCCATAGCTATTCATTTGCTCATCAGTGAACTGTGATAATGTAGTCCTAGAACAACAACAACAAAACAACAAAAAGAGTCAAAGTGGAAAACATAGAAGAATAAAAACAAAAAGAGTCAAATCTTTCCACATCATAGAAGAGGCTTATAAGCTGAGCTAATGGCGTATATAGTGTCATGATCCTTCTGATTTACAAATATAGTTATACAGCTACAGAGCAAAAGTATACCAAGGTGCAGCTGTGCAATATTTGGAAACAGTATAGAGTTAAAACATGAAAGAAACAGTTGCTTTTATAGAACTACAAATTTTCAGCACATACCTCAAGTGTGTGCTTTAGCCCTAGCACGTAGTTGTGCAATATTGGGACACGACTTTTTATTGTGTCCATGTCTGCCACATGCCTTGCATTGTCTCATCCTTGGAGCATCCATCTCATTTGTAATTCTCAACGAACAACGTCTCCCCCGCTGAGTACGTCGACGATACCCATTCGGGAACAACTGAAACGGCGCGGATGGCCAATAATCTTTGTGCAGAAGAGGCGTGAACTGATATGCATAAGTCGCCTCCATCATTGCAGATCCATACAATCCATCAACCAAAGATATGGGATCGCGGCCCATTTTTGCGCAAACCTTTATTACATGTGAACATGGAATTTTATAAATCTGGTATTTCCCACATGTACATGTTTGTTCCTGAAGATTAACAGTGTGCACATTGTTACCCTTGCTCCCATGTACCCCAGTCACTACCTGGTACAACCCATTATCCCCATGAAAAGCAGTTACGTTATGGTAGTTTGATTTGGCCTGATTCCGTAGAAACCGGTTCACCACTTTGGTAGGCCACGGATCGTTATCCGTCATATATTTTTTTGCCTCCTTACGGTATTTATCAAAATATTTCACTAACCGGAAGAAAGTGAAGCGGACACAAGATGTAACTGGTAATTCTCTAGCTCCCTTCAGAACACCGTTTAATGACTCACTATGATTTGTTGTCATAATACCATATCGAAAACCGCCATCGTAACAAAGAGACCACTTCTGAACCGGTATGCCAACTAACCAGGTGTATGCTCTCTCATTTAGCTGTCGAATCTGATCCATAGTTGTATTAAATTTGCGAACCTGATGCGATCGAGCAGCCTTGTACATAAGATCATTCAAAACAGTATTCTTGAATTCCTTACTGAAGTTAGCCTCAACGTGGCGGGAACAGAAGCGATGATATACGTAAGGAGGTTGTAACTGGGGATTGTTATTCACCGCATGTAATATACCCTTGTGTCGATCAGATATTAAACTAATGCCTCGTCGACCAGCGATGACGTGTCTGATCAAATTGTCCAAAAACCATGACCAATTTGCCAAACTTTCCTCATCTGTAAGTGAGAATGCCAATGGGAATATATGTTCTGCAGCATCAATTCCAACAGCAATCAGAAGTTTCTCCTTATATTTTCCTAGCATATGCGTCCCATCGATAGTGATCACCGGCCGACAGTGGGCGAAACCATCTATGCTAGATTTGAAAGCCCAGAAGACTGAGTGGAAAATCTTATACCCTGCATTGCCACCTTCGGCGTGTCTCCAATCCACAACAGTCCCTGGGTTACTTTGTTGCAGAGCCAATAAAAAGTTGGGAAGTTCCTTGTACGATTCATCCCAATCTCCATACACCATTTTCACCGCTTTTTGTTTACCCAGCCATGATTTCTTATATGATATATCAACACCTAATCTGTGCACATCAGTCCTGACATCACATGGTTTGTAAGAGACATTTGCCTGCACATGGTCCCTTACCAAACGACCCACCATATTGCAATCAACATTAGGATGATTATCTCCTAAATTATCAGGGGTACATGTGTGCCCAACTATTAGTGTGGTAATCTCCCAATAACCATGATTTTTCATATGCGACCCCCTCAGACACCAGCTGCAATGGTTGTCCTTATAATAGATACAACGAACAAACCACGTTGACGCATTTGACTCATGTACTCTGAAGTACCTATGTGACCGAACAGACCACATTTTCACGGCATGCTGTAACTGTTGTTTGCTGGCAAATACCATTCCCTTGGTAAGTTCTGACGTAAGATCATCATCCCAAACAGGTCGGCCCCTAGACTCGAACATATCAGCCATATGATATTCTTCGTCACCTATGTCATGAAAGAATGCAATGCTAGTTCCTTCATCCTCATGCGGAATAATTTCCGTAGGAGAATGAGTTTCAACTGCGAGGCTGGCATCTGAGTCGTGGCTAGATTCAATCTGATCTGAACGATTATAATCATCTTCGCCCTCATTATTTTCAGTGAATATATTATCTGGGCCGTTTCCACCATCAAACTCTTCTACACTATCATTATCATCTACGAGGGCATTTTGACCTGCGTGCACTATAGCTCCACCACCCTTATACCCCGTATTTGTTACATTGATATCCACCAAACTTGTGTTTACTAGATCGATATTACCATGTACAGGCTTAGGACAAATCAAAGTAGGAGTCCTAACATCATCCCCAAATGGTGAAATCCTTGATGGCATGTGGTCTACCAAGCGAGTCAAAGGATTTGATGAAGTCCCTACTTGCGTACTTCGATTTTCAGGCCAAATAAACTCATTTGCCAACACGGCTCCATACTGGCTCCAAGTACCAGAGATATCTGGAGTTCCAGATCCACAATTAAGCAGTTCTGTAAACGACAAGCCCGAGGATGCTTGGACATTAAAGGGATGACCAGCTAAAGTTTGGATTGGTTCCGCAACCTCCTCTTTAACTAGAAAGAGTTGTACAGCTCCAGCGAATGGGAAATGCTTCGGGATCAGTACCATATCCTTCAAAGTTTCATCATCATCTACCGGGAGATGTTCCCAAATTGTCCCATGGTGGAAGTTACTCATAGGATATCTACAAAACACCCGTAACTTATATTGGGAAGGGACTGTTCCGGTAATTTTGTAGAACATGTGAAGTAACTCAAGGAAGCTAATATTCTCAGCAACAGACATATATCGTTTCGCTGGGCAGCTATATTTTGAACCCGCTGGCCCCTCCTCTATGCATCCATCCCAATATAGGGCGAGCTTCACAGACCTCGCAGACATATTGATACCCTACAACTGTACGATCATGTAACCTTATGTTATCTTAACCAAGAATAATGATTTATAATACCTGCTTTTGTGGATTAAGGGAAACTACCCATTGAAATTATGATATGCCATCAAATGCTTAACACATCGAAGGACTGAAACAACTAAAGTTTAAGACGACTAATTGCCATAAAATCACATATTTTCAACCGACGAATAAGATTGACCGCTAAAGTAGACCAGTTTTTTCAATGAAAAGAACAAACAATTGGTATTCACGTCCTCACATTATAACGAAAACGGTTAATTTAGAGAAGAATATGGTTCACCTGAATAGTAGTGCGTACGAAGAAGCAAGCACCAAACGCATTAAAAATACATAAACCTGAGTGCACTGCCACAAAAAATGAATCAAAATTATGATAAATTCACAGAGAGATCATGCTTACCTTAGTTCCTTACTCCATATACACAGAGAACACTGAGGGGAAAAAATTAGAAAAAATAAGCAACAAACAATTGATTGAGTGCATTTAAAATGATGTTTGAGGTTGAAAATATTGAACTACTTCATCTGGAAAACTGCAGGGCAGCCACTGTTTGTAATTTTAAAATGGTCTTAAAGACTAATAGAAAATTATGTCTCCTTGTGATCCGTGGCAGAAAGGCTACATTTTACTAGCAGCCGATGATTTGGATATTACGCCCACGGTTTATGTTTCCTACGTGTGTCAATGCAGAACAAGAGTTAGAAGACAAAAATGACTCCAAGCCCTCTGACCAAATATGTTAGTTTAAACTCAAGAGTCGCTATATGTGCAAGTATACAGTTGATTCTATCCTACATTGCAAATCTGAAAAGAACCCGAGGATAACAAATAAAGCAAATCAATTAAAGAATACAGTTGATTCTATCCTACATTGCAAATCTGAAAAGAACCCGAGGATAACAAATAAAGCAAATCAATTAAAGAAAACCTACAATCTCTATATGTGAGGTAAAGCTAAGAAATGAATAGTTAAGTCACCTTCATGAAGCCTGCAGCATCCTCTTCTGCTGTACCACTAAATCCTCCAATAAGCACAATACCTGATCCATAAACTGCAATCATTACCATAGTCCCAATTCCACTAGAGTTTCACAGCCCAATTTCAAGTATAGCAAAATTCTACAGTTACTCCACAACGATTCTATCAAACCAATGACTAGCAAAATAGCATTTTAAGCCCTAACATTGTACTGAAATCAGATTCAAAAACTGCAGTATTTTTCCTTCAAACAGTAGAATTTCTACTTCTCAACCCAGCTGTAAACTGACCCCATACAGCAGCGAACACCTACAACTTCAATAAGAGCTTGAACTTTTAATGACCTTGAACAAAGAAACCAACTTGAAGATTCTCATTAATTTTTTTTCAGAACTATGAATGTATTGACCTGCTATCATGATATAAAATGCTTAACATTTTTGGAAACCCCTCTTCTGTGTTTTTTACTACTGAAAATGCCTTTTCAGCTAAAGACTGCAAAGCAAATAATGAAGCCTACCTATACACTTCAATATCACTAAAACCTTGCAACTAAGGAGATACCTAAATTTCACCTGGTTGCTTTTTAGATAGATTATGAAGTGTGGCAGAAGAAACAATTAGCAAAGGATGGCCTTATATTTTCCATTGTACCTTATGCATTTACAAATGCTCCTTTGAAGTTCATGACTACCTAAGTTTGCATGATTTCAGGCTCACCAACAAGGCATTTACGAGGTGCAATGTATTAGATAGCTTTAGTTTTTATTTAGTCTTAGATAAAGCAGCTCTTTATGTTGGTGCAATCTGTTTCACATGAAGGCTTCATCTATTGTGTTATTTACATTCTGAAGTTATACGCAAACAACTAGACGAAGGTACTTAGAGTTGTCTTTTGTAATTGCAGAGAGGAGCATTTCCTTTATGTCCAAATGAGAAGGAGTTCATATTCTTTCCTCTTAATTATGAGCTTCCCATACCATCTCAGTTACAAGAAGTTGATATTTTGCTCCATAAAGCAACAGATGAGATAGTTGATGTCGAAATGAGCAGTGCCTTAAAGTTGGTTAGCAAAATCACATTTACAAATGGCATGTAGGAATTACTAAGGTACCTTCAACCGGAGCAATATTGATTAGTTCTTTATGTGTGATGCCTAGAGTTGAACAAAATTTCTCATACAAACTGCTATAGCTTCTGATTAATTTCATTAAGAAGCATTTTTTTGTGTTATTTAAATAGCATAGAAATGGCAATACTAATTTTTCTGCCATTTTTAAATTGAATACTCCTTAACCAAGGTTCAAATGTATTTGTGCAGAAAACTGACCCAATACAGCAGCAGCAAACACCTACAACTTCAATAAGAGCTTTAACTTTTACTGAGGCTTTCTTTCAAACATGTTATAGACATCAGAGTCCACTCAATGACTCAATTTTGTTCCATTCTCTTTACTTCGCAATTTGCACCCATGTAAAGAATGATTTACACAAACAAACATAAGAAGCACTACCATGCTAATATCAATGTTAACCGTTAAACAACCAACCTTTTTAAAACTGAACAATCCAACTGCAGCAGCACGGTCGGGCGCGACCTTGTACGTGGTCGGGAGTTCACGTCGCCTAATTCGGTTGCCGTCGTTCTCGCTTGCGTAGATGGTGTCACGTCCCGGTTTTTGGCTAGCTTCACCGCAATGGCTGCTGTGAAATGTGGGCAAAGTGAAAGAAAACTAAAAGCTACGAGATGGGCTTATGTCTATTAAGTTGGAATCCTGATTTACTAAAATTTAGGCCCGTTCCAAAGAAGTCGAAGCTGGCAACTTCGACTTCAGGCAAAATATTGCCATCCCAAAGAAGTCGAAGTTGCCAACTTCGACTTCAGGCAAAATATTGCCTTTTGCCTGAAGTCGAAGTTACCAACTTCGACTTCAGGTAAAAGGCAATATTTTGCCTGAAGTCGAAGTTGCCAGCTTCGACTTCAGGCAAAATATTGCCTTTTCCCTGAAAGCGAAGTTATGAACTTCGCTTTCTGTCTTTACACAGAAAGCGAAGTTCACAACTTCGATTTCTCTAATTCGGGAATTCCATCAAGATTATCCCTATTTTGGGAATTTCTAATTAAAAATTCATTTTTAATGGAAAAAATTCGTCCAGAGTTAAAAAAATACAATAAGTAGAAATTAGCACAAAATTTCTACTAATGTCCTTACTTTTTAAGTGTAACCACGAATAGTTTATTAGTAAATATATGAAAAAGTAAAATAATAATAATAACAATAATATAGTTATTTTATTGGGATAATTAATTTTAAAAAACGAAGCGACTTTCACCGAGAGAGTGATTACATATTTCACTCATGCATTGTCTTTATTCTATCGTGAAATAATAGTTTCTGAGTCATGAGTTAAAATTGTATTTTGAAAATTATGTCATTGTTATAATAAATAGAAAATATTTTGAAGTCGTAAATGGAGTGTGGAGGATGAAATATTTTGAAGTCGTAAATGGAGTGTGGAGGATGAAAATAATGTGAGGAAAAACTTCATATAATTTGTCCCTTTTTTTCTTTTTTATGTTTTAACACGTACAAGATTACAATAATTGGAGGACAAAGGGTGGGGAATGAATTTGATTATTCACCATCATGCATGTGTTCTGATATCATAAATTTAGCTTCTGATATCATAAATTGATTCCAGTAGCTAAAGTTTGAAATTCAATTGCTAGCATCTAAAATTCAATATTTCAGATTCTAAAGAGGCAGCCGAACAGCTCACTGAACCTATATCGGATTCCGAACATGTTGCCGAACTGCTCCCCAAACTTAGTTTTCAGTTCTTTTCTTCTTCTTTTCGTTTGCTTGCCGTTTCTTCATTTTAACTCCATTTTCTTCACGGTTTTTTACGTTGGTCCTCCCGTGAACTTTTCTTCTGCATTTTCTTACTTAGAACATCCATTAACTTAATTCTCATATTTGTTAACTCATCAATCAAAATAAGGATTAAAACCAATCGAGTCTAACACCTAATAATGAACTAGAAGTATTTTTTTTCTTATTACTCTGGACGTGTGAAAATTTTTTTGCACCTTCTTTGAAAATAACTCATGTTTTGGTCATTTTACGGGGGCGGGAAAGTAAATTTTTCGACAAAATTGAGCGTTGCGCCTCAACTTAGTACTGATCGGTCCTCGATTTTTTAAAGGTTGCCATTTTCTTAAATATTGATTGCCCTCCACACTGATATTGCCTAAAAATGAACTATAAATATATATATTTTTTTACTCGGGAGGTGTGAAAAATTTTCCTAACCTTCTTCGAGAATAACTCATGTTTGGAAAATTTTACAAGGGCTGAAAAATAAATTTTTGGACAAAACTGAACATTGCGCCTACACTTACTACTGATTGGTCCTCGTTTTTTCAAAGGCTGCTCTTTTCCTAAATATTGATTGTCCTCCATACTAGTTTGCCTAAAAATGAAGTAGAAATATTTTTTTCTTATTACTCGGGACGTGTGAAAAAATTTCCACACATTCTTCGAAAATTACTCATGTTTTGGTCATTTTACGGGAGCGGGAAAATAAATTTTGGACAAAATTGAGCATTGCTCCTCAACTTAGTACTGATCGGTCATCGACTTTTTAAAGACTGCTATTTTCTTAGATATTGATTGCCTTCCACACTAATATTGCCAAAAAATGAACTATAATTTTTTTTTTCTGACTCGGGATGGATGTGTGAAAAATTTTCCTGACTTTCTTCGAGAATAACTCATGTTTGTGTAATTTTACGGGGGCTGAAAAATAAATTTTTGGACAAAACTGAGCTTTGCCCTTCCACTTACTACTGATTGGTCCTTGATTTTTCAAAAGTTGTCATTTTCTTAAATATTGATTGCCATCCACATAATATTGCCTAAAGAGGAACTCTAAATATTTTTTTTTCTGACATGGGACGTGTGAAAAACTTCCGTAACCTGTTCGAGAATAACTCATGTTTGGGTAATTTTACGGGGGCTGAAAAATAAATTTTTGGACAAAAATAAATTTTGCACCTCCACTAGTTAATTATTATGACAACACTGAGCTCTGTGCCTCCACTAGCTCATGTTTGTACACGTCCCAAGTAATAAGAAAAAAATGTTTCTAGTTCATTATTAGGCAAAACTAGTGTGGAGGGAAATCGATATTTAAGAAAAGAGTAGTCTTTAAAAAAAGAGGACCGATCAGTACTAGGTTGAGGTGCAAGGCTCAATTTTGTCCAAAAATTTATTTTTCCGCTCCCATAAAATGACCAAAACATGAGTTATTTTCAAAGAATGTACGGAAAGTTTTTCACACTTCCCAAGTAATAAGAAAAAAAATATTTTTAGTTCATTATTAGGCAAAACTAGTGTGAAGGGCAATCAATATTTAAGAAAATGACAGCCTTGGAAAAATTGAGGACCAACAGTAGTAAGTGAAGGCGCAAAGCTCAACTTTCTCCAAACATTTATTTTCCAACCCTCGTAAAATTACCCAAACATGAGTTATTCTTGAAGAAGGTTAGAATATTTTTCACACGTCCCGAGTAAGAAGAAAAAATTATTATAGTTCATTTTTAGGCAATATTAGTGTGGAGGGCAATCAATATCTAAGAAAATGACAGCCTTTAAAAAATCGAGGATTGGTCAGTACTAAGTGAGGCGCAACGCTCAATTTTGTCCAAAAATGTATTTTCCCGCTCCCGTAAAATGACCAAAACATAAGTTATTTTCGAAGATGTGCGGAAATTTTTTCACACATCCTAAGTAATAAGGAAAAAATATTTCTAGTTCATTTTTACGCAAAATTAGGGTGGAGGGAAATCAATATTTAGGAAAAGAGAAGCCTTTGAAAAAATGAGGACCTATCAATAGTAAGTGTAGGCGCAATGCTTAGTTTTGTCCAAAATTTTATTTTTCTGCCCTCGTAAAATTATCCAAACATGAGTTATTCTCGAAAAAGGTTAGGAAAATTTTTCACACATCCCGAGTCAGAAATTTTTTTTTGAAAAATAGTTCCTCTTTAGGCAATATTAGCGTGGAGGGCAATCAATATTTAAGAAAAGGGCGGCCTTTAAAAAATCAAGGACCGATCAGTACTAAGTTGAGGCGCAATGTTCAATTTTGTCCAAAAAATTATTTTCTCGCTCCCATAAAATAACCAAAACATGAGTTATTTTGGAAGAAGGTGCGGAAATTTTTTCACAAGTTCTGAGTAATAAGAAAAATATATTTCTAATTCATTTTTAGGAAAAATTAGTATGGAGGGCAGTTAATATTTACGAAAAGAGCAGCTTTTGAAAAAATGAGAACCAATTAGTAGTAAGTGTAGGCGCAACGCTCAGTTTTGTCCAAACATTTTTTTTCGGCCCTCGTAAAATTATCCAAACATGAGTTATCTCAAAGAAGGTTAGGAAAATATTTCACACCTCCCGAGTAAGAAAAAAATATTTATAGTTCCTTCTTAGGGAATATTAGTGTGGAAGGCAATCAATATTTAAGAAAATGACAGCCTTTAAAAAACCGAGGATCGATTAGTGCTAAGTTGAGGCGCAATGCTCAATTTTGTCAAAAAATTTAATTTTCCGCTCTCGTAAAATGACCAAAACATGAGTTATTTTTGAATAAGGTGCATAAATTTTTTCACACGTCCCGAGTAATAAGAAAAAAAAATTTCTAGTTCATTATTAGACAATATTTCTGGACGGTTTACATATTTCAAATTTAATGGATTTGAGGATGATATGGTCTTGTTAAAATATATTCTAAAACATGCTTCTTAGTTCTGGAAAGAGTTGATGTAGTACTTCGGTGAATTCCATTTCCATGCTTTTGTGAATCTAGGTGCTTTACCAAATCATTAATGAAATGCAATTAATCTATCCGTTCATGCACTCTAAAATACTAAAATGAGGTTTGGCGAAAGGGTGGGGGAAGAGAATTGAAACATAAAGGGTTTTATTTATTTTTTTTATGAATAAATAAATTTGATATTTATATCATATATAGCACAAAAATGCTGAAATCGAAAGTAACATTACTTTCATCTCCTCTATTGATTAAAATTTTCTATTACCGTGAAAGAAATCAAATCAACTATTGTGATTTCAAAAAAAAAAAATCAAATATTGAGAATAATTCAAACGGAAATTAAAAACACAATCAATCAAAAGCACCCCTCAATCAACTAAAATATGAATGTTCTTTGTATTTACCATGAATATTTATGTGTATCATGTAAACCTTATGGAAACTAAAATGTAATTAAATAAATCCACATTATTTTTTTTAGGCTTAATTACTATTTACCCCTTGTGTTATTGGCTTTTGACTATTTGGCCCCTCGATATTTTTAAAACTAACTAGTTGTCCCCCGTGTTTCTAAAACTAACTGTTTGCCTCCCTTACCAGTCAAACCATCTGACTAATAACAAAAAGGCCAAACATCTCTAATAACAAAAAGGCCATAGCTTATAACAATTAACCAAAAGGCCAAACATCTCTAAAATTGTACCATATAACCTATTTATAAACCAACAGGTTATACACACAACAATTAACTAAGTACATAGCTTACAACAATTAACCAAGTTTGATAATTAATAAGTAGGGTGTAATTTTTACATAATTTTTAATAAGGGCAGTGAATTATTATTAGTTAAAAATTTTAAAATAAAAATGTATACACATAGATATATTTACCCTTAACTCATTAACAAAAAAAAAAATTTTTTAAAAAAATCTTGAATCCATGGTCCCTTATTATCAATCATGAAACAAAAACCTCAAATTTGAATCATGTCTGAGCCGTCTAAAAGAGCAAAGCCAAGCCAAAATTGCAGAAATCCTCAATCTCCTTCCTTTATCTACCAAGTCTCGAGATTTATTAAATTTATGATCTGAGGAACTCAATTCAACTGGCTAAAATGAGCAATGAGCCGTTTAACATTCTTGAACAGTACAAGCTTTTATATTTTTTATTTATAAAATGAAACTGCTACTCTGGTACAGTAAGTTACTTTTAGGGTTTAAGATTAGAATTTAAAGAAGAGTTTAATGTTAAAATTTAGGGTTTATTTAACATTAGCGGGCGAAAACATTGAAATTCAATTTTCCCTCTTTTTTTTTTTTTTTTTTTTCCATTTAAGTGACAGTTTCGTTCAGATATATATTTTTTCTTCTCGTTAACCATATTCATTGTTTTTCACATAAATTATAATGAATTTTGTGGTTTATCAGTTGCTCACATTAATATTTAATAGACTCAATGAAATAAAAACGTTCATTTAAAATATTCATTTTTTAAAATAAAAATCAACACGGCTTTGCTTTCACATTGAATACGTGAAGGCAGCTTTGTACTGCTTTCACGTTTCGAAAACGTAAAAGGTCTGAATATAATAAAAACAATATAATATTACTAAATGTTATAAAAAAAAATTAAAAAAATGGTTTCAAGTTTTCAGAATGTGAAAGCAAACTATCACGTTTTGAAAATGTGAAACTCATATGTTCTACTTTGAAAATGTACTTACACCGGAGTTGCAGACGGCAGAATCCTCAAATACAAAGGTTCAAACGAGGGGTTTGTTGATTTTGGCATAACCTCACCTTACTGGTAAAATTTTCTCCTCTCAATTACATATTAATCACTTCGGTTGAAAATTTCCCTTAAAAGAAAATTATTCTTCTTGTATGTAATTCTGTAGGACCAAGGAAAAATGTTCTGGTGCCAATGGCTTTCACGAAAACACTTCAAAAATATGTGGAAGGCCAGAAGGTCTTAGCTTTGATTTGATCACCGGTCATCTCTATGTGGTCGATAGATATATGGGATTCCTCGTAATCCCACCTTCCGGTGGGTTAGGAATTCGGCTTGCAGCAAGATTCAACGGCGCGAATTTCACATTCCCAGATGCAATAGACATCGATCAAGCATCGCGGAACGTATATTTATTGAATTTTTTGTCGCCACATCAGTTATAAATTTATCTTACGATATAATTTTTCTTCAAAGTAATATATATATATATATATCTCTTTATTGGTATCAATATTGTAAATAGATAATACATCATCACAGTTAATAATGATATTATTGTTAAAATGCCAAAGTTACAAATTACTATTTCAACTTTAATATTCTCAAACTAGCTAACATTGATATTCACATGAACAAAAAGCAGTACTGATACAATAATATTTGAAAAGATGAGCACCTTTCGGTATTATAGCCCTACATACAAACTCACATTCAGAATTGGCAAAATTCCCATAACAATACTCTTGGAAATCTCCTTCCATTGTACAAGTCTTGTTGTTCAACTCCTTAACTGGATTAGTAGCAGTTACTTGACCTATATTGAACAATTAAGAAGAAAGTTATTTCCAATAACATTTTAAATAATTATATTTTAATATGGAAATTAAAGAAGTGAAATTCCATAATATTTTCAATTTTCTTTTGTTTAGCTAATAGATTATTTGTTGCACTTTTTGTGTATTACTGAGAACATCACAATCTTTTATGTAATGAAATGATATTATTTTCTTAAGAAACATTGTGATTTAAAAGTGTGGTAGAGGAATTAACTAATTCCATAGAAATGTCTAATAGACAATAGTACATCGTTTTCATTGTTAAACATAAAGAGAACTATATTTTTCAATTTCAATGTGAATTCCTTCGTATATTAAAAACCAAACAAAAGCTAGACCACAAAATTTTGCAAAAGGAAGAAGAGATGAAGGAGAAGAAGAGGAAGAGTGTACCTGTTACGAGGTACGCAAGGGTATATAATATGAAAACGAAAATAGACCACGATTTCGACATTTGAAATAAAACCGTCACCTACCAATTGCACTATGATGAATGTTCTTTTGGTTTGTAGGGGTGGTCATTTGAGACTTACTTATATTGAGAATTTGATAACTAAAAGGATTTTGGAGGTTATTCACCCCTTTATGAAACCTTTCATTTATTGGGTTCACATTAATAGCATTTATGTCTATCTTTAAAAGAAATTCGTTACACAAAAATTAAGCATCTGTTACTTAAAATTTTTCTTGTTTATGCTATTGCAAATTGATTACACGGTTCTTGAACATCGCTTAATCTAATAATCTTTTTATCCTTATAATAGATTTTTTTTCCCTTATGAAGGTTATTAAACAAATTTCAGTTATTAATTAATCTATATTTTTTAGTGATTTGAAACCTTAGCGTGTAAAATATTACGTTATTTTCAAACCACAAGTGTCGAATTTAACCACTAAAATATCGCGTTTGGCCATTTATGCGATTGGCTTGTCTGACGATCGGCCGATAGACTATCTCATAGTTTTATGTGATCTTCATGTAGAGGATTTCTAGAGTTTGTACTAATTTTCGGTTAGCATTTATATGGAATTTTTTTTTTTTAATGAATGTAGGTGGGCAGATAGCCCATTTTATTATTGGAAGAAGAAATTATTGCAGTACAACTCAAAAAAACGAAACAAAAACAGGCTAAGGCCTCAAGTAAGGAAAGCTACGCGTGTCTAGAGCTACAACCCCTGCAATCTGCCTCGGCAACGATGCAGGGTGATAAAAGCGAGAGGTCGCCGAACCGCTAGCCATCTTGGCGAGAGCATCTGTAACAGAGTTAGCTTCGCGAAAAATATGAGTAATTGAAATCCGGGGCTCCAGGAATTCCATGATTTTCGAGTAACATTATTGACTCCTTCCAAGGCCCTTTTTTTTTTGTCTCGGACCGCCCTGAGCAACAAAAGCGAGTCTATATCAACCATTAGATCCGTACAGCCCAAATCCCTGCATATTTCCAATCCATACAATAGCGCCAATGCCTCGGCATGGAAACTCGAGAAGTTCCCCAGATAAGTGCTTGCCGCAAAAACCGCTTCACCGGTCTCCGATCGCAACACAGCTCCAGCACCAGAAGGCCAGGCGTACCACGGGAGGATCCGTCCACATTAAGCTTGAAGGTCCCAGGCGATGGATGAACCCAGGCTACCAGCTTAGCCTCTCGTTTCTTCTAGTATACCCATCGCAGCAATACGGTACTCAGCAGGAAATCCAGCCCCGGTGTGTAGGGCGGGGGCTTGAATGCCAGCAGCTGTGAACATAGAGCGAGGGTGTTCCCCATGGCTTTAGGGAGAGGCACCCCAGCTCCCTCATGCGTAGCCTTACAGAACGATTGCCAAACTTCCCAACAAACCATGATAGGCACAATGTCAGTTATACTTCGCGAAAATCTCATAACGTCCCCATCTACCCGTTTTCAGAACAGATCCAAAACATCCCATAAGGACTGCAAGTGCACAGACCTAATCCTCAAGAGGTGCAACCATTGCAGCCACAAGCCCGGAGCGTATGAGCACCTAAAAAACACGTGTTGCAAATAACTCTCTGACTCGCAAAACACACATTTAGAAGCTATAGAAAAGCCCATGCATCTCAACACGTCGTCTAACGGTAGTAATCGATTAACCAACTGCCACATGAACACTGAACATTTCAACAGAAAATGAGCAGTCCATAGTGCTGTGGTGTGGATCACCGCACCTCTATCCCGGACCAATTGTATGACGACTTAACTGAAAAATCACCTTGCACCTCACACTTCCATAGGAACATGTCCGGACTTGGGGAAAATAACAAGTTTATCCCTTCAAGGACCCGAGTCACCTCATCATCAAACAGCATTTATATGGAATAACAATAAATGAAAATTGATAAAGCATATAGTCATATGTTCATCAAAATACTAGGATAGATCAATAGTTTTTATTTTATCTATATGTTTCAGCCCCATCAGTGCCAATTCTAAATTTTATGAGGTCAGGCGCAAAAGAATAAAATGGATTAAAAGATAAATATAATGTGATGATTTAGTGATTTTTTTTATATAATTGGGACTTCGAGCTGCAAAAAATAAAAATAATAAAGATCATTCTTCCATCGACCCTTTCATAAAAAAATCGGCCTTTGAGTTGTAAAAAGAAAAAAAAAATTCACTCTTACATGAAATTTTTTAAAACTAAAGTTAAAAAAGTATATTAAGTGGGCTTGTTTGATAATCCAACTTAATACTTAAAATTATTTGATTAAGATATAATGACGTTTAGTATGTTTGATAACGAAAATTCAAACCTCTTAATCGTTTAAGCACTGCTTATTTCCTTCACAAA
Source organism: Leptodermis oblonga (assembly GCA_016801395.1). Lineage (NCBI taxonomy): Eukaryota > Viridiplantae > Streptophyta > Magnoliopsida > Gentianales > Rubiaceae > Leptodermis > Leptodermis oblonga. Next base: position 4,735,105 of record CM028758.1, read on the forward strand.
AATTTAAGTGGAAAAAATCAGCTTATTGTTTATCTCTTAATACTCCTCGTAATAATTCTTCAAATAATTCATATTTGATTTTTGAAACTATCCCCTTTATTTTATTCATGTTTATTTAACTATAATTATTATTTTATTTTTTCTTCATTAGCGTACCACATATTTTAAACTTTTGCATTATAATACAGTCAAATAAAATTCATTTTATTTTTTATTATTATATTTTGGTAATAAAAATTTATTTAATAAATTATATCATTTACATGTTTTTATAAATCTCATTCATACGATATGTTTTAGATTACTTATATAATTTTATTAATTATATATGAATTTTATTGTAAAAAATCTAATTTCTTTTATACTACAATAATGGATTCATGTTTAATTTTTAGGGATTTTAATAAATTGTTTATTGTATTTTAATCATTCAATTTAATGCGTTTTATCTTATTTTATTTCTTTATATTTTTCATTAATCATAATTGACGCTCTTAATTATAAAATTTGATAATTCACATATATAAATATTAAAAAATCAACGTAAGGGTAAAATGGTATATTTTTAAGATTTCAACATTAAGATCAGCATATTTATTAACAAGATTGAGTGATTAAGCATTATGATTTAAAGGTCCAAAAAATATATTTCAGCATTAAGATATTAAGTGTTTAATCAATTCAAAATTATGATTTAGCATTAAACATTTAGATATAGCATTAATTTTTATCAAACGGGCATTTCTTTTGTATTGGCCCATTTCAAACAAAAGTTGATGTGAGCTTTAATATAGAACTTTATTAGTAAAAAACAGTACTACAATATAGTATATTTATAAATTAAAAAATAAACCCCTATAATTATTAGGTCATGAGCGGTCCCCCGAGCTGCACACGTGTACCTACTTGTCTCGAAATTGAAAACTTACCCATTCTCTCACAACCCCATTTTATATATTAGATGCACAATCCAACTAAAAATATAATTGTATATATTTTTTATTTTGGTTGTAAGTTTCTACATTAAGATTTCAATTTTTGTTGAGCATTTTAATAGGTTATTCGATTTTTGAAATCTTGTAATTTGTCAAATGAAATCTCTTAGTCAAATAACTTTTGTTAAGGTGATTAAAAAAAGTTTGTTCAAGTGATTAGATTTCATTAATTATTAATCACATCTTCATAAAGTGAATATGTGATTATTAACTATAATTATAAGTAACTATATATTGTATTCTCTTTTCTCGTACTCATGTAATTTATTTTTTCACTAGCATTCTATCAACAAATAAAAAATACAAAACAAATAATTTTAGTAGATTTATTTATAAGAAAATAAACTTAGTAAATAACTTCTAACATAAATAAATAGATATAATAATTTGTGACATGTTGAGTTTTTTAAGATGCCTAAATACAGATCTTTTTTTTTTTTTTTTTTTGCCACAGCAGTTATACAATTCTTCTCTAAAGTAACACACACACAGATAGATAGATAGATATATATATATATATATATATATATATATATAGATGGTACCATTGATGGAATTAGAAACAACATCACAGTTGATAATGATATTATTGTTAATGGAAAAGGGCAAAGTGACAACTTACTATTTTGGCTTTAATAATAAGGCTAGTATTATTGCCAGAATAGTTTTAATCTTAAAACTGTTCAACTCGTCCACTGGTCAAGAGGGTTTTTGTTAATAGAGTGAACAACTCAAATGTACCTATACTTTTTGATTGTGTATGATTTTGTTACTATATTTTTTTTGTAGCCACAAATGTCGCTAAACTAATTAAAATAGCCAAAAAATGTATTGGCCTCATTAGTGACCATTAGAACTGACGAAATTCCTCTCATGTGCCTCCCAAGTGACCTCTTTAGGGATATTTTTGACAATTAATTATTATAATAATTTTTTTTTAATCTCTTTAACCATCTTCCTCCTCCTCCCCATCCCCTTCTTCATCTGCTGTCCGTAGCTATCCAGTGCATTATCTCAATCCCAAATCAAATTCCCTTATTATTTTTTTCATTCCCTACAAAATTCAACCCAACCCATTATCAAAACCAATCTATCTTCTGTAATGAATCTCCAACAGAATGTACTTTGCCACTCTTCATAGAGATTTAGGAATTACGGATTGTACGACCCAAACAAATGACTGCATTTAGGGCTGAGAACGAACACGAATGTTCACGAACAAACTCGGGATCGACTCGTTAAAAGCTCGGTTCGAGATTGTTCATTTATTAATAAACGCACACGAACAAAATTGTAACCTCGATTAATAAATGAACAAGCGAGATAAAAGTTCGATTATGTTCGTGAACAACTCGATAAAACAAAACACTAGTTAGTAGATATTTAAACCTTCAAATTTTAAAAGGAAAATAATATATATGGGACTTCAGACGGTTCGGTTCCGGTTCCAGTTATTGAGGAACCAGAACCGCAGGTTCCTATAACCGGCAATTCTCCGGTTCAGAACTCGCGGTTAAGAACCAATATGAAATGTGAATGCAAATAATAATACACAATGTTGACAGAAGGATTCGAATCTGTATGAAATTGCTATAATGACTCTTGATGAAGTCAAGGTAACCCTGCCAACTAACCCTTCTTTTTGTTATCCTGTACATTGATTTTAGTTTATATCCTGATTTTAATATAAAATATATAATTATATATAAAAAATTTTAAATTACATTATTATAATATACAAACTAATTACACAATTGACATTACTCATATTATATTATACTTAATAATTAAATTAAAATTTTATATATATATATATATATATATATATATAGGATGAATCATGAATGTAATGTCCCAGTACATACATAGCATATGTTTTGTTGCTACAAAATTGTCTCGTACGAACGTAGGTGTCATGGTTGATGAACTTCAATTCAGTTTCACGAAAATGTGGAATCAAATCATGGGTGCTAGTAAGCCCATTTGCTGCACGTACACGGTTACCTGCTCCGGATGGCACAATGTGCTATATCACAATTAAAATTAAAAGAGAAATTATATTTTTACTCTTAAATTTTGTACGATCACACCGCATCACCTATGACACTAGATTTGTGCTTACATGCAATGGTAATTCATGGTATAGTAAAAGTTACAACTACAAAAACATGAATTAACGACAGCTTTTTTAAGGTGAAAATAGGAAAAATGATTTAAATTCCAAAAATGTGTATTATCTAAGGCGGTGGTTTAAATTCCAAAAATGTGTATTATCTAAGACGGTTTTAAAGCCGTTCTATTATATTTGCCTTAGAATGTATAATTTAAAGCAGTTTCGTCAACTCTGGTCAATTTTGACTTTTTGGTCAACTATGGTCAACTTTGATTTCTCAGGTCAACTACGGTTTGACTTAGTCAAATGTCAAGGATTAAAGTCAAAGGTCAAGTGGTTCAAGTCAAGTGGCTGAAATCAAGTGTTTTAGGTCAAGTGGTCGAGTGGTTTGTGACTTTTGGATAAGTTCGAAGTTGAGCTTCGAAGGATATTCGATGCAGTAGCTTTCTGGGCTTTCTGAACAACAGGGTTCGAAGTCGAACTCCTTTTGTTTTTGGGTTCGAACCACTTCTAGTTTCGGAAACTATATTCAGGGTGATTTTTTAGGCGTTTCCAGGTTGTTTTAATATGTTCAAAAAGCAATTCTTAATACCCCAACATGCATGCAATACCCAGAAACACATACATAATAGGCAACAAAAACTACTTTTACCCAATTACCATGAACGTGAAGAAGGAATAGGATTTGAAGATCCTTGGCAACAGTGTTGTTGTCCGGTGCTGGCGTTGCTAACTGCTACAATCCTTCCCTTTTCCCCTTTCTCTTTTACTGCTTATAGCCATTGATTAAAGGTTATTAAGTTCAAGTTAAGGATGCTTTTATAGGCAACTATTAGGTTTAGTGTTTGGTCATTCTGGATCATATTAAGATCACATAGTTTTCAAATTCACAATAGAATTGAGAAGAGTTTGAATCCTTTTCAAAATCATCTTCGGCACGTGTTTTCGGAGTGGCTTTGATGTCGAGGGGCTCTCGAAGCTGAAGAACATGGTTTGACATCGAGCCGGCTTCGTGCCCGCTGTCAAGCTCGCTTCTTCTTCTTGCTTTCCTTAGCTCGTTTGTCACTCTTTTATGTCTGACCTTCCTAAGCACGTTCCTAGCTCCTCATGCCATTTTCTAATCACATAAACACGTAAAACTAACAAGCACATGGATTCACACAAGCCACTTCACATTCAAGTACAAGTATAAAGCTAGCACATATTGCCAAAATTTTGATTTTTACTCAGTTTTTAATACTAAGCATTTCGCTCCAAAATTTTGGGGCTTCACAAAGTGTAAGTCCCCGATAGTAATGTTAGGTCCCCATCCCCGAGGTGGTGTAGAGACACCTCTAATATCGTACCCAAAGTGGTGCCCAGACTATATGAGGATACATTCTCTTAGCGTACATATAAAGTGCCAATGTCGGTTGTACTTAGGTGCCCAAAGTGGGTGGTATTAAGTTCTTTAGTGGATTGTCGAAAAAAAAAATTTAAATAACATTACTAGCGAAACAACACAAAAAACTTGGTTGAAACGGGTTTATACCTGTGACGCGATTTATACATACAACATATCGCGTCATCCATGCGCGTGTCTATCCCGCAACTTTTGTTAATGAAAATTTTTGGTATCATTATACTATTGAATAAGTATCAATTAATGGTTACTCATACTAATTCAAGAAAATTTCAGATATTACTTTACTATTGAAGGAAGAGCTAACTGATACTCTTTTAAGAGTTTCACATTCTTTTTTTGTTTATTTTTTGTTTCTCTCCTTTTTCTTTTTACAAGGCTACCCCTTAAAGAGTAGAAGTTCTACTTGTTGGGTTTATGTCCTAAAGCCAATTAAATTATGGAATTATAATTTATATTTATTGCCAACGTGTTTTAGGAACCTAAAGGGTCACACACATAAGAATAACTGATTGGGTTAAAATGATATGTTATGGGTTGATTTATTGGATAAATTAACTATAAGGACTTATTGATAAATATCTAATAATGGTTTCCTATTTGTGTTAGGTTTCCTATTCTATTAGGTTTCCTACTGGTAATAGGTTTATACCATTCTGATATCTATAAATATAGCCCTAGTCATTGGAATGTGATACAACAACAACAACAACAAATCTTGTATACAGTGATCTAGCTGTCAATCCTCTGACTGATCAATCCTTTGGAAGGATCCCAATTACGGTTATTCGTGTGGATACCGTTAGAGGCCGGACAATTGTGCGGCTCGTGATCAGTTTCATCTCCATGCATATCGTTCGTGGATCTCCTGAATATTGCTGATGGATTTGCTTTCGAGGTAACATCTGATCTGATATACATTATATTATTCATATGATTGCAAAGTGATCTTGGCATGTTCAATCTATATTTATTCCGCTGCGCATAGATTGATTAACTTACAGTGGTATCAGAGCCTACTTTGTTTATCTATGTTTAATATATGTGATATATAATTATCATGAATGATAAATAGTTCATATGTGTATAATTCTTGATCAAAGTTTTTGAGAAGTTTAGTTTAACACTATTAAATTGGGGTTTTATGAAAATTTCCAAAAAAATTAATGTGAGATTTCAAAAGGAGTCATCTTCGTTTGACTAGATGACTGAAATTAGAAATCAGAAACTTTTTTTTTTGGGAACGAAGGAAGAAGTTTGCAAGCATGTTGTTTTGCTGTCTGATTCTCTCGGGAGAGAACATGCATGTTTTCCTTGTCTAAAATAGTTTTGGAATTTGGTTGCAAATTTTCTTTTCTGAAACTTTTTGGGCCCGGCGTCAATGAAACCAGAACGGCGCTCGACTTCTCCTCTTCAGGCGATCAGATTGGATCTGGTCGCGCTGCTTGGAGAAGCCACCAGCCGTGCGTACAGGAAACTTCTTGTTGTAAGATTATTTTACAAAAGAATTTTAATTATAAAATAAATTAAATTAAGTGTTATATTTTAATTGGATTAAGATATAACTAGTGATTAATTTGATTGTTTTATAATGTTTAAATTTTCTAAATTAGATTTAGAAGATTTCAAAGTATTTCAAATTTAAATTACGGGTTAATTTTAATTTGAAGGACATTTTAATAAATTTCAATTGGATTGGAATTTAGGAATTTATTAATTTTGGAAATTAATAATTTTAAATGTCATCTAACTTCATGAGTGTTCAAGTCAAAATTACCTTTTACATTTATTAAATAATAAGATTCTAATTTTGATTAAAAATCTTGTGAATTTGTCAATTATCAATTGGATTGAGGTATTGACTTTATTTTGGAAACTCGTAAATTTTAAATTGGATTTAAAATTTTGAGAGATGTTTTAATTTAGAAAAGTTCCATATTGGATTAATATTATGGAAAAAGGTTCTAAATTGATATTCCAAAATTGTTTTGATTAAATCAAAAGTGGGAGAAACGAGTTTTAAAACCACGGGAGTTTAGTTTAAATTTTGGAAATTTTATTTTAACTCTCGGCCTACTTTATTTAGATTTAATTGAAGAAAAAACCCCCCAATGACTTCTCAAAATAGTTCAAGAATAATGTTATTTCTAATTGGATTAGAAATAAGTATACACATAGATCCATGATTAGATATTAAATATGCTTATGTAATTATTTAATTGTATAATTTAATTACATGTTTATATGCAACATTTAATTAAATATTTGATGTGATAATTTGTTATATGGTTGCATATGGTATGCCAAATTTGTCAATTATTTATATGTTGCATATAATTGATACAATTTTATAATTGTTTAAAACAAAATCCCTTAAGTTGTTGCCCCATTAACATAGCAGATTATGACATCATTGTTGGAATTAACTTGTTGGGATTCCCCAAGGTTGTTATGTCCATGATTAATTTTTTTGGCTTTTGAGATTGGATCTCAGTAAAATGGATTTAATTATTGAAACATATAGTTTGTTGAGAACCCTCAACATTTTATGTTTTAAGGCAACAGATATTAAGTCATAATACCTTCCGTTGTTATAGCTCGGCTAAAATTCTTTCTTCAGATTAACTTGTTGGGATTCCCCAAGGTTAGTTTGACATCGAATTTGTCGAAACTATGAATGATGGGTTCGACTTAACAAAAATATATAATTTGTTGGGATTCCTCAAGGTTATATATTTTTGAGGTAAGGGTTAGGTTTCACATAAGATGTGTATACCAGGGTTGGTAACCTAACGATAAGGAGTTGCAAGAGTTGCAATTGATAAAGTGTATCTACCTTGCGAAATTGTTTTGATTTGTTGGGATTCCTCAAGGTCAAATAATTAGTGGGGGTCCTTTTCTCACTAAGAATTATGAGATAATTCTCGAATCAGTATTTAAGGGTTATTGATTTGAACAAAATAGTGGGAGCAAAACCAAAATTTATTCATTATCCATATCTTTTATACTTTGGTTTTGTTAGATGCATAAATAAAATATTTTGATTTATTTATTTACTATTTATGTTGTGGAATTATATGAGTATTCTTTTAGAATTTACTAAGTAGATGGCCTCAATTTTCTTGATTATCGGTTGGCATAAATTTTGAGAGTGTCTCAAGTTATTTGGCTATTTTGATTTTATGGCTAAGATGTGTCTAGACAATTGGAATGTTTATGGTAAACATTAGGTTTGGAATGATATAAGATTTATATCATGAAAACTTTTAATTCTAAATTGTTGACACAGGCAAATGGTTAAATTTTCTTGCTTACTTAAGTATCTTAAGTGATACATAGTGAGATTTGAAATTTAATTTGCAATCTTAGTTGGGCAAATGGTCAAATTTTATTTGAACATGCAGTAAATCGTTATTCTTATCAGACAAAGAATAAGATATGATAGTTCAGTCATTCAAAATGATGTGAGCAATCATTGATTCAAATAAGCCAAAGTGATTGAAAAATGACTGCAAAAGTTTGTACTTGGAATCAAAGAAATTGTTGAATTTCTTTTGTAGTACAAATGAAATGGATATTTATCTCTCTATTTTGAAGTTTAGACCTATGATATATGATATCAAGTTAAATATATATTTGGAATATATATGGTCTAAAATAAGTAGACTGATAAATTAATATGAAATAAATAATTATAGCTAATAAATAAAGCAGGTATTGCAATATTGGCTATGAGAATTATTGTATTTCATTTGGATTTAAAAATCATTGAATGTTTTAGTTGGACTAAAATAAATCATGTTTATCATGTAAGGATGGATTGACTCATATATAAGTGATTTTATATTGGCGGAGTCCAGTTTTAAACTGTTCCTTAAATTCAATGTTTTTATTAATTCTAGAAAAATCAAATTTAAATAACACGGTTTATTTGGTCGTGTGACTATATTTACATATATTCAAATTATATCATTATAATTTGAGACTTTTGGTTTGGAATCAATTGTGATATGTAAATTTCATGCACTAGTCAAATCGACCAAATTACCCTTTTTGGTAAAAGGTAGAAACATTGTAAATTATCTTGACTAATACATCCTATGTATGTAGTTTTATGATAATTTTACTAAATGTGATTTTCTTAATTCATTTTGTCTCAGGTTTACACTTATCTAAGTGTTTTGGGATTTTGATTTGTTCAAAAATGAATTTTGAAAAGTTTGATAAAAGTATTTTTGCAATGACATTGCAATAGTATATACTTTATTCAAGGATGGTGTTATCTAAATAAAATGTGATTTTCTTATAATTTATAAACACTTGATATGTATATATATCTGGTGTTGTATAAATTAAGATCTAATATATTTGATATATTTGATCAGTTGTAAGTTATGCAGTTTTCAATCAATCCATTTATGCCATTATAGTTATCTCCTACTTGTTATACCATGTTCCAGTCGACAAGTTGATACCATATGTGAAAAAGGTTAACAGTTAATCAAATTTTGAAAAATGTTTGAGTTAACATATTCACATGCAATGGTTAATTACTATTAGATTGTATTCTGACTAAATCTAATCAGTTATCTATTTGTGGGAGTATCCAAATTTGATTTGGTTACAGATATTATTTCAGGAGCCCAAGCTTTATTATGGCAAATTATCTTTCTAGTGTAAATCATTTATTCTAGAAAGGTTAGTGGGAGAAATAATATACAAATGAATTATTCATAACCACAAATTTGTAAAATCAACTTATGGAACAACATGTTTAATAACATGATGGTATGGTAGACCTAAATTTTCACATAAAAGGGTGAATCAAGTGGTCTCATGTTATGATCAAAAGATATAAAATTGCATTCGGCTTAATGAATTATATATTATAATTCAATTTTATATCCAATGATCGTAATAAGGTATACAATATAAAAGAAATTTTATATGGATTCTAATATTTTGAGTAAAATTCAAACCGTTTGATTTTGTCAAAATGATTACGAATCTTATGTATACAAATCAATTAGTGGGAGAACAAGTATTTTCAATTACACTGTGTTGGACACATTGTATATGAAGAAGGAATACCTTTAAAGTAGTGTTTATTGGTATGATAGTTCAAGAAAAGTTTTTGAATTATGGAAGCAATATAGACTTTGGAAGTCAAAATCTAGTAACATAGATTGTAAATATTGCTCGATGTACATACACTGGATGCTACGTGTAGCATGCCACTAAATAATATACAATTGTTTCCATACAGACTAATGGTTGGATTATATTGGTATATTATCGTATGTAGGCGACTATGTTATGCTCTAATTGTTGCGAATAAATTGAGCAGGTTCAAGTGAGAGTCACTTGATGATGATAGTTAAGAATATTATAAATATTTTGGAAATATTATAAAATTATTCTTTTTATCATAGGCCAAACAAACTTAGTCAAACTTTATGCAATTTTATCTTGCGAAGATAGAAGGAATTTGCATACATACTCTTTATAATAGTGTTAAATGTTGAAATACTTTCACGCCAAACACTATGACTATTCTACAGCATATGCCATAATACATTAAAGAGTTTTGGAAACTGCTTGGATCTAGTTCTTCATTGAACTTAGCATAAGAATTTCGATTTTAGAAATGGAAATTGAAGTCTCATCAATGATCCAATTATGTATTAGGTATTGTCAATTGATGTTGATCAATGACAGAGTTGATATTCTCTCAAGATAAATTTATTTATTAGTGGACTAAAACAATTATTAGAAATTGATCTTAGTCCAAGTGGGAGAGTTAGTGGGATGGATAAAAACTAATTGATTTTATCCTTACACTTTGTTTATATATTCAAATTTGTGCAAAATTTGATGATATGGAACTATTTATCATTTATCTTATTTGTTTTATTACATTAAGTATATGATAAAGTCCCTAGAATAATATTTGTATGAAAGAAATCATAAGGGTTATGATGATGAGATTCTTTCTATACTTATATATTGTTCTTAAATAATCCCTAGTCATAGTATTAACAAGATGGGACATTGTTAATACGGATAGACTAGCACATTTTATGCTTTCTTCCTAAATGAGGAAATAGTTGATCTCATTGACTATTGTGTGGGACACAAAAGCTAATATGTGGATGCTTGTTAAGAGAACAAGTTCATTGGATTGACCCGTCTAGAGATTTTCATGAGGTGATCTATTTGAGTGCCAATGAAATAAATCTCTACATAATGGTAGTGTAAATAAATCCTTCGACTTGAGATCATAAGTGTATCCAGAGTGTAGATTATATACTTTCACTCTTTTGGTCCTTAACCTTAGTTGGTTATGTGTGCTTTAAGAGTTGAGTATAGTATGAAACATGGATGGAAGTTTATGATCAATAAAGAATTCACCACTTCCAATAGTAGGAAGAGTATATCCAGTTATGGCCACTTGTTGAAGTATAACTTAAAATGTTTGCGCAAACTAGGAGTGATTTTAGAATAGTTCTAAAATTCAACTTCATGGAGTTATATTTCGGGAACAAGCAAAGAAACAATTAGCTCATTAAGAGTTGGCACATATCCTTGCTCTTGAACTAATTGGGATATGGTTTGGTGAAAGGATGTTAATTACACGGAATCCGTTTATAGAAAGGTGAAGTCGATCATAGGACTTTTTCCTAACACTTGGGTGGTCATGATGCCTGGCTAGAGGCCAATCTTGATCTATAAATATAAGTAGATTAATTCCAAAATCACATAGCCTATTGTCTTTAGGCCAAGTGGGAGTTTGTTGGGTTTATGTCCTAAAGCCAATTAAATTATGGAATTATAATTTATATTTATTGCCAACGTGTTTTAGGAACCTAAAGGGTCACACACATAAGAATAACTGATTGGGTTAAAATGATATGTTATGGGTTGATTTATTGGATAAATTAACTATAAGGACTTATTGATAAATATCTAATAATGGTTTCCTATTTGTGTTAGGTTTCCTATTCTATTAGGTTTCCTACTGGTAATAGGTTTATACCATTCTGATATCTATAAATATAGCCCTAGTCATTGGAATGTGATACAACAACAACAACAACAAATCTTGTATACAGTGATCTAGCTGTCAATCCTCTGACTGATCAATCCTTTGGAAGGATCCCAATTACGGTTATTCGTGTGGATACCGTTAGAGGCCGGACAATTGTGCGGCTCGTGATCAGTTTCATCTCCATGCATATCGTTCGTGGATCTCCTGAATATTGCTGATGGATTTGCTTTCGAGGTAACATCTGATCTGATATACATTATATTATTCATATGATTGCAAAGTGATCTTGGCATGTTCAATCTATATTTATTCCGCTGCGCATAGATTGATTAACTTACACTACTGTCAAATTACAAATGTTCAAGGACTATTCTTCAAGAGTATTACTAGCTATTACTCTTTATGTGTAGTAATTTGCTGGTACCCGAATGTTATGGGCAGGGGTAAAGCCTCTCTCCTCAGAAAGTTCTTTGACCTCCTTCAGTCAATAAACACCAAAATGGAAACCTGCTTTATCTTGCAGTTTCCATATCTACTGCCCAAAAGAAGCAATGTAAAAACCAACATTGCAAGTGATCAGCTTAATAAGCATCACATTATAAAATGGAAACCTGCTTTATCTTGCAGTTTCCATATCTACAGCCCAAAAGAAGCAATGTAAAAACCAACATTGCATGTGATCAGCTTATATAATAAGCATCACATTATAAAATATTTCAAAAATCATTCGTGTCTACAACTAAAACATTCAAAATTTTTATATATACATCCTCCTAAGAGTAGAGATTCACAATCTTACCTGAAATCCTAACTTCTCCTTTCTGTTCAAGCTCTCTTTGGGTGTAGCCACCATTAGGGAACGAGCAGGGTTACCCAGAACTAGAGAAAGAGTACTCTGTAATAGATAGTATTCAGGTAAGATTGATGCTTTCTGTTATTATTATTATTTTTTCATGTTGCAAGACTTTTGTTTGAAAATTTGCTTTATATTTCCTCGGTATATTCTTAATTAACCTCAGCTCTGTGTAATCTTTTTACCTATTTTCACTTTAGTCTTGAGGTATCTGGCTCTGTTAGGGAAAAAATTAGCAAAGTAAATTGTCTAATTTTCTTTTAACTGGATGAATTTGAAACTAATTTCACATTCTCCTGTTGATTCGAGCAGTTAATTGTGTTCGGATTCATTAGTTCTTGCCAGTTCCAATGGGAAATCTCAAACCCAAGATTTGGATTTGCACATTTCTGGTGTATTTTCAGCTGTTTGTCGGTTGTAGCAGCTCTCCTTCGTTTACAAAACTCTCCCTGCAGCGAGCGAATGCCTCAGGCCCTGAGGCCTTTGCTTTTGACCACCGAGGACGCGGACCTTACACCGGAGTTGCAGACGGCAGAATCCTCAAATACAAAGGTTCAAACGTGGGGTTTGTTGATTTTGGCATAACCTCACCTTACTGGTAAAATTTTCTCCTCGATCTCAATTACATATTAATCACTTAAGTTGAAAAATTCCCTTAAAAGAAAATTCTTCTTGTATGTAATTCTGTAGGACCAAGGAAAAATGTTCTGGTGCCAATGGCTTTCACGAAAACACTTCAACAATATGTGGAAGGCCAGAAGGTCTTAGCTTTGATTTGATCACCGGTCATCTCTATGTGGTCGATAGATATATGGGATTCCTGGTAATCCGACCTTCCGGTGGGTTAGGAATTCGGCTTGCAGCAGGATTCAACGGCGCGAATTTCACATTCCCAAATGCAATAGACATCGATCAAGCATCGCGGAACGTATATTTCACTGATTGTGGGACTATATTCCTGAGCAGGTTGATTTAATTTTTTTTCCAATTTTATCATGGATTAAAAAAAAATGCAATTTATTTACTGACTCAAATGATCACTGCAAAATTGGTTGTGTTTTTGCAGTGTCATCAATAGAAATGACACATCTGGGAAGCTCTACAAGTACAACATCAAAACTGCTAAGTTGACAATGTTGCTTAGTGGGTTATCTGGACTAACTGGGCTCGCAGTGAGCAAAAATGGTCGGTATTTGGTATTTTCTGAGTTCGGAAAGAATAGAATCCGACGATTTTGGCTTAAGGCTCCCAAGGCTGGTAATGTTGAAACACTAATAAATCTTCTCGGGATGCCAGATAATATAAAAAGAACTATTAATGGAGTTTTTTGGGTGGCTATGGGAACCTCCACAAATCAATCCTTTGTGTTAAAATTCAACGGTTCTGGTAAGATTTTGAAAACAATGGATTTCAGTGCTTACAGCAATGGCCACATGATAACTGAAGCGCAAGAGCATTTGGGAAAATTGTATCTTGGATCCATTTTCTTAAACTTTGTTGGAGTTTATGGATGAATTGTTTGATGTTGTAGACCGACTGTAGTGAGCTAGCAATGGTAGTAGTACTTATGACAATCAATATTACTCCCTCCGTCCCATTCAAAGAGACCTGTTTGTAATACTGAAAAATGGGACGGAGAGAGTAGTAATTTTAGCAATGTGTAGTAATAGTGCTATGGGACTCTGTAGTTGATTAGAATTTCAGTATAATAATTTGAATAGTAAAATTATTGTATTATTTTCTGATATCCTTGGAATTTATTTTTTCACAACGAGCCTTCTCTCAAACAATAAAGAATGTAAAATTATTAACTTTAGTAAATATATTTATAAAATAAGAAATTCAGTAAATAACTTCAAACATTTGAATAGATATAATAATTTTTCAGAAGTTGGGTTTTTAAAATGGGTGAATACTAATTTTTTGAATTTTTTGTCGCCACATCAGTTATAAATATATCTTACGATATAATTTTTCTTCAAAGTAATATATATATATATATATCTCTCTTTATTGGTATCAATACTGTAAATAGATAATACATCATCACAGTTAATAATGATATTATTGTTAAAATGCCAAAGTTACAAATTACTATTTCAACTTTAATATTCTCAAACTAGCTAACATTGATATTCACATGAACAAAAAGCAGTACTGATACAATAATATTTGAAAAGATGAGCACCTTTCGGTATTATAGCCCTACATACAAACTCACATTCAGAATTGGCAAAATTCCCATAACAATACTCTTGGAAATCTCCTTCCATTGTACAAGTCTTGTTGTTCAACTCCTTAACTGGATTAGTAGCAGTTACTTGACCTATATTGAACAATTAAGAAGAAAGTTATTTCCAATAACATTTTAAATAATTATATTTTAATATGGAAATTAAAGAAGTGAAATTCCATAATATTTTCAATTTTCTTTTGTTTAGCTAATAGATTATTTGTTGCACTTTTTGTGTATTACTGAGAACATCACAATCTTTTATGTAATGAAATGATATTATTTTCTTAAGAAAACATTGTGATTTAAAAGTGTGGTAGAGGAATTAACTAATTACACAGAAATGTCTAATAGACAATAGTACATCCTTTTCATTGTTAAACATAAAGAGGACTATATTTCAATTTCAATGTGAATTCCTTCGTATATTAAAAACCAAACAAAAGCTAGACCACAAAATTTTGCAAAAGGAAGAAGAGATGAAGGAGAAGAGGAGGAAGAGTGTACCTGTTACGAGGTACGCAAGGGTATATAATATGAAAACGAAAACAGACCACGATTTCGACATTTGAAATAAAACCGTCACCTACCAATTGCACTATGATGAATGTTCTTTTGGTTTGTAGGGGTGGTCATTTGAGACTTACTTATATTGAGATTTTTTTGATAACTAAAAGGATTTTGAAGGTTATTCAACCCTTTCTGAAACCTTTCATTTATTGGGTTCACATTAATAGCATTTATGTCTGTCTTTAAAAGAAATTCGTTACACAAAAATTAAGCATCTGTTACTTAAAATTTTGCTTGTTTATGCTATTGCAAATTGATTACACGGTTCTTGAACATTGCTTAATCTAATAATCTTTTTATCCTTATAATAGATTTTTTTTTTTTCCCTTATGAAGGTTATTAAACAAATTTCAGTTATTAATGAATCTATATTTTTTAGTGATTTGAAACCTTAGCGTGTAAAATATTAGTTATTTTCAAACCACAAGTGTCGAATTTAACCACTAAAATATCGCGTTTGGCCATTTATGCGATTGGCTTGTCTGACGATCGGCCGATAGACTATCTCATAGTTTTATGTGATCTTCATGTAGAGGATTTCTAGAGTTTGTAATAATTTTTGGTTAGCATTTATATGGAATTTTTTTTTTTTTTAATGAATTTAGGTGGGCAAATAGCCCATTTTATTATTGGAAGAAGAAATTGTTGCAGTACAACTCAAAAAAACGAAACAAAAACAGGCTAAGGCCTCAAGTAAGGAAAGCTACGCGTGTCTAGAGCTACAACCCCTGCAATCTGCCTCGGCAACGATGCATGGTGATAAAAGCGAGAGGTCGCCGAACCACTAGCCATCTTGGCGAGAGCATCTGCAACAGAGTTAGCTTCGCGAAAAATATGAGTAATTGAAATCCGGGGCTCCAGGAACTCCATGATTTTCCAGTAACATTGTTGACGCCTTCCAAGGCCCCTTTTTTGTCTCGAATTGCCCTGAGCAACAAAAGCGAGTCTATATCAACCATTAGATCCGTACAGCCCAAATCCCTGCATATTTCCAATCCATACAATAGCGCCAATGCCTCGGCATGGAAACTCGAGAAGTTCCCCAGATTAGTGCTTGCCGCAAAAACCGCTTCGCCGGTCTCCGATCACAACACAACTCCAGCACCAGAAGGGCCAGGCGTACCACGGGAGGATCCGTCCACATTAAGCTTGAAGGTCCCAGGCGATGGATGAACCCAGGCTACCAACTTAGCCTCTCGTTTCTTCCAGTATACCCATCGCGGCAATACGGTACTCAGCAGGAAATCCAGCCCCGGTGTGTAGGGCGGGGGCTTGAATGCCAGCAGCTGTGAACATAGAGCGAGGGTGTTCCCCATGGCTTTAGGGAGAGGCACCCCAGCTCCCTCATGCGTAGCCTTACAGAACGATTGCCAAACTTCCCAACAAACCATGATAGGCACAATGTCAGTTATACTCTGTGAAAATCTCATAACGTCCCCATCTACCCGTTTCCAGAACAGATCCAAAACATCCCATAAGGACTGCAGGTGCACAGACCTAATCCTCAAGAGGTGCAACCATTGCAGCCACAAGCCCGTAGCGTATGAGCACCTAAAAAACACGTGTTGCAAACAACTCTCTGACTCGCAAAACACACATTTAGAAGCTATAGAAAAGCCCATGCATCTCAACACGTCGTCTAACGGTAGTAACCGATTAACCAACTGCCACATGAACACTGAATATTTCAACAGAAAAGGAGCAGTCCAATGTTTACATCGACTGCAGTTACCATACCTACCAAGAAGCAAGATAACATGAATATCAGTAACCTCAATAATTTATTGAATTAGGAAAATAAATAAATAAATCTAATGTGACCACTGACATCCAAAAATTAGAAAATGATGAAGAGTTGAGTATCAACAGAAGAGAGGGATGCCAGATGCACTTCAACCTTCATCAGTTTCTATAATACTTTAACCAAAAAAGGCAAATTGATTGTTATTGTCTGTATCAGTTTTCAATTACACGAAATGCGCTTGGGTAGACGATGCACCTTCACGAGTTGGGCTTCCATTTTTCTCTTGACAAATCTATAGGATCCATTTGGTGTGACTCATATCCCCAAGACATTTTAACCTGCTAAAGCCTCCAAAATTAACTTTGATAAATCATTACCTTGCCCGTTCAAACAGGTCGCCATGAAAAGTGTCTTTCCTCCTGGCGCAGCACAAAGTCAAGAATACTCTCACCAGGCCGTGGATCCACAAGGGAGACAACCATACCTGAAAAACAATTCATTGTAATTAAATGATGAAGCAAGTCATATCAGGAATAGAACATAGTTTCATAAACAATAAAATTGCTGACATGTTCTGACTTTAAAAATGTTCTAACATGTTATTTTGTGAGCGTAGAGGCCAGGCAGAAGTTATGTGGTAATGAAATTACCGGCACTCTCATCTTGGACAGAACACAAACCATCTTTAAGCAATCCTGCTTGTATAATAATCTGAAATAGTTCATTGTTGCACAATCAGAACTACAATGTATAAATGCAGCACAGCATCAACAACAGGTCAAACTTTAGCCACAGTATTCACTTGCAAGCTTGCAGCATTAGATAGATCTTCCTTTTGAAGTAATAAAAAATATTCATAGTTATTCTCTAGACAGAATGGAATACACACACGCATACATATAGAACACTCCAGAGAGAAAGAGTTGTGATAATTCCTCAAAGTGATCACAAAGACTATGGGCCTAAGCAAAATCTGAAGTTTAAAACTAACCACAAATAGCAGAAAGACACACCAAATAATCTTTGTGGACCCAAGAAATGAAGGAGAATGGATATATCTCATGCGACATTTAGTTTAGGGATGACAATTAAACAACATAGACAAACACCATCAGCTACCATCGCAAACTAAGAGCTCCCAAAGCCAATTTATTAGTACCTGCAACCCAGTTTTGATGCGGACAAAATGCTCCAAGCGTGCAGAAACATCATGTGGGACCTAAAAGTTAGAAGGAAAGAAAGGTATGATTACCACAGTCCTGATGTGACATAAAAACGTAAAAACGTAAAGAGAAAGGAAGACCAACAAACAAACTCAACATTTAGAAATGAACTAAACTTCATTAATCTTAAGGGTAATTCCTCACTACTCAAGAATCTCACATCTAATGAAACCACAAAAAATCTCCAGTTAGGATGCCATTTTCATAATTCATAGATTTTAATCCAAAGTCCAAGCTGAATTTTTTCTGCCCAAAAATAATTTCCACAGATGCCAACTTACACCCAAAGTACAAAATTATGTTTACAGTAAAACATTGAGGAACTTAAAACTTATACATCTGAATGTGGGTGTAAAATATATACGATTCAAGAACATATCTGAAATGATTTAAAGCTTCTGCTACATTCTAACAAAGAACTAAAGAAGAGCCCCAAGGCTGATAAGGTACACGAAACAAGCAATCTGATTTCGTTGATAAACTGGGGAATAAGAGATTTACTACTTATGATCTAAATTCCGTAAGATAAAGTAACTTCTTTTAAGCTTAGACTTCGGAAAGGTATGCAATGCACAATTCAAATGTTTAGTAGCTATTTAGTTTTTTTGTCTCGGCAACACCAAACAAGACTATTGACCAACCAAATTCAATTTCAGTCAAGTATGTGATATTACATTGTAGTCTAGCTTTCAAATGAGATATCTGGATGAGAACACCAGAGTTTTAAGGCCCATTAAAACATGATAAAAACAAAAGAAAACTACAACTAGACGAGAATATCAAAGATATAAAAAGAATCACCTTCAAAGTTTCAAGCTGCTTTACAAGGTCTGCCCTCCAAAAACCTTTAGCAATATTAGCCCTGAATTTTTTAAACCCAGAAGATTAGTACACAATCCTTAAGACTTTTATTTCAAATATAAAGGAGTAACTCACAAACCTCAGGCTGAAAGTGGGATCTTTGTTATTCCACATCGTCAGTCTAATAGCTTCTTCTTGCCCAAGAAGTTTTATCCATCGTCTCACCATCCACTAGAAATAGATTATGGAATGAGGATACATGAGAAGGAAAAGACTAAAAGGATGTGAGTGTACTTCAACTGTTGGATAGATGCGGGTGTGCACTTCAAAATAATAACAAAATGATGAACGAGAATAGCATATCAATGCCTTACTGATACGGTATCCATTAAAAATGGCAGGTTAAATATCTTCATGGATGACAATTTTACACTACTACTAAACTATAATTACAACACAGAATTGGAGATAAGGATGGAAAGTTGAGCATACAACTGGGTGAGAATAAATGGTTGCAAGAGCACGTGCTTGCTGGCGATCGTCTCCATTCACATCTGGTGAAGGAATGGAATTACTTTCCTGTAATAAAAAACATTCAGTGACTGAGCTTCAAGTTTGTGAGGGCAAATCATTTGCATTAATGACAAAATAGATAGGATACCTTAAGCAAAACAAGCCTTCTGAGAATCCCATTGGCCATGTTACCAGCACCAGGTCTGAGGGCAACCTTAGCTAGTCTTACATTCTGTAGTGAATGCAAAAATTTGGAATAGGAAAATTCAAAACTATTGCATTGATTTTATTAGGCTTCCAAATTGCACCAAACTCCATGGCTAGCAAAAATATGCTTTCAAAAGATAATTAATAGCTCTTTGTACATGAATTCAACACACCACATCCTTCTTGATGCAATCTATGGTGAAAGGAATTATTTGTTGAAACTAGAAACAGGAGGGATATATGAAGAAACCAAACAATCAATATTTACCTCGTCAACAACAGCATATGGGGGCATCTCTAACTTGATTATCTCATAGAAACCAATCCGTAGAATCTAATCACAAAAACAGAAAATAAAAGAATTACTTAGACAAATGAGGAAAAGGCATCTCAAGAGCTGTCAGGGGTATCTAAGAAATGCTAAACGAAGAAATAACTAGGACGTTACCATATTACACATTTCAGTCTATATTCTTATAAAGTTGAAAAATAAGTGATTTTACATGCAAACATTTTCCCTTTACAATGGACCAAAGATTCATTTTTTCGCAGTAAATCTCCAAGCTCTAGAAAATGAACCTACAAGGAGAAATTATTACCTGTAAAAGAAGAGGCTCCATGCCAGTAAATGTGCCTTCGTCATGGCACAATGAAAGTATCAAATAGTCCAGATACCTTCTCCAACGAATGGTACCTCCAACGATTTCAGTTACCTAAAATTTGCGAGTCCAAATATAATCATTCCAATTAAAAATCAAGATTGACTGCACCATTTCTCCAGCGTCCAATCTTAGATGATTAATTTTCGGGTTTATCATTTTATTCCAGCTAGAAAATGATGTTATGCAATAATTGCAACAATTTGAAGGATAAGGCAGCAAAAAGCTAGAATAAGGAACTTGTAAAAATACCAGTCTCAAATCCCTATCCTCCAGTTTTCGTGTACGAAATCCGAGAGTTCTCTCCACGTATCCCATCTCATTTTCCCCTGAACCCTTCCCCTGCTCATTCAGAAGGTCAGCAAAAGCACCACCCAGCTCAATGCGCAACAACCTCACAGCAGACACTGAAGAACAAACATCAAACAGTGGTGAAAAACACATCCAAAAGGCAACAACTATGAACCCAAAATTCATTAAATTTACCAGCTCTGTGGGGTGATACCTCCAAATTTACTCTCTGGGTCTTACTTGCAGGATTCAAAGGACCTGAAAGTTGCCTGCTTTGGTTAATCAAAGTGAAAGAAACGTAAACTCTATACCCAGAATAAGAAGAATAAGAATTCATACTGGTGCGAGTTCTAGTTCCTGCTGAGCTGCGATGAGGGGTTATCTTAGCGAATTTCACCGTGAAGGGTGTCCCTAAATGTTGGGTTTCCTTGTTTTCTGAGCTAACTTAGTACGAGATACTAAAATATCTGCGGGATTGACCGCCGGAACTGAAAGCGTTTGTGGCACCATTGATAATCGAATATTTTGGCTCTGCGTTTGTAAGCCCAGAGTTTTAAAATATAAACCTCAGCTAATTCGCGGCTCTCGCCCCAAATTTGTTTACATTTTTTATTGGGGCATGTTATTGCAGGTACCATTTTACTGGACACTTTTTAAAATTTTAAATGATAAAATAATATAAATACCCTTGGTAATTACTTGGTGAAAAAAAATTTACCTACCCACAACTCTACCCATCTTCTCCGTTTCTCCTACATTCCTCCATTTCTCCATTTCTAACATTCATACATTCTTCCTACATCCATACATTCATTGAATATCCATTTCTTCTCCATTGCTTGAGTTTCATGGCAGAAAATACAAATGAAGATCCATATTACACGGTACGTATGAAATTACAATTTGTATGGATTAAAGGTAGCACATTTTTCATGGTTTTGCGTCACTGGGTGCGAATCGCCCAAGGCCACCGATTTTCGTGGAAAAACACGCCCCGCACTGGCCATTTTATTGGAAAAAATCGCCAGTGTGGGGCGTTTTTTTAATAAAAAAAGGCCACTGGTAGGCGATTGTTTTTAAAAAAATAGGTGGCCTTTGGCCTTTTTTTCCAAAAAACGCGCCCCTCTCAGGCGATTTTTCTGGAAAAACTCGCCCACCCTGGGCGTGTTTCTCCAATACATTCGCCAGGGAGAGGCGATTGTATTGGAAAAAAAACGCCCCCAGGAGGCGATTTTCTCCCTGAAATGTCCTTTCTCCGTTTTTTACACCGATTGCGGGAATTTCTAATATCATATTGGTTTTCTTGACAGGCTCCGCACGGTTTGGATGAGGGAAACTGTCTAGATTACACGGAAGTATTTACGACTGAGGAAGAGTTCACTACTCGAGCTGAGTTGATTGGTTGGGTTGAAGTCAGAGCTGCCGAACATAGGTTTGATACGAAAATTACCTCTTCTAAAAAGTGGAAGGGGCCTCTCAAAGGGAGAAGAGGGAGAGTTGACATTTGTTGTGATAGATCGGGGGAAGTTAGAAGCAAAGCACCCCCAGTTGAAGGGAAAATATCCCGTAACAACACTAGTAGCAAGCTGACTGGTTGTCCCTTTAAAGTATCAGGGAAAGAAATTAGTGGGGGTACCTGGAAGCTGCGTGTCATTAAAGGGCACCACAATCATGAATTACCCATGGTTAGAAACTGGCATCATAAGCAGTCCCAGTTGAATGACGAGGAAAAGGAGAAAATTGCAGAAATGATGAAGATAAATGTGGCTCCAAAGCAGATGCTGTCAAAACTGCGATATGACAATGCGACTAATGTCACACGTATGAGGCAGGTTTACAATGAAACAGCAAGGGTTAGAAGAGAAGAGAGGGGAGATTTAAGTCCTATACAGTATTTCTTGAAACTGATGCAGGATTACATGTACTACTATTGGTACACAGCGGAAGATGAGCGTAACGCGCTTGAGAACGTGTTCTTCGCCTATGCGGATGTGCCTAGTATGCTTCGTACGTTTCCGTACGTTTTGTATATGGATACGACATACAAGACCAACCGGTATGACATGCCTATGCTTCAAATAGTCGCTCATGTTCCGACGGATCAATACATACATGTTGCCTTTGCTTTCTTGAGGGATGAGACATATGCAACTTACTTCTGGGCTATGACTAGGTTGAGGCAACTTTTTGATCCATTGACATATTCCCATGTTGTTATGACAGACAGAGAGTCAGCTCTAATGAAACTTGTCCACGTTGTTTTTCCCGAGTCTAAGCAACTACTGTGTAAACGGCATATTGCTATGGATGTGAGGAAAAAAGCACTCACTGTGTGTACGGACAAAGAAATATTAGATGAGTTTGAAGGACGGTGGAGAAGGGTTATGAGTGCTCTAACGTATGACAAGTTCACTAAAGCTGTGGAGATCATAGAGACCAAATATAGAGGCCGGTGGACGTCTGTGGTTAATTATTTGCACCATACTTGGTTGGATCCCCATCGGACCAAGTTTGTCTCAGTGTGGACTAAAGAGATAAAACATTATGGAGGGCGCACAAACAACATGTGAGTCTATTCAATTTTGTAGCTTACAGTTATATATATATATATATATATATATGATACAATTACACATTATTCCCTTATGTACAACATGACATTTGTTCGTCTTTCATAAATGCAGGGCTGAGAGTGCGCACGCAATGTTGAAGCGCGCAATTAAAACTGATAGAGGTTCATTTCCTACAATATTTCTGGCTATAAATGAGATGATAAAGTTGCATTTGGGTGAGATACATAGTAAAATGGAGGCATCCCGTAGCAAAACAATCCGTGAAGCCAATTACATGTTGTACAGTAGGATCAATGGCAGAGTTTCGCAAGATGCCATACTGTTGCTGTTACAAGAATACAAAAAGCGAGGTGCAGTCTATGGGCAGAACAGTGAGATGTGTGGTTGTGAACTGCGAACCAGCTATGGCTTGCCGTGTGCGCATCAGATGGTTGAAATGGCCAGGAATTACACACCTATTGATCCCTTGGATGTGGACCTCTTCTGGAGGACCCTATCTTTGGATGAGGGGAATATGCCTAGCGATGAGGAACGGCAGACAGCACAAGGTCGATTGCATGAGATGTATGTGGAAGCCTCGCAGCGTTCGACTGCGGACATTTATAGGGTAGCGGGTGTCATGCACAGCACTTTGCATCCAGAGATTGTTGACCTCGCAGATCCCATTCAAAGGCCACGTAGGGGAAGGCCAAGGAACAACTCGACGCAGCGAGACCTTTCTGGCTACGAGCATGCCGAGAGGGAAGCCGGCCTAGGCAGAGGTACATATAGTTGTCACATCCTTTGCAATTGGTTTTTGTTTCACTTATTTATTATGATGCATCTATTGTTCATGCATTCAAATACTATGTGCAGGTCGCAGCAGGTCAAGTGGGTCATCATCCAGGAGTATTCAAATGACTCCTAACGAATCCAACTGGCCTTTCAACCTCCCATCTTTGGTTAAACAGTTCGTGTTCGATTATATCGTTGATTATAAAAATGTAATGGGGGATGGACACTGTGGGTTCAGGGTAATCTCTACATTCGTACATGGTGACGAATCCCTTTGGTCGCAAGTCCGGCAGGAGATGTTACATGAACTTCACGCGTATGCATCATTATGGTTTGGCGTCCTCGGGGAAGATATGTACTATAAAGCCATTCAAGTGTTGGATTACCACATAAGTCCGGCAACAGATGCGTTCTGGTTCGATATTTATCTTTTTGGACTACTTGTCACCACGAGGTACCAGAGGGTATTCGCAACTTATGGAGCGGAGTGTTGCACCTTCCTTCCACTTCGATTGCGGGAGTCCGTTGTAAGTGATGATCCGACCACTTATATCACTATGGGACATATCCGGGGCAACCATTTCATTTGTTTGAAGACGAGAGGTGAAATCTTGTTGCCCCCTGTCAGTGTGTTGTGGAGACACTATAAGGACGACCTGATGGATGATTTGGAGGAAAGGTTAACACCTCGATTGGATAGATATCAGAGCTTGTACGTTGCTAGCTTAGGCAATGTAGAAAGGGAACCCACAATAGTTATCGATTAGCTAGCTTTATGATTTCGACATATAGATGTATTGTATATTTAGAATATATTTGTCATGTTGTTGATTATTGCAATAGTTTATGATTGTGGTTAGGTGTGTATATTACATTCCGATGGGAATTATTATAAGTCAGTTAACTTCTTTAGAAATGTTAAATTGCAGTATTGTATTAGGGAGCATATGGACTGTGAAAATGTTTGGGAATGTGGTTTGTTGTTCAGGTGCTCATTTTGGTTGAATGAGGGGCTGTCAGCAGGAAAAAAAAAAAACGCCTCAGTCAGGCGTTTTTTCTGATAAAAACGCTTGAGGGAGGCGTTTAAATCCAAGAAAATCGCCTGAATCAGGCGTTTTTCTTGGATAAAAACGCCTGAACTAGGCGTTTTTGTTAGATTTAAACACCTTTTGGCGGCGATGGAATGGAAAGGTTAACACCTCACTTAGGCGTTTTTCTCCAAGAAAAACCCTAAGTGAGGCGTTTTTCTAGCTTTCAGTCGCATTCCTTGTGCGATTTGATACAAAACAAAGTCGCTTTGAACCCAACAATGTTACCTACATCCGGGAACGCAAAATTACTTACTAATACAGTGCTACTGTGTTTAAATTGTATAAAATTTGGGCAGAATCTCCCCTGTATATGAGCACTGAATCCCTGTTCATACCACATAATAAATCACTAAATTGTTTTCTGCACTTCAATCAAACGCACACCCAATAAAAGCCAATAATTCGACATTTCTATTGTATTGGGGAGTGAAAAAAAAACAATCATCCAGAGTTACACTAAAATCACATTATACATCATCCAAACATAAGGAATACAATGCACTAAGGCTGAAATGGAGGTCGCAGCGCAAGTTGTTCCAATCCCGGCATCAGTCCCTCCAAATGATAAGCAACATCTGCAATAGCCTGCCTACGTGTCTCAGGGTTGACAGCGTGTTCAACCTTTGGATGAAAATAGACTGCCCGAGAGGCTAAATACTGAAGTCGCTGTAACAAGTAAAATGACGCTCACAATCAGCAACTAGTAATACAGACAAATATATGTATGAATAAAATAAATTAACACATCATCATAAACTCACTGTATTGAGGGACAACTGGGTAGGATCAGGAGTGTATTCCTCGACAGGACCACTACTGACGCGGATGTGGGAACGCGACCGGAAGTACTCAAGGTAATCCTCGTTAGCTTCGTTAGTATACTCCGCTCTCTTCATGTCTCGCAGAAGCCTGGTATGCGAGATTTCCCAACCACTTAGATCCACAACATATTTGCAGACATACTTCTTTGTCTCTGGGCCTCTATAGCACTCCTTCGGTTTGAAGACAGGAAATGGAACTTGTTGGGCGTATCCGAACTGTCTTAACACCCGATCCGGCATATAGGGCTCTTCAACGTTAACGGAATATATAAGGCCCCTATACAAGGAGATTTTGTGGACCAATGCCGGATTGGGCTCAAATGGGAGCCAATTAACCTGGCCGTTTATGAAATATATCACCAAATGTAGCACAATAACATAAAAGAAATGTTCGTAATCACAAAGAATGGACATATTACCTCGTTCGGCTGCAGTGCATCTAGGGCCCTCCTGTATGCCTCCAAATCATATTTTGCAACACGCTTCTTCCCAGTATCAACTTGCCATTTCATTGCCGCCGGCAATCCGGTATTCCACGACCGCTTCTTCGGTGGACTGAATGTTGGGAAGTATTCATATATCAACTCTAGTAATAATGAACAGAAGAACAATCAGTACATATCTTGTAACAAAATACATCAAAGTATGACAAGGAAAGCAACATGTAAAGTGACAAACCTGAAGCAAAGTCAGACAAGCAGAAAACTGTGCACCTTCTGCCCTCGACGCTTTCCCAAGTTGGCGGTATAAGTACTCCAATGTGACAACTCCCCACGAGTAATCACTTACTGTCTCGATATCGCGCAAGAAACTTAAATACTGAGCAGAAACGTGGGTTTTAGACTTGTCAACAAACAGGGAAAGCCCTAAAACCCACAATAAATAACCCGATGCAGCATTAACTTTGTCAAATCTCCCGGCACAGTTTGCCTCAATGGTTGTCAACTTCACAAAGCCAGGCCTATCCATTTTCACTTCATCATTTCCCAACACAGCTGCAACATCCGTCGCTATTTGTGAAGTCTTTGTTTTGCCATAAATGGGCCTACCCCCCAGCGGAATGCGCAATATGTATGCAACATCATGCAATGTGATTGTCATCTCCCCGAACGGCAAGTGGAAGGAGTTGGTCTCCGGATGACACCTCTCGACAAACGCACATAGCAAAGCGGCGTCTAACTCATCATGCATGCACTGGACTAAATGGGCCAATCTGGACCCCTCAACAAGCTTTATCATCTCTTCATCGCCCGACCAATTTTTCAATCGATCGGTCCCATCATTTCAGTATCCCCCGTTCCTACACAATGTATACAACGAATTAAAACCAGAGGATACAATTCCTAACGCATTTAAGTTGTAAAAAAAAACTAATAAATAAACCGTGCAACCTTTCTTTATTATTCCATTATGGATCACAAGTAACGAAGCATAGATAATTAGCAAAAATACTAATTCATTGAACATCGCATTTGAACGTGCACAATATAATAGAATTACCTCTCCATGCCAGACGCGGTAGGCAGTGTGGCCTTTGAAACTCAAGAGCAACTCAGGGATTACAGGACCACCTTCTAGCGGATGGTCCAGCTCCCTATATTCCTTCCACCCTTCAATCGCTGCCCTAGCCTTACTGCCCATGAGTCCTTTCCCAGCGCTCCTACTTGGTTCGCTGCTTGCCCCTTCAGCATCACTTCTTCCATAAGCCCCCTCGCTGTCACCATCATCGTGGGACATCTCAACATCTGAAAATGGTGGGGCGAACGGTTGTTCTGTGAAGGACGCCCCAATGTACTCATGTCCAGGCACTGAATGTTGAAATGAGTCTTCAGTTATAGGAGCAATGACATTCACTGTCGCAGAAGATGCACGCGATCGTGCAACCACCTTCCTCGAACGCTCAGATGCCGTCGGATGAATACGCGGGGCATTTTTCGCCTCTTGATTATCCTGATTAACACTCTCCCAGGATGGTTCCGGATTACTACTCTTACCGGATTTGGATCTTTTTCCCGTCCGACGAAATATATTACCTTTAAATCTGTCCCCCATCTGCACTAATAGAAAATCATAAACACACAACAATTTATATGTAAACAATTTTCAAACCTAAACAGAACTGAAACAAACGCCTCGCGGAGGAGTTTGTTCCAGAAACAAACGCCTCGACGCGGCGTGTGTTCCAGAAACAAACGCCCCCTGTAGGCGTTTGTTCCAGAAAAACATGCCTTCAAGCGGCGTTTTTCTCTGGCCAGACGCCACCGGGAGGCGTTTTCCCTGGTTTCTTCAAATCGGGAGAACGGTTTTCCCCCGACGCTCAACCACGGAATTTTCCCTACTATTGTTAACATCACAGCCGGTAACGCAACTTAGCCACTAAAACATTACTAAGCAACCAAAACAATGCAATCTTTCAAATTCAAGCCAAAATTTCCATTCACATCTATCAAAAAATGGAACCAATTACACATCCAACATACATGAACATTGCACAATAATTCATTCTAATTATGCACGAAAGGGCCGAAAAACGCAGCAAACATGCATTCAAAACCTTGCCCATGAACAAAACAACAACCAATTCACTTCAATTCCAACATTTGGAACAAAATTTAAAAACTAAAAAAAAAACTCCTCACACCTAATTAAAGCTTCCCGTGAGCGTGGAATGGCGCGGCACAGAGAGGGAAGGAGGGCCGGAAATGGAGCTTCCCACCGCTGGGATGTCGCCGGAAATGGAGAAGCCGAGAACCTTGAAGACACCGGAAATGGAGAAGCCAAGAACGTTGATAGCTCCGCACTTTGAAGACACGCCCGAAGCTGAAGCAAGGAGTAGTTATGGGCCAGTAAAAAATTTCTTTTTACTTTATAAGGTGGAGGGTATTTTGGTCTTTTCACACCCTAACATTTAAAAAACTGGCCTTTATTTAGTAAAATGTGGCCTGTAAATAACATTTCCGTTTTTATTCCCAGAAAAGATGGGAATATTTTACTGAGACCTTGGCCAAGAAAATTGCAGCAGAAGTAAGGAACAAGTTTTTTAATTGAAACTTCTCCCTTGGCATTCATTAATGATGGAAAACTGGAAAGGGTAAAAGAATCGAACTTTTCGTGCGTCTAAGACTAAAGTAACACGAAACATCGACGACCCATTGGTGGGATTCTTGGGAAAAACTTGTGAATTACTTTGGTGAAAAATGGATCTTGCTGCTTTATCAGTGATTAGAATATTCCAATGGCAGTGATCTACTACGGAGTACTTCCTGGTAAGAAATCTACAAATGCCTTCTCCGTTTCTCGGGATTTCTTGGGAAAAACTTGTGAATTACTTTGTGAAAAATGGATCTTGCTTTTATCAGTGATTAGATATTCCAATGGCAGTGATAGATATTCCAATGGCAGTGATCAACTACGGAGTACTTCACTGGTAAGAAATATACAAATGCCTTCTCCTTTTCTCAAGTTCTGATGGAAAGTTGGCAGCTGCAAAGCAAACAGTCCATGGCGTGTGCGCAATTTTGTATTTATTTACTGCTCAATTTGATAGCCTAAAAAAAAATACAATAAGTAGAAATTAGCACAAAATTTCTACTAATGTCCTTACTTTTTAAGTGTAACCACGAATAGTTGGAAAAACTTGTGAATTACTTGTGAAAAATGGATCTTGCTTTTATCAGTGATTAGATATTCCAATGGCAGTGATCAACTACGGAGTACTTCACTGGTAAGAAATATACAAATGCCTTCTCCTTTTCTCAAGTTCTTGATGGAAAGTTGGCAGCTGCAAGGCAACAGTCCATGGCGTGTGCGCATCTTTTGTATTTATTTACTGCTCAATTTGATAGCCTAAAAAAAAATACAATAAGTAGAAATTAGCACAAAATTTCTACTAATGTCCTTACTTTTTAAGTGTAACCACGAATAGTTTATTAGTAAATATATGAAAAAGTAAAATAATAATAATAACAATAATATAGTTATTTTATTGGGATAATTAATTTTAAAAAACAAAGCGACTTCCACCAAGACAGAGTGATTACATATTTCACTCATGCGTTGTCTTTATTCTATCGTGAAATGACAGTTTCTGAGTCATGAGTTAAAATTGTATTTTGAAAATTATGTCATTGTTATAATAAATAGAAAATATTTTGAAGTCGTAAATGGAGTGTGGAGGATGAAAATAATGTGAGGAAAAACTTCATATAATTTGTCCCTTTTTTTCTTTTTTATGTTTTAACACCTACAAGATTACAATAATTGGAGGACAAAGAGTGGGGAATGAATTTGATTATTCACCATCATGCATGTGTTCTGATATCATAAATTCAGCTTCTGATTATTCACCATCATGCATGTGTTCTGATATCATAATTCAGCTTCTGATATCATAAATTGATTCCAGTAGCTAAAGTTTGAAATCATTGCTAGCATCTAAAATTCAATATTTCAGATTCTAAAGAGGCAGCCAAACAGCTCACCGAACCTATATCGGATTCCGAACATGTTGCCGAACTGCTCCCCAAACTTAGTTTTTAGTCTTTTTCTTCTTCTTTTCGTTTGCTTGCCATTTCTTCATTTTAACTCCATTTTCTTCATGGTTTTTTACGTTGGTCCTCCCGTGAACTTTTCTTCTGCATTTTCTTACTTAGAACATCCATTAACTTAATTCTCATATTTGTTAACTCATCAATCAAAATAAAGATTAAGACCAATCGGGTCTAACACCTAATAATGAACAAGAAGTATTTTTTTTCTTATTACTCTGGACGTGTGAAAAAATTTTCGCATCTTCTTTGAAAATAACTCATGTTTTGGTCATTTTACGGGCCCGAGAAAGTAAATTTTTCGACAAAATTGAGCGTTGCGCCTCAATTTAGTACTGATCGGTCCTCGACTTTTTAAAGGTATTAACTTATTTCTCTCTATTTTCTTTTTAATATACTGTCACGCTTCCAGTCTTTCTTTTGCCACTGAGAAAAAAAAAAAAAAAAAAAGAACTCCTCTTTCATAGTTAATCTTTTACTTTCACAAACGACCCACTTCAATGTTCGCCAACACACACACACTTCAATATTTTTGCCACCACCTCACTTCCATATTTTTTCTCCTCAATCAACGCGGACCTTACACCGGAGTTGCAGACGGCAGAATCCTCAAATACAAAGGTTCAAACGTGGGGTTTGTTGATTTTGGCATAACCTCACCTTACTGGTAAAATTTTCTCCTCTCAATTACATATTAATCACTTCAGTTGAAAAATTCCCTTAAAAGAAAATTCTTCTTCTTGTATGTAATTCTGTAGGACCAAGGAAAAATGTTATGGTGCCAATGGCTTTCACGAAAACACTTCAAAAATATGTGGAAGGCCAGAAGGTAATCCCACCTATATTGATCACCGGTAATCTCTATGTGGTCGATTGATATATGGGATTCCTGGTAATCCCACCTTCCGGTGGGTTAGGAATTCGACTTGCAGCAGGATTCAACGGCGCGAATTTCACATTCCCAAATGCAATAGACATCGATCAAGCATCGCGGAACGTATATTTCACTAATTGTGGGACTATATTCCTGAGCAGGTTGATTTAATTTTTTTGCCAATTTTATCATGGATTAAAAAAAAATGCAATTTATTTACTGACTCAAATGATCCACTGCAAAATTGGTTGTGTTTTTGCAGTGTCATCAATAGAAATGACACATCTGGGAAGCTCTACAAGTACAACATCAAAACTGCTAAGTTGACAATGTTGCTTAGTGGGTTATCTGGACCAGCTGGGCTCGCAGTGAGCAAAAATGGTCGGTATTTGGTATTTTCTAAGTTCGGAAAGAATAGAATCCGACGATTTTGGCTTAAGGCTCCCAAGGCTGGTAATGTTGAAACACTAATAAATCTTCCCGGGATGCTAGATAATATAAAAAGAACTATTAATGGAGTTTTTTGGGTGGCTATGGGAACCTCCACAAATCAATCCTTTGTGTTAAAATTCAACGGTTCTGGTAAGATTTTGAAAACAATGGACTTCAGTGCTTACAGCAATGGCCACATGATAACTGAAGCGCAAGAGCATTTGGGAAAATTGTATCTTGGATCCATTTTCTTAAACTTTGTTGGAGTTTATGGATGAATTGTTTGATGTTGTAGACCGACTGTAGTGAGCTAGCAATGGTAGTAGTAGTAGTACTTATGACAATCAATATTACTTCCTCCGTCCCATTCAAAGAGTCCTGTTTGTAATACTGAAAAATGGGACGGAGAGAGTAGTAATTTTAGCAATGTGTAGTAATAGTGCTATGGGACTCTATAGTTGATTAGAATTTCAGTATAATAATTTGAATAGTAAAATTATTGTATTATTTTCTGATATCCTTGGAATTTATTTTTTCACAATGAGCCTTCTCTCAAACAATAAAGAATGTAAAATTTTAACTTTAGTAAATATATTTATAAAATAAGAAATTCAGTAAATAACTTCAAACATTTGAATATATATAATAATTTTTCAGAAGTTGGGTTTTTAAGATGGGTGAATACTAATTTTTTGTCGCCACATCAGTTATAAATATATCTTACGATATAATTTTTCTTCAAAGTAATATATATATATATATATATATCTCTTTATTGGTATCAATATTGTAAATAGATAATACATCATCACAGTTAATAATGATATTATTGTTAAAATGACAAAGTTACAAATTACTATTTCAACTTTAATATTCTCAAACTAGCTAACATTGATATTCACATGAACAAAAAGCAGTACTGATACAATAATATTTGAAAAGATGAGCACCTTTCGGTATTATAACCCTACATACAAACTCACATTCAGAATTGGCAAAATTCCCATAACAATACTCTTGGAAATCTCCTTCCATTGTACAAGTCTTGTTGTTCAACTCCTTAAATGGATTAGTAGCAGTTACTTGACCTATATTGAACAATTGAGAAGAAAGTTATTTCCAATAATATTTTAAATAATTATATTTTAATGTGGAAATTAAAGAAGTGAAATTCCATAATATTTTCAATTTTCTTTTGTTTAGCTAATAGATTATTTGTTGCACTTTTTGTGTATTACTGAGAACATCACAGTCTTTTATGTAATAAAATGATATTATTTTCTTAAGAAACATTGTGATTTAAAAGTGTGGTAGAGGAATTAATTAATTCCATAGAAATGTCTAATAGACAATAGTACATCCTTTTCATTGTTAAACATAAAGAGGACTATATTTTTCAATTTCAATGTGAATTCCTTCGTATATTAAAAACCAAACAAAAGCTAGACCACAAAATTTTGCAAAAGGAAGAAGAGATGAAGGAGAAGAGGAGGAAGAGTGTACCTGTTACGAGGTACGCAAGGGTATATAATATGAAAACGAAAATAGACCACGATTTCGACATTTGAAATAAAACCGTCACCTACAAATTGCACTATGATGAATGTTCTTTTGGTTTGTAGGGGTGATCATTTGAGAGTTACTTATATTGGGAATTTGATAACTAAAAGGCTTTTGAAGGTTATTCAACCCTTTATGAAACCTTTCATTTATTGGGTTCACATTAATAGCATTTATGTCTATCTTTAAAAGAAATTCGTTACACAAAAATTAAGCATCTGTTACTTAAAATTTTGCTTGTTTATGCAATTGCAAATTGATTACACGGTTCTTGAACATCGCTTAATCTAATAATCTTTTTATCCTTATAATAGATTTTTTTTTTCCCTTATGAAGGTTATTAAACAAATTTCAGTTATTAATGAATCTATATTTTTTAGTGATTTGAAACCTTAGCGTGTAAAATATTACGTTATTTTCAAACCACAAGTGTCGAATTTAACCACTAAAATATCGCGTTTGGCCATTTATGCGATTGGCTTGTCTGACGATCGGCCGATAGACTATCTCATAGTTTTATGTGATCTTCATGTAGAGGATTTCTAGAGTTTGTAATAATTTTCGGTTAGCATTTATATGGATTTTTTTTTTTTAATGAATGTAGGTGGGCAGATAGCCCATTTTATTATTGGAAGAAGAAATTGTTGCAGTACAACTCAAAAAAACGAAACAGAAACAGGCTAAGGCCTCAAGTAAGGAAAGCTACGCGTGTCTAGAGCTACAACCCTTGCAATCTACCTCGGCAACGATGCATGGTGATAAAAGCGAGAGGTCGCCGAACCACTAGCCATCTTGGCGAGAGCATCTGCAACAGAGTTAGCTTCGCGAAAAATATGAGTGATTGAAATCCAGGGCTCCAGGAACTCCATGATTTTCCAGAAACATTGTCCACGCCTTCCAAGGCCCCTTTTTTGTCTCGAACTGCCCTGAGCAACAAAAGCGAGTCTATATCAAACATTAGATCCGTACAGCCCAAATCCCTGCATATTTCCAATCCATACAATAGCGCCAATGCCTTGGCGTGGAAACTCGAGAAGTTCCCCAGATAAGTGCTTGCCGCAAAAACTGCTTCACCGGTCTCCGATCACAACACAACTCCAACACCAGAAGGGCCAGGCGTACCACGGGAGGATCCGTCCACATTAAGCTTGAAGGTCCCAGGCGATGGATGAACCCAGGCTACCAGCTAAGCCTCTCGTTTCTTCCAGTATACCCATCGCGGCAATACGGTACTCAGCAGGAAATCCAGCCCCCGTGTGTAGGGCGGGGCCTTGAATGCCAGCAGCTGTGAACATAGAGCGAGGGTGTTCCCCATGGCTTTAGGGAGAGGCACCCGAGCTCCCTCATGCGTAGCCTTACAGAACGATCGCCAAACTTCCCAACAAACCATGATAGGCACAATGTCAGTTATACTCCGCGAAAATCTCATAACGTCCCCATCTACCCGTTTCCAGAACAGATCCAAAACATCCCATAAGGACTGCAGGTGCACAGACCTAATCCTCAAGAGGTGCAACCATTGCAGCCACAAGCCCGTAGCGTATGAGCACCTAAAAAACACGTGTTGCAAATAACTCTCTGACTCGCAAAACACACATTTAGAAGCTATAGAAAAGCCCATGCATCTCAACACGTCGTCTAACGGTAGTAACCGATTAACCAACTGCCACATGAACACTGAACATTTCAACAGAAAAGGAGCAGTCCATAGTACTGTGGTGTGGATCACCGCACCTCTATCCCGGACCAATTGTATGACGACTTAACTGAAAAATCACCTTGCACCTCACACTTCCATACGAACATGTCCGGACTTGGGGAAAATAACAAGTTTATCCCTTCAAGGACCCGAGTCACCTCATCATCAAACAACATTTATATGGAATAACAATAAATGAAAATTGACAAAGCATATAGTCATATGTTCATCAAAATACTAGGATAGATCAATAGTTTTTATTTTATCTATATGTTTCAGCCCCATCAGTGCCAATTCTAAATTTT
Organism: Leptodermis oblonga; assembly: GCA_016801395.1. Lineage (NCBI taxonomy): Eukaryota > Viridiplantae > Streptophyta > Magnoliopsida > Gentianales > Rubiaceae > Leptodermis > Leptodermis oblonga. Next base: position 4,770,433 of record CM028758.1, read on the forward strand.
ATGAGGTCAGGCGCAAAAGTTTCAAACCTATTAAAAGATAAATATAATGTGATGATTTAGTGATTTTTTAAATATAATTGGGTCTTCGAGCTGCAAAAAATAAAAATAATAACGATCATTCTTCCATTGACCCTTTCAAAAAAAAATCGGGCTTTGAGTTGTAAAAAGAAAAAAAAATTCACTCTTACATGAAATTTTTTGAAACCAAAGTTAATGTGAGCCTTTAGCTAAAAAAGTATATCAAGTGGGCTTGTTTGATAATCCAACTTAATACTTAAAATTATTTGATTCAGAGATCATGACTTTTAGTATGTTTGATAACAAAAATTCAAACCTCTTAATCGTTTAAGCACTGCTTATTTCCTTCACAAAAATTTAAGTGGAAAAAATCAGCTTATTGTTTATCTCTTAATACTCTATGTAATAATTCTTTAAATAATTCATATTTGATTTTCGAAACTATCCTCTTTATTTTATTCATATTGATTTAACTATAATTATTATTTTATTTTTTCTTCATTAGCGTACCACGTATTTTAAAATTTTTCATTATAATACAGTTAAATAAAATTCATTTTATTTTTTTATTATTATATTTTTGTAATAAAAATTTATTTAATAAATTATATCATTTACATGTTTTATAAATCTCATTCATACGATATGTTTTAGATTACTTATATAATTTTATTAATTATATATGAATTTTATTGTAAAAATTCTAATTTCTTTTATACTACAATAATGGATTCATGTTTAATTTTTAGGGATTTTAATAAATTGTTTATTGTATTTTAATCATTCAATTTAATGCGTTTTATCTTATTTTATTTCTTTATATTTTTCATTAATCATAATTGACGCTTAATTATAAAATTTGATAATTCACATATATAAATGTAAAAAAATCAACGTAAGGGTAAAATGGTATATTTTCAAGATTTCAACATTAAGATCAGCATATTTATTAACAAGATCGAGTGATTAAGCATTATGATTTAAATGTTCGAAAAATATATTTCAGCATTAAGATATTAAGTGTTTAATCAATTCAAAATTATGATTTAACATTAAGCATTTAGATATAGCATTAATTTTTATCAAACGCGCATTTCTTTTGTATTGGCCCATTTCAAACAAAAGTTGATGTGAGCTTTAATATAGAACTTTATTAGTAAAAAAAGTACTACAATATAGTATATTTATAAATTAAAAAATAAACCCCTATAATTATAAGTTCATGAGCGGTCGCCCGAGCTGCACACGTGTACCTACTTGTCTCGATATTGAAAACTTACCCATTCTCTCACAACCCCATTTTATATATTAGATGCACAATCTAACTAAAAATATAATTGTATATTTTTTTTATTTTGGTTGTAAGTTTCTACATTAAGATTTCAATTTTTGTTGAGCATTTTAATAGGTTATTCGATTTTTGAAATCTTGTAATTTGTCAAATGAAATCTCTTAGTCAAATAACTTTTGTTAAGGTGATTAAAAAAAGTTTGTTCAAGTGATTAGATTTCATTAATTATTAATCACATCTTCATAAAGCGAATATGTGATTATTAACTATAATTATAAGTAACTATATATTGTATTCTCTTTTCTCGTACTCATGTAATTTATTTTTTCACTAGCATTCTATCAACAAATAAAAAATACAAAACAAATAATTTTAGTAGATTTATTTATAAGAAAATAAACTTAGTAAATAACTTCTAACATAAATAAATAGATATAATAATTTGTGACATGTTGAGTTTTTTAAGATGCCTAAATACAGATCTTTTTTTTTTTTTTTGTTGCCACAGCAGTTATACAATTCTTCTCTAAAGTAACACACACACAGATAGATATATATATATATATATATATATATAGATGGTACCATTGATGGAATTAGAAACAACATCACAGTTGATAATGATATTATTGTTAATGGAAAAGGGCAAAATGACAACTTACTATTTCGGCTTTAATAATAAGGCTAGTATTATTGCCAGAACAATTTTAATCTTAAAACAGTTCAACTCGTCCACTGGTCAAAAGGGTTTTTGTTAATAGAGTGAACAACTCAAATGTACCTATACTTTTTGATTGTTTATGATTTTGTTACTATATTTTTTTTGTAGCCACAAATGTCGCTAAACTAATTAAAATGGCCAAAAAATGTACTGGCGTCGTTAGCTATCGTTAGAACTGATGAAATTCCTCTCATGTGCCTCCCAAGTGACCTCTTTAGGGATATTTTTGACAATTAATTATTATAATATATTTTTTTAATCTCTTTAACCATCTTCCTCCTCCTCCCCATCCCCTTCTTCATCTGCCGTCCGTAGCTATCCAGTTCATTATCTCAATCCAAAATCAAATTCCCTTATTATTTTTTTCATTCCCTACAAAATTCAACCCAACCCATTATCAAAACCAATCTATCTTCTGTAATGAATCTCCAATAGAATGTACTTTTCCACTCTTCATAGAGATTTAGGAATTACGGATTGTACGACCCAAACAAACGACTGCATTTAGGGCTGAGAACGAACACGAATGTTCACGAACAAACTCGGGATCGACTCATTAAAAGCTCGGTTCGAGATCGTTCATTTATTAATAAACGCACACGAACAAAATTGTAACCTCGATTAATAAATGAACAAGCGAGATAAAAGCTCGATTATGTTCGTGAACAACTCGATAAAACAAAACATTAGTTAGTAGATATTTAAACCTTCAAGTTTTAAAAGGAAAATAATATATATTAATTACAATCCAATTATAATAATAAACATAAAAGCATATTTAGCTTAGTGAAGTTAAGTTTCTATAGGACTTATAAGCGTACACAGCTCTACTCCCAGTGTTTGGTCTCAGTGCTAGCTTTACTAGACCATGTGCGAAGCTACGTGCGAATCGCACAAGCTATTGGACACTGCTCACTTATTTTTCTTTCCAGCAAATTATTGAAAAATTTCCAACATACTGTATCGCCTAATATCCTCTAGTATTACCTGTACCTCCTTGTGAGTTGCTGGTGCCGCCCGTCTAGCAGCAAACTGTCAGTAGGGTATCAAATATTGTTTATATTCCCTTTCCATGTAATGAGTATCGAATATGGTTTATATTCCTATCTCCCTTCATTTTATTTCCTCAAGTTAACCCCCATATCATATTTTGTTTGACTGTACTTAAGAGGCAAAGATAAGTGATTATGCTACCAAGAAAGAGAACAGTCATCGCGAAGGTTCAAGACTTATTTGAGCGTCGGCGAAGTTATATTCTCATAATGAACAACGTACTGACTTTGAGTGTTGTGCTTACACACTGAGTTCAAGATCCTCTTTCTCTTATCTTCCTCGGAGTCTTCATAGTTAGCCGTTGAACTAGTGAGTCTCTCGTGCCTTAAGAATAGCAGACTAGCCAGATGTAATTGAGTATTAAAAACAAAGAAACTCAAACGATCCTCCTTAGCTTCTTACCATATGTTTTTGTTGTGTCACAAATCCCTCCTTACAACACCAATTATTGTATATACTATTTTGTTCTGTGTTCAGTTCCGCACTATTATAGTAAAGCATATTTCAACCCAAACACACTTCAACAAAATCTATATTTTAAAATATTAACTGCAACAAATTATTTCTTTAGGGAGTTCTGAGAACAGGTCTCAGAACCTGTTATCATCCCAACTGGGTCTTAGCCCATTTTTAAGAAACAAGGTTCTGAGAATTGGGTTGTAACACAGTTCTCAGCCCAAGCTAAAGAACATGGGGTTTAACCCAATTTTTTTTCCAATACTTTTTTTCAAAATTTTTACTTTTATTAGCAGATAAAATGTCAATATTTCATTTTTTACATATTCAACTAAAAACTAATTTTCACATTATAATAATATTTCAGAATTGTTTTTAATGTTAATGATATATTTAAGTTTACACAATATTTTTAGTTTAAATTAGTTTAATATTTATTTTTTCCTATTTAATTTTTTTAAAAAAATAAGTTGGGGCTGTCATTTAAGAAACAGAAAATAGCAGGGGCCTATTTATAAAAACTTTGATGAACAGTGTCGGTGACACTGTTCATCTTCTTCCCCAACTTTTTTTTTTTTCCTTTTCGTTTTTTTTCTTCTATTTTTTCTGGTTCTCACCCTTGCTCACAAGAGAGAGTACAATGGCAGCAGTAAACTCTTCGTAGAAGAAGAAGAAGAGGTTCATCACATCTTCGTTTTTTTTCTTCCATTTTTTCCGGTTCATCGCATTTTCCTCAATATATATTTTTTTCTCTCTTCTTTTTTCTTCCTCCCTTCTTCCCCGATTCCGGTGGATCTGCAAATTGCAGAACCAAAGTTCAGCAATTTGCAGAACTTTGGTTTTGCAATTGTTGCAGAACCAAAAAAAAAAAAAGAAAAGAAAAGCTTCAACGGAAAAAAAAATGGCAACTCTTCGGCGCGAATCGAAGGGAGGAGGTCGAAGGACTTCGCGAAGGAAGAAGATGACGGACGCGGGGGAGATGACAACCGGGAAGAAAGAGGACGACGGGCTCGAAGGAGGAAGAAAAAAGAAGAGGGTTCTGGAACGAGTTCTTTTTTTTTGGTCTCAACCCAAAAACTGAGACTCGGGTTTGAGTCTTCTTCTACGAAACATGGGGTTCAGCACATTTTGGGAAAATTTTGGGTCTCAACCCCAAAAATTGGCCAGAACCGGTTCTTAACCCAGTGTAAATAACATATCCTTAGTTGAAACACATTTGTAAGAAACACTTGTCCAAACATACTTTTATTAAAAAAAAAAAATTGAAATGCTTAAATGAGTGTTTTTTTTTCTTTTTATTTTTTAAGATTTTGAATGGAGCTACATATAATGCAGTAAAAAATGAAAAAAATTGGGTGGGGTGGGGACTAGGATAAGAAATGTGTAGATTTAACAGGATAATCTTGGACACCAATTTAAATATTTATTTATCCCCTAAAACTTTTCTAATAATTCCTACTATTATTAGAAAAGATAATTTTCTAGAAATATGGATTTTTAATTATTTTACTACTATTATCCCCTAATTTTTGAAAAACAAAAATTCCAATTAAACTTTACAGGTGCTCTTTTTCCTCTTCATTGCGTGAGCGAGTGACTGCGTGTTTATATAAAGCACAGACACACAGCATCTTCTGACTGGCAAAATTCTATTTCTCCCTACAAATTTTTTTCCCTTCCCTTTCTTTCTCTCTGCGATCGCCATTCCACCAATCGTATCACAAAAACCCTTTTCCAAAAAACCCTAGAAATTCACGATCGAACCGAACTCACATAATTTCTCTGAATTTCTCGATCTCAGTTCAATCCTTCGCCGTCCGATCATCTCTTCATTCGCTGTTTTCGTTTTCCGTCTACTAATTTTGCTCAATTCCTTTTGGAAGCATCCGGCCCGATCGATTCTAGCGCGTAGAATCGGTCGATTGTTGTGGTGCTCTAATTTGATCAGGCAATGTTTTCATTTGGCTGATTTTTATCCAATATGAAGTTGAAACGAAGGAGAGCCGTTGAAGTGGTTGGGACTCTCTCAATCTTGCTTCTCTAATTTAATTACTTCGTTGATTACGTCTTTTTGAATTGTTTTCTGGATACGTATATGTTTAATTCACGTGGAATTGCAGTATGCAAGTGTTACTGTTTAGTAGACGTACTTCAGGCAGTGATGATAGTTTTGTATTAGTGAAATAATTGTTAACATGATGGGTTTTCATCTAACGAGGACTAATGTAGTTTGTTGAAATTGTTTCTTTATCCATTGTGGCATCTTAGTGCTAGCTCTATAGGTTCATTTGGGGGAATCAATGATTTTTCTTAACCGAGTGAGGTGCTTTTTAAAGGTCCGTAAAAAACACCTGTATGTTGGCTGTGTGGTGATTTTGTTAAAGGAAAAGAAGAAAAAAGAAAAAGAATTACTGCTTATTACCTCAAACCACTTTCGTGGTTTAAGTGGCTTGGTCAGTTGAAACCTAGGATGCTCCGACTGACCATAGAGTTTTATTTTTCGAATGCTTATGGATGGATGGAACTAATATCATTTGGTATGCCTGTTCATTTCAAATTATGAATAGAGAAATGAAGGAGATTAGCTCTTTGAGTGATTATGTCATCCTGAATCATTTGGCACTGTGGTCGTGGTTTCTATTCGGCTTTGACTTTTGATTATCTGCCGGTTGAGGTTCCTGTTACATTTGTAATTTGGTTTTGTGTTCATTTTTTGTGGTTTTAGATTAAGTTCTAATTCTGTTGATATAATTTGCACAACAGCACTTTTTTGTGGAATTGATCTCTTAAAGAAAGAGAAACTAAGCACCCGGGAAAATTATTTGTTAGTAGCATTTTATTCTTTATATTTTTTTGGGAGTAAGTATGATCCATATTCCACCCTCGTTCATTTATGAGCAAGGGTAATATGGTTTCTGTCTGCAGTATTGGAATTATAAGCTTATATCATACATTTATTAAGGTAGTATCACATACCATAATTGTGTTTCTTGCCTGTCACTTAAATGGTCTAATTGGTTTTCCATTTTTATATTTCAGCCTCCAAAGATCAAATCCTTTATCAACAGTGTTACCTCTACTCCTCTTGAAGATATTGAAAAACCGCTGAAAAACTTTGTATGGGAGTTTGAGAAGGTACCCCTTTGAAATTTATGTAAATTAGTTGTTTTGTGCCTTTGTATTCCGAGGATGATTTGATTTTTATAAATGGTGCAGGGAGATTTTCATCAATGGGGCGATCTTTTTAATCATTTTGATACATATTTTGAGAAATGTATAAAGCCAAGGAAAGATTTGCTGCTAGATGATAATTTTTTGGAATCTGAACCTCCCTTCCCTAGGGAAGCTGTTCTTCAGATTTTGCGTGTTATACGGATAATATTGGAGAACTGCACAAATAAGCACTTATACAGCTCTTATGAGGTATGCGCCTATTAAAGTTTCAGTTGGCATGAGCATCTTATTGTCTCGGTCAAATCCATCTTTATAGAATTGGTAACAAGGGCTTGGGAGAGCTTTTCAAAGGGGGGCTTACTATGGGGTGTGTGTGTGTGAAAATATGATATACCTACTACGCATATTGTTCAGCAAATTTTAAAATCCTTCCCTTTTATGTTGATGAGTGGGATAACTGCTATGACATTTGTTGTAGCTGAGTTCTCTGTAGGTTGCTTCTCTTACCTCATACACAGGTCAACTGTTTGGTTGTTTGTTAGTGTGTCTTTATGTGAAGTTTGTGATGTAAAAGATTCTTCCTTGGGCTGGTACTCAGCTGCACTGTATTGATCATGAACCAAATAGTAATATGTAAAGCAAACATTGGCAGAAGAGGGATGAGTTCTGCTTTATAAGCACCCATATGAATAATAGTCTGAGTATGATTTGTTTGTGTAACTTAATGGTATAATTAATTTTTTTTACTTCCTTCTTTGAACTCATGTATTTGCTTGCCTTGGCCTCCAGTATAAAACTTAACTGTGAATAATTGTTGCAGCAACATTTGTCAGCTCTTCTCGCTTCAACTGATGCTGATGTAGTTGAGGCATCCTTGCAAACTCTGGCAGCATTTCTGAAGAAAACAATCGGAAAGTACATAATAAGAGACACTTCTTTGAAGTCAAAGTTATTTGCCTTTGCTCAAGGTTGGGGAGGAAAAGAAGAAGGACTGGGATTAGTTGCTTGTGCTGTGGAGAATGGTTCTGACCATATTGCTCATGAGTTGGGTTGTACCTTACATTTTGAGTTCTATTCAGTAAATGAATCTTTAGATGAAGTTTCTACTGCAGAACAACATGCCCAGGGGTTGAAAGTGATTCATTTGCCTGATGTTAACACCAGAAAGGAATCTGATCTTGAACTGTTGAATAAGTTAGTCGTAGAGTACAATGTCCCCCTTAATTTGAGATTTCCTTTCTTGACAAGATTAAAATTTGCGAGGGCTTTCAGTTCCCTTGCTGCCAGACAACAGTATACATGCATTCGCCTTTATGCCTTTGTAGTCCTTGTTCAGGCATGTACTGATGCTGAAGACTTGGTCTCTTTCTTTAATGCTGAACCAGAATTCATTAATGAATTAGTTACCTTGTTAAGCTATGAAGATGCAGTACCAGAAAAGATTCGGATTTTGAGTATTCTTTCCTTAGTTGCAATTTGTCAAGATCGTGCACGCCAGCCCAATGTGTTGACTGCTGTAACATCTGGTGGGCACCGGGGCATCCTCTCCAGCCTTATGCAGAAAGCCATTGATTCTGTTGTGACCAGTTCATCAAAGTGGTCTGTTGTATTTGCAGAGGCCTTATTATCTCTTGTCACTGTTCTGGTCTCTTCCTCTTCCGGTTGCTCAGCCATGCGTGAAGCAGGATTTATACCTACTCTTTTGCCCCTTCTTAAGGATATGGATCCTCAGCATTTGCATTTAGTAAGCATGGCTGTACATGTGTTGGAAGCTTTTATGGATTACAGTAATCCTGCTGCAGCACTCTTCAGAGACTTGGGTGGCTTGGATGATACCATCTTGCGTCTGAAGGTAGAAGTTTCTCATGTTGAAAATTGCTCAAAGCAGCAAATTACTTTGGCAGTTGATCTTGACTGTTCTGAATCTAGCAGTTCTCAAGTAGCAACAGAGAGTTCTTCTGATCTGGATAGCATTCAGCCTCTTTACTCTGAAGCATTGGTTGCATATCACCGGAGGTTACTGATGAAATCTTTATTGCGTGCAATATCACTGGGAACCTATGCTCCTGGGGCCACAGCTCGGATTTCTGGTTCTGAAGAGAGCTTGTTGCCGCAATGCTTATGCATAATTTTTAGGAGGGCTAAAGAATTTGGAGGTGGGGTCTTCTCTCTTGCTGCAACTGTCATGAGTGATCTTATCCACAAGGATCCTACTTGCTTTGGTGCTTTAGAAGCTGCTGGCCTTCCTTCTACATTTATGGATGCTATAATGGATGGTGTTTTATGCTCTTCTGAAGCTATAATCTGCATACCCCAGTGCCTTGATGCCTTGTGTTTGAACAACAATGGCCTTCAGGCTGTGAAGGATCATAATGCTTTGAGGTGTTTTGTAAAAATATTTACTTCCAAGACATATTTGCGGGCCCTTACAGGGGACACTCCGGGTTCCTTGTCTAGTGGTTTGGATGAATTAATGCGCCATGCTTCATCATTGCGTGGACCTGGAGTGGACATGTTGATTGAAATTCTTAACAACATTGCAAAACTTGGGTCTGGGCCGGAATCCACTTCCTCTGCTGATTCTCCCAGCTGTTCTGGACATGTTCCTATGGAGACCGATGCTGAGGATAAGTGCATTGTTTTGCCAGATGACCGAGATTTACACAAGGTGGAAAGCACTGAGCAAGCTGCTGATGCCTCTGCTGATATGCCTTCAGTAAATGTTGAGTCTTTTCTCCCCGATTTGGTAAGCAATGCTGCTCGCCTTCTTGAGACAATTCTACAGAATTCTGATACTTGCCGTATTTTTGTGGAGAAAAAGGGAATTGAGGCTGTCTTGCAGTTGTTTACATTGCCTTTAATGCCTCTTTCTGTTTCTATTGGTCAAAGCATGTCTATTGCATTTAAGAACTTCTCACCCCAGCACTCAGTTTCTCTTGCTAGAGCAGTCTGCTCGTTCTTGAGAGAGCATTTGAAGACAGCAGTTGAACTTCTCGTTTCGGTTGGAGGTGTCCAGCTCATTCAGATTGAAGCTGCAAAGAGGTCACAGGTCTTGAGATACCTTTCCAGTCTTGAAGGCCTCCTCTGCCTTGCCAGTTCTTTGTTGAAGGGTACAACTACAGTTGTTTCTGAATTGGGTGCTGCAGATGCTGATGTATTAAAGGATCTTGGTCAGGCTTATAGGGAAATTTTATGGCAAATTTCTCTGTGTTGTGACTCAAAGGTGGATGAAAAACGAAATACTGAAGCAGAGCCAGAGGGTGCAGATGCAGGTGTTTCTAATGCAGCTGGGAGAGAGAGTGATGATGATGCAAATAATGTCTCATACAGATATATAAATCCCGTTACTGTCAGGACTGGATCTCATCCACAATGGGGTATGGAGCGTGAGTTCATCTCTGTTGTTCGTTCAAGCGAAGGCTTTAATCGGCGCAGTCGACATGGTTTGGCACGAATACGTGGGGGAAGAGCTGGCAGATATTTGGAAGCTCTGCAAATTGATTCTGAGAGTGCAGCCAATGCCTCAGAGATAGCTTCTCAGGATTTGAAGAAGAAAAGCCCTGAGGTTCTTGTGTTAGAAACACTTAGTAAACTTGCTTCCACTGTCCGCTCTTTTTTCACAGCTCTTGTCAAGGGATTCACATCACCAAACCGTCGGAGGACTGAGACAGGATCTCTGAGTTCAGCTTCAAAGATCATTGGGAGTGCCTTGTCTAAGGTTTTTCATGAAGCTTTGGTGTTTTCAGGTTACGTCGACTCTTCTGGGCTTGATTTGCCTCTTTCTGTCAAGTGTCGCTATCTTGGCAAGGTAGTTGATGATATGTTGGCTCTTACATTTGATAGTCGTCGTCGGACTTGTTACACAGTTATGATCAACAATTTCTATGTCCATGGAACTTTTAAGGAGCTTCTGACTACATTTGATGCCACAAGTCAGTTGTTATGGACTGTGCCATTGTGTCATCCATCATCAAGTGTTGATCATCACGAAAAGAGTGCAGAGGAAGGTAAACTGCCTCATAGCTTGTGGCTGCTTGACACGTTGCAGAGTTATTGCCGTCTGCTTGAGTATTTTGTTAGTTCAACTCTACTTTTGTCTCCGAGCTCAGCATCCCAGGCTCAGCTTCTTGTGCAGCCTGTTGCAGTTGGTTTGTCCATTGGGTTGTTTCCTGTTCCCAAGGGTCCTGAGGGTTTTGTTCGCATGCTACAATCACAGGTTCTGGATGTTGTACTTCCCATCTGGAACCACCCATTGTTCCCTACCTGTAATCCAGCTTTTATTACTTCCATAATTTCCCTAATCACACATGTATACTGTGGTGTTGGTGATGTTAAACGAAATCGTATTGGGTTGTCTGGGAGTACAAATCAACGTTTAGTGGCTCCTCCTCCCGATGAAGCTACCATTGCCACCATTGTTGAGATGGGTTTCTCAAGAGTAAGAGCTGAGGAGGCACTAAGGCGAGTGGAAACAAATAGTGTGGAAATGGCTATGGAATGGTTGTTTAGTCATGCTGAAGATCCTGTACAGGAAGATGATGAATTGGCTCGCGCACTTGCTTTATCTCTTGGAAATTCATCAGAAACTCCTAAAGTTGATAGCACTGAGAAATCAGTGGATGTTTTGAAAGAAGAGGAGCAAATAAAGACACCTCCTGTTGATGACATTCTTGCTGCAACAATGAAGTTGTTTCAGGGTAGTGATTCGATGGCTTTCCAGTTGACAGACCTGCTTGTGACGCTTTGCAATAGAAACAAAGGAGAAGACCGTGATCATGTGATATCTTATCTTGTACAGCAGCTAAAGCTTTGCCCTATGGATTTCTCAAAAGATAATAGTGCATTATGTATGCTTTCACATACTTTGGCATTGATTCTTTGTGAAGAGGAAAATGCACGGCAGATTATTGTGAAAAGTGGCATTGTCTCATTTGCCATAGATGTCTTGATGAACTTTAAGGCTAGGACTTCCTCTGAAAACGAGCCCTTCAGTGCTAAATGTATTAGTTCTCTACTTCTGATCCTGGATAACTTGCTTCAATCACGACCCAAAATCTCAGGTGAAAGTGCGGAAGAGACTGCAGCAGGCCTATTACCGGTCTCATCTGGGGAACATGTTCCTTCACCAGATTCTGAAGCAGTTGGGGAGAAAAAGTCATCTTCACCATCACAGGCTAAGGGTTCATGTGATGTCTTTGAGAAAATATTTGGAAAATATACAGGCTTTTTGACAATGGAGGAGAGTAGTAAGGTGTTAATTATTTCTTGTGACTTGATCAAACAACATGTGCCAGCTATGGTTATGCAGGCTGTTCTTCAGTTATGTGCTCGCTTGACAAGACATCATGTTCTGGCCATGCAGTTTCTTGAAAATGGAGGCTTGATTTCTCTTTTTGGACTTCCGAGAAGTTGTTTCTTCCCTGGGTATGATACCTTGGCTTCTGCTATCGTTCGACATCTTATTGAGGATCCCCAGACACTGCAAACAGCTATGGAATTGGAGATACGGCAAACTCTGACTTGTAATCGTCATGCGGGTCGTATATCTGTGAGAGCATTCTTGACATCAATGTCACCTGTTATAGCTAGAGATCCAGGGGTCTTCATGAAAGCAGCTAATGCTGTTTGTCAGTTGGAATCATCTGGTGGAAGGACCACTGTGATACTATTAAAAGAGAAAGATCGGGAGAAGGAGAAAGAAAAGCCAAGAGCAGTTGGTACTGAGCCTTTATTGTCTTCCAGTGACTCAGTTCGAATGTCTGAGAATAAAGTGAATGAAGGACAGTTGAAGTGCTCCAAGGGTCATAAAAAGGTTCCTGCAAATCTTACTCAGGTTGTGGATCACCTTCTTGAAATTATATTAGCATTTCCATCATTGAAAAGTGAGGAAGAGTTTACAGCAAATCACAATGGCATGGAGGTGGATGAATCAACAATCAAAACAAAGGGAAAGTCAAAGATTGATGAGACAAAGAAGGCTGAGTTGAATAGTACATCGGAGAAATCTGCAGGGCTGGCTAAAGTGACTTTTGTCCTCAAGTTGTTGAGTGATATTCTTTTGATGTATGTACATACTGCTGGAGTAATTTTGAGAAGGGATCTTGACATTTCTCAACATCGTGGATCTACTCAACTGGACTGTTTTGGTCATGGTGGAATTATACATCATGTATTACACCGGCTTCTTCCCCTAACAATGGATAAGCATGCAGGTCCTGATGAATGGAGAGAGAAATTATCTGAAAAAGCTTCATGCCTTTTAGTAGTTCTTTCTAGCCGCTCTGGTGAAGGGCGTAAACGTGTAATCAATGAACTTGCAAAAGCATTAGCTCCTTATTCGAATTCAGAAAGCAATTCCTCGCATAGCAGCTTTATGCCAAACAAGAAGGTCCTTGCTTTCGTTGATCTGGTTTGTGCTATTTTATCTAAAAACTCATCTTCCAGCAATTTACCTGGCTCTGGTTGTTCACCTGATGTGGCAAAATGCATGATAGATGGAGGAATTGCACAGTGTTTGTCTGGGATTCTGCAGATAATAGATTTGGATCATCCCGATGCACCCAAAATTGTGAATTTCATTCTCAAGTCTTTGGAAAGCCTGACAAGAGCTGCTAATGCTAGTGAGCAACTTTCTAAGTCTGATTCTTTAAATAAGAAAAAAGAAGTTGGTGGAAGATCTGATGAAAATCTTGCAACCCCAGCCTCTCAGACAGCTGAGTGTAATGAAAATGAGAACAGCCAACAGGGGGCCCTTGATGCATCAGTTTCTGAATCTGGATTTCAGCCCCCAGAAAGCTCTCAAAATGGAAGCGATCCAGGTAGAGACTCAATCCAATCTATGGATCATGAGATGAGGATTGAGGAGTCTGGAGCTGCCAATCCACCTATGGAACTTGGCCTGGATTATGTGCGTGAAGATATGGAAGAAAGTGGTGTTATGCAGAACAGAGATCAAATTGGGATAGCCTTTCATGTTGAGAATAGGGTAGGGGATGATATAGTTGATGAAGATGATGACATGGGTGATGATGATGAGGATGATGATGATGGAGAGGACTCGGATGTAGAGATGGGAGGTGGTGATGCTGCTCTGATGTCTCTGGCTGATACTGATGTGGAAGACCATGATGAAGCTGTCTTGGGAGATGAGTATAATGAAGATATGGTTGATGAAGAGGATGATGATTTCCATGAGAATCGTGTTATTGAAGTTAGGTGGAGGGAAGCTCTAGATGGGCTGGATCATTTACAAGTACTCGGGCAACCTGGAACTGGGGGTGGGCTCATTGATGTTACTGCAGAGCCCTTTGAAGGGGTGAATGTTGATGATTTCTTTGGCCTCCGCAGGACGTTTGGATTTGAGCGCCGCCGCCAGCAGATTAACAGGACTTCATTTGAGCGGTCAGCCACTGATGGGACTAGTCTTCAGCATCCTCTCCTATCAAGACCGTCACAGTCCAGTGATTTGGTTTCAATGTGGACAACTGGAAGTTCGTCTAGAGATGTGGATGCTTTCACTTCAGGAAATCTGGATGTATCTCATTTTTACATGTTTGATGCTCCTGTTCTTCCCTTTGATAACACTCCATCTAGTCTCTTTGGCGATCGAGTGAATGGTTCTGCACCACCACCATTGGCAGATTTTACTGTTGGTTTGGAGTCCCTGCGAGTGCCTGGACGACGGGGATCAGGCGAGGGCAGGTGGACGGATGTTGGTCACCCTCAGGGTGGTGGTGAAGCTGCAGCTATCGCACAGGCAATTGAAGGGCAATTTATATCTCAAATGACCTGTAATACTTCTAATAATCCCCTCGGAGGAGAGCTGTATGAGAATGCAGGATTACCAGGAAGACAGACTTCTGATACCCTCCTGTCGGTTGATGGTCAATTGCCACTTGATGGTGGTGACACTCTTGCTGAGCAGAATGTTCTCGCTCAAGAGAATGGGCTCACTCAAGAGAATGGTCAAGGAACTGAACAATCAGGTGGGGGTCGTAATTCGCAGGATGGAGTTGACAGAGAGATTGTTACCGAACCAGCTGGTGAAGACAATCAATTGAGTGAGCCTACGACCAACCTATCTTTAGAAAGTAATCCGGAAGCACTGGATATCATGGAAACTGGGGAAGATAATGGTGGCTTCAGTCAGCAATTAGATACAGTGCATGATCATGCTGTTCCATCGTATTTACTGGATGATCCAGTTGATTTTAGGAGCTCTGATGCAGTGACAAGTCCCCATTCTTTGCAACATCATAGTCCAGCAACTGATAGCCAGTCCAGTAATCATGCACTATTAATCACAGGGATGCCAGATGCTACTATTAATCATACTTCTTCAGAAAGTGTTGATGTCGATATGAATGGGGTTGCTGCGGAAAGAGATCATACTCATCAACCACTATCTTCATCTGAAGTCAACCAAGAGCCTTCCTGTAGGCAGATTGAAGTAGTTCCAGAGACTAGTCAGACTGACGAAGCTAATGTGAATAATGAAGCTTCTAATGGAAATGGTATTGATCCCACTTTTCTGGAAGCACTTCCCGAAGATCTCCGAGCAGAAGTTCTTGCATCACAGCAGGCTCAGTCTGCTCAACCTCCAACTTATACACCAGCAGCAGCTGAAGACATAGACCCAGAATTTTTAGCCGCTCTTCCTCCGGATATTCAGGCAGAAGTTTTGGCGCAACAACGAGCACAGAGGGTTGCACAGCAGGCTGCAGGGCGGCCAGTTGATATGGATAATGCTTCAATTATAGCCACTTTCCCTGCTGACTTGCGCGAAGAGGTGAGGATCTTCACCTTTGTCCGTCTGTAATTTACTTTCAGTGATAACCTAACTAATTTTTGTGCCTACCAGGTACTTTTAACATCATCTGAAGCTGTTTTGTCTGCTTTACCCTCTCCCTTACTGGCTGAAGCACAAATGCTGAGGGACAGAGCAATGAGTCATTATCAAGCTCGCAGCCTGTTTGGAAGCAGCCATAGGTTTAGCAATAGCCATAGGAGAAATGGTTTGGGGTTTGATAGACATGCTGTGATAGACAGAGGTGTGGGGGTCACAATTGGCCGGAGGGTGCCTTCTACTGTTGCAGAGACATTGAAGTTGAAGGAACTTGAAGGCGAGCCACTCTTAGATGCTGACTCCTTAAAAGCATTGATTCGTCTCCTACGATTAGCACAAGTAAGATATTTCTTACTATATTTGGTAATATGTTGCAGTTTATAGTAATTTTAATCCTAAGCTAAGGCAGTGAGTTCCATGCTTTCAGCCTCTTGGGAAAGGTCTGTTGCAGCGGCTCTTGTTGAATTTATGTGCTCACAGTAGTACGAGGGCCAATCTTGTCCGTCTTCTGCTTGACACTATCAAGCCTGTAAATGAAGGCTCAGTTGGCAGATTGACAGACTCCAATTCATTAAGGCTTTATGGGTGTCAGTCCAATGTTGTTTATGGTCGATCTCAGTTATTTGATGGTATTACTTCCTTCTTCCGAGTAGCTATTTGTCTTTGAAAATTGGTTTATAATTAATTAATTTATTTTGAAAAAGGGAAATTGGTATTTATGGGTTGATCCCTTTACAGGACTTCCTCCACTGGTTTTGCGCCGGATTCTTGAGATTTTGACATATTTGGCGAACAATCATTCAGCTGTTGCCAGTCTTTTATTCTACTTTGATCCTTCTCTTGTTCCAGACTCTATGAGCTTGAAAATTACGGATTCTACAAAGGATAAAGGCAAGGATAAATTGTTTCAAGGAGACAGTGAGTCAAAAAGTTTGGGATATTCTGACATGGGGGACATCCCCTTGATATTGTTTCTTAGACTCTTGAGTCAACCTTTGTTCTTACGCAGTATTGCCCATCTTGAGCAGGTTGGTTTAAGAATTTTGGGAAATCATTCTCTATTTTATCCTTTGAGCTTTAGAGATTTTTTTGCGGCTTGGGTTGCAAATGCAATTTTCTTTTATTCTGCAGGTCATGGGTCTCCTTCAGGTGGTTGTATATACTGCCGTTTCCAAGTTAGAAAATCAATCTCATCACAAAGAAGCAGCAACATACACTGATAATCCATCTGAAAGTGGAAATGCCAGCACAATTCAGAAAGATGCTTCTTTGTTTCCAGTTGAATCTAGTCGTCATGATGGTGGAACTATTCCTTCTGGGAATACCACCTCACAGTGTGAGAAAAGTGTTAGCATCTCTGACATATTCTTACAGCTACCGCAGTCTGATCTGCACAATCTGTGTAGTATTCTTGGCCACGAGGGGTAAGAGTTTCTCCTCTATGATGTGTTTTTTGTGGGATAGAAAATTATCCATCTTCCTCCGGGCTCTATTCTCATGTAGTTGCTTCATTAATTTTTAAATTTCATTCATGACCTAGCTTGCTCTCTTCTATTTCTTGGCTGCTAAAACTCTGTTCATGAAACAAGCAGTTAAGAACAACTGAGAACAATCATACTAGTTAATACTGCATCAATATGCTTTTGTCTGGCAGAGTCCTGGGTTGATGGATTCTAGTTAATGCTTGTTGAGCTGATTAACTTTTTAATTTTTAGGCTTTCAGACAAGATCTACATGCTTGCTGGTGAGGTGCTTAATAAGTTGGCCTCTGTTGCTGCTGCTCATCGCAAATTCTTCATTACAGAGCTTTCTAGTTTAGCTCAAGAATTGAGCAGCTCAGCTGTTAATGAGCTTATTACGCTTAGACATACCAATATGTTGGGCTTGAGTGCTGGTTCAATGGCTGGGGCTGCTGTCCTTCGAGTACTTCAAACGTTAAGCTCATTTACTACTACAACCAAAGAAAGTAATAGGGATGAAGCTGATGATGTAGATCAGGAAGAGCATGCTATCACGTGGAAGTTGAATGTTGCTTTGGAGCCATTGTGGCAAGAACTTAGTGAATGTATTAGCAGCATGGAGTCAGAGCTAACACAGAGTTCTTTATCTTCAGTTATTTCGAATGCTAATATGGGGGAGCATATACAGGGTTCTTCATCTGTCTCTTCTCCTCTTCCACCTGGGACTCAAAGACTTTTGCCTTTTATTGAGGCTTTCTTTGTCTTGTGTGAAAAACTACAAGCCCATAATTTATTTATTCAGCAAGATTCCGGCAATGCTACTGCAAGAGAGGTGAAAGAGTCTGCTGGAAGTTCTGTCTGTTTGTCTACCAGATGCACCGTGGATCCTTACAGGAAAACTGATGGGACTTCAACATTTGCAAGGTTCTCTGAGAAGCATCGGCGCCTTTTGAATGCTTTTATCCGCCAGAATCCTGGTTTGTTGGAAAAGTCTCTTTCTATGTTGCTGAAAGCACCACGGTTAATTGATTTCGACAATAAAAGAGCTTATTTCCGCTCAAGAATAAGGCAACAGCATGATCAACACCTCTCAGGCCCACTACGCATAAGTGTCCGGCGGGCATATGTTTTAGAGGATTCATACAATCAATTACGGATGCGACCAACTCATGACCTGAAGGGTCGGTTGAATGTCCATTTTCAAGGTGAAGAGGGTATTGATGCTGGTGGTCTGACAAGAGAATGGTATCAACTACTATCCAGGGTCATTTTTGACAAAGGAGCTTTGCTGTTCACCACAGTGGGAAACAATGCTACTTTCCAGCCAAACCCAAATTCTGTTTATCAGACAGAACACCTCTCTTATTTTAAGTTTGTTGGCCGCGTGGTAATTCATTAACTCCTTTGGTACTTATTGTGTTTGCGGTTGAAATTGAATATTGTTTCACTTGTTATCTTTCCTTCAAATTTTCAGCTCTAACTATATTTGGTTAATTCCTTTTGTAGGTGGCCAAGGCACTCTTTGATGGGCAGCTGTTGGATGTGTACTTTACTAGGTCCTTCTACAAGCATATCCTTGGTGTGAAGGTGACTTATCATGATATTGAGGCTGTTGATCCTGATTATTATAAAAATTTGAAATGGATGTTGGAGGTGAGTGGCATAAATGAGTTCAGTTCTTTAGTTTCTTATGTACTTTCGATGATTTATTGAATGTTTTATATCAGAATGATGTGAACGATATACCTGATCTCACATTTAGCATGGATGCTGATGAAGAAAAGCATATACTCTATGAGAAAACTGAGGTAATGAATGAGCATCAGGCTCTGAAGTTAATTTGAATGTGCATAAGTGAAACATTTGTTGTACTGTTTAATTATGCTTACTAGGGGAAATCTTTTATAATCTCATTTATTTTTGATGATTAAGGTGACCGATTATGAGCTTAAGCCTGGAGGAAGGAATATAAGGGTCACTGAAGAAACAAAGCATGAATATGTGGACCTTGTGGCCGACCATATTCTAACTAATGCTATCAGGCCTCAAATTACTTCATTCTTAGAAGGTTTCAATGAACTGGTGCCCAAGGAACTTATTTCTATTTTTAATGATAAAGAGCTTGAGCTGTTAATAAGTGGTCTTCCAGAAATTGATTGTAAGTCTGTTTTCTTACAGGTGCTTTCTGTTTTGCGTGATATATGCATATATATTCTAATGAGTGGTAATGACTTGTGCCTTTGCAGTGGATGATTTGAAGGCCAACACAGAGTACACCGGGTACACTGCAGCATCTACTGCTGTTCAGTGGTTTTGGGATGTTGTGAAAGGCTTCAGTAAGGAAGATATGGCAAGATTATTGCAGTTTGTAACTGGTACCTCAAAGGTAATGCTTCTAATATACATTATTTCAATTACTTCTTTTGACCCTGTTAACTTAGGAGACTGCATACTGCATGTAGTATGGGATTTTAGTTATTGCCTTATGTGGGAGTATGATCAGTTAAATGATAGGAGAATTCTGTGAATGGGAATTAAACAAATGATTTTAGCGATGTTGTACAGTAGTTGAAATTTTGGAAAACTGGCTCGTGGGAAAGTATATGGTATAGGTGAAGCTTAATGGTGTCTGTTACTGAATGGTAGATACTTTTGTTATCTAACAATGAAGAAAATGAGTGCAGTGCTGGACTACTAAAAATTGAGTCTTGTAACTAGTATTTTTGTTAAATGCACAAACAAGTTGGTTGTACTGATAGAGGTTGTTATTGCCACGTGCATGGTGGAGCATGGAGAAGGTTAGTAAGAGCTATTGTCTCTTGGGAGTATACATGGTGCATCTGATTTAGACAACCGATTACTTGAAAATTATGATTTTACATGTGTTGTGCGAGCTCGCAGAGATGCCATCGTAATCTCGTGTATAATGTTTTAGGTTCCTTTGGATGGTTTTAAGGCATTACAAGGTATATCTGGTCCCCAGAGGTTTCAGATTCATAAGGCATATGGAGCTCCCGAGAGACTGCCATCTGCTCACACATGGTCAGTGTTCAGACCCTCTTACAGTTAGAATTTCTTTTTGCAGAGTCTAATGGTATCAATTGTTTATATATTGCTGACGTTTATCTTTGTTATCTTCTCCCCTTGCAGCTTCAATCAACTGGACCTCCCAGAGTATACTTCTCGAGAACAGCTTCAAGATCGCTTGGTTTTGGCTATCCATGAAGCTAGTGAAGGATTTGGATTTGGTTAAAATAAGCTCCACAAAATGCAGCTGTCTGGTAAATTGGCGGAATTGAAACCTGCAATTTTCATGTACATGTTAGTTCCCTTTACATGATATGATTGGTTAAAAGTAACTAGCAATTTTCGCCTGATGGTTGCTCTTTTCCTTGTGATGTTTTGCTCACTGGTAACTTATCATTACGTTATAACGAACGTTTTGATCTGGTTTTGCAGATGATGAAGCATCAGGTTGTTGGTAGTATGTATACAAAGAGAGCTATGGATTAGTTGTTGATGAAGATGGATGATGTGTCCAGTACCAGTAGAGAGTAGTAGAGTATTTTAAGCAAGAAAGGTGGATTGAGAGGCTCCCTCGCTGCCCTTTTTTGGAAGCGGAAATTTTGACCTGAGTGGCAGGCAAGAGGGTTTTGCTTGTCACAAAACAAAACAAGATATTATGGGAAGAAGAACAAATGGTTGAAAATAGTGGGGGTTTTAGTTACTCTTTTGTACATACAATTATCATTGTTATTATTTCTGTTTTGGGGGTGTTCCTTTCCTGCTACTTACTACTTTTGCTAGGAAGGGAGACTCCTAGTAGTTCTATCAATCAATGGCTTGTGCTTTTGCTGCATATCCTGTTCTTTTGATTTTGCTTTCGCCTTATGCTTTTATGTTTCAATGAACAGGCCCAGGCCCAGGCCCATGCGGCCCAAGAAGTCTGTGGGTTTTACTTGTTTTGTTCATAGGCCCAAGCGGAAGCGGCCCTAACTTAGGAAGTTCTTTCTACATTTTTGTTTTCTCCAACAAATACGATTTTTAAATGGAGCATGTTATTTACCTGATAAGTTTTACTAACGTAGGACACTTTTTAATTTTCTAGTAGTTAAAAGACATCAATATTCTTATTTCTAAGTAGTAAAAAAATCTTACTTTAATTTTTTTCTTTTTTTTTTCAAATGCCATAGTTGTCGGGCGAGAAGAAAAATGCCATATTTACATTTGCAGAACCCATCTCTTTTTTTTTTTTTTTTTTTTGTCTGCAATTGGAAGAGTTGAAGAAGAAGAAGAAAGACGAGGAAGAACAAAGAAGGACGAAGAAGGCGAAGATGAAGATCGCAGATGACGAAGAAGGAAGAAGAAAAAATTCAAAGGTCAATTCAGTAATTTCACAACTAAAATTTTTGTGTGTCATTTGAATAGTAAATTATGTCTTCAAATAACATTTTCGAATTTTAAATATCTCCAAAGCTCTTTTCATGAATTCACCTTGTACGTGATGGAGTTAGACTTTTTTTTTTTTTTTTCCTTTTTCTTTTCTTGAAATGCACAAATAACGCCTTTAATTCTATAATTTTTGGTTTTGTTTTTTGTTTTGGTTTTGGTTTCAATAAAAATTTAATATATTATAATTATTTTTAATATAATTTTTTACTATTCAATTATACATTTTTAATACATTTTTTACATTATAAAATTATTTTTTTTAAATCGGTTTTAAAACATCATAAAGAACAATACTCTCTTAATATCTACATTATGCATATTTAAAACACTTTTAATTAACCTATCAAAATATATGAAGAGGCATACTAAACGCAGTAACCATTTTACTATTTGCAGTAACATTTTCTGTGAAAGTCTATTTTGCCCTTAGGTATTAAAAAAAAAATTCGGATAAAATCTCAAACTATTTATAGGAACATTGGCAAAATACCGCCCACAATGGGCGGTATTCCCCGAAACTTCACCCGGGATCTATTCGAAAAAATGTGTAGGTTATTTATATACCGTGTAATATGGATCGTACTCGTGACTATAAAATCAAATGCGGTACGACATTTTTTTTATAGCTAAAGGGTAAAATAGACTTTTCACAGGGGAATGTTACTGCAAATAGTAAAACGGTTGTTGCGAATAACAATTTCGTATGGAAGAATGAAAAACGCAGTATATTTCCATATTCCTAATATATAGTCTTAAATATTTGCAATTCTTTCCACGCAGTCATTTTGAATTTCATTTTCAAGAATGAGAAATGATATGGACTCAATAGCCACAAACTAATAAAAATAGGGAGTTTATTGCAATAATCCAAAGTTTATATACGGGCCGGGCTTCTTTTTTAACAATCGTATTAAAGTTGAAGTTTAACGGGGTCTGCATAAAAATTCTGCAAGTTTAAGGTGTTCTTTTGTATAGAGGAAACAAAGGAAAGAAAACATGACTTAGATTCCATAACATGCGGCCATGCCTTCGTGTTTGAGCTCTGCGCCCAGCTCTTTCTTCCGCAGAGTCAAAATCAGAGCTTTTTTTCTATGAATGGATTTTCCAAAGATTTTCATGAAGGACTAGAAGGCACTAGCAGAAGCAGAAGCTCACCAATTTCACACTGTTCTGGTACTTCTTCCAATTTCTCTCTTTTTATTCAGAGTCCACAGATCATTCCCAATGAATTTATACTATCTTTGTGTCTTTAAGTGGTCTAATTGTCTAAAAGTTTTGAGCTTTGTGAATTTACTTTTTTCCTCAGCTCCATTTGTAATAGTTGAGCTATTTTTGTGTTTTTAAGTGGTCTAAAGTTTTGCTCTTTATGAGGAACAGGTAAGGAAATGGAGAAAAGTATCCATACAATTCTGACAGTAAACCGTTGGGAGTCATTGAATCGGATGGATTATAGAATGGCTTTATTGAGACCAGTTCATGGGAGATTAGCTTTGAAAATTCTCAATTGGGTCACCAAGCAACCAGGTTTGGAGCTCAGTCATGTAATTCATCTCTATTGCATTACAGTTCACATACTTATTCGGGCAAGAATGTTTAACTTTGCTAAGTCAATTCTAAGGCATGTATGTGATATGACTTCTTGTTCAAATTATGTTCTTGATGCGCTGATGAACACGTATCGTCTTTGCAAGTCAAACCCTTCAGTTTTCGACATTTTGATCAGAATTTATTTAAAGAAAGGGGGGGTTGAGGAGGCTTTGGAGACATTTTCTTTTATGTGCTTTCGGAAGTTTAGGCCATCTACAGACACTTGTAACATGATCCTAGCTACAATAATGAAGAGTGGAGGTTCTGGCGATGTCTGGTCATTTTTCAAGGAAATGATGGTTAATAATGTATGCCCTAATATCAGGACGTTTAATGTACTGTTACAAGATCTGTGTATGGAGGGTAAGTTTAAGAAAGCGGATTATTTACTGAATAAGATGGAAGAAAGTGGTTATGCTCCAAACTTAGTCACTTATAATACATTGCTCAACTGGTATTGCAAGAGAGGAAAGTATAAAGCTGCTTTTGAGCTGATTGATCGAATGAGTTCAAAGGGTCTTCAAGCTGACGCGTGTACATATAACATGCTGATAGATGAACTTTGTAGAACTGGTAGGAGTGCAAAAGGTTATTTGTTGCTCAAAAAGATGACGACGAGGATGAAATTACCAAATCAAGTGACCTATAATACACTTATTACTGGGTTTGTCAATGAGGGGAAAACTGGAGTTGCTGCTCGGCTTTTTAGGGAGATGCTCAGTTTTGACATTCCACCGAATTGTATCACTTACAATGCCTTGATTGATGGTTATTCTCAAGAGGGAAATTTTACAGAGGGTTCAAAACTTCTGAAGGAAATGGAAAGAAGAGGACTACAGCCCAATGAAGTTAGTTTTGGCGCTGTTCTGCATGGGTTATGCAAACATGGTGAGTTAGATTCTGCAAAAAGTCTCCTTCATAGAATGAGGGCTAAGGGTATTGTAATTAATCCGCATTCGTATACAATGCTGATGGATGGGCTATGCAAGAATGGAATTATCAATGGAAGCCTAGAGGTATTTGATATTATGTGTGGGGATGGAGTCTATCCTGATGTCGTCACATATTCAGTACTTGTAAATGGGTTTTGTAGAGCTGGAATGGTAAGTAAAGCAAAGGAGATAGTATGCAAGATGTATAGATCTGGATTGCTTTTGAATAATACTATTTGCAGAACTTTACTTCATCATTTTTGCCAGCTGAGAGACATTGGTGAAGCAATGAGAATGTATAAAGTAATGCATCATATTGGCCATGTTCCTGATTTATTTGTTTGCAACTCATTAGTTTCATCACTTTGTAAGTGTGGGAAGATAGGGGAGGCAGAAGATTTTATGCAGCACATGAATCGGATTGGTATCATTCCCAATTCAGTTACTTTTGATACCATCATTGGTTGCTATGGAGGTATGGGTGATGGGCTAAAATCGTTTTCTTTGTTTGATGAAATGATTGAATCTGGTTACTACCCAAGCTCTTATACATATCTGGGACTTTTAAAAGCACTTTGCAAAGGGGGACAGCTTGAGTTGGCAGTGAAGTTTTTTGAGAAACTGCAACACATCCCTTTTGCTGTAGATACTGCTGTATATAACATGTTGCTAACTAATATATGTAAATTAGGCAATCTCCAGCTGACATTGAATATTTTGGATGAGATGATTGAAAAAAATGTGCTGCCTGATCGTTATACATACACCAGTATTCTTGATGTGTTATGTCGAAAGGGAAAGATGGTTCCTGCACTAATATTGTTGGGACGAGAACTAGAAAGAGGAACTTTTTCTTCAAGTGAGGTAATTGTATATACCTGCATAATCAAAGGGCTTTTTAAAAGTGGCCATGCAAAAGTTGCTGGTTTTTTCTATGATGAGATGGTCAAAGAGGGGCTAAGCTTGATACAGCTGCATTGAATACAATGATGGATGGTTATTCAAGAATAGGACAAGTTGCAAGGGCCAGCAGTTACTCATCAACCATGAATGATAGAAATTTGTGCCCTAATTTGGCTACATATAATATTCTCTTACTTGGGCATGCAAAACAAAAGAATTTAGCAGAATGCTTTACCATATATGATACTATCATGAGGAAAGGTCTTTCTCCTGATAAATTAACATTCCATTCTATAATTCTGGGACTAAGTGAAATGGGGATGTTGGATGTTGCAGTCAAGTTTCTGAAGAAAATGATTCTGGAGGGGGATTTGGCAGATAAAAAGACATTCAACATGCTAATTGCCAAATTTTGCGAGAAGGGGGAAATGGGAAAGGCCTCTGAACTTTTGAATATCATGAGCTCTTTTGGAGTTTCTGTAGATGGAGATACTTCTAGCTCGCTGCTTAAGGGATTCAGAAGAACATTAAATGTTCAAGGATCTCTTATAATATTTAAGGAAATGTTGGAAATGGGTTTGATACCTACAGAAAAACAATACAGTAGCCTAATCAGTGGTTTGTGTACGGCGGGAAAAATTCGTGAAGCATTTAATCTCAAAGATGAGATTGAGGCGCTTGGCCTGAGCTCAAGAAACATTGCTGAAAGTGCTATGGTTAGAGGTGTAGTGCGACGTGGAAAGATAGAGGAAGCTATTTTTCTTCTTGAATGTATGCTGAGGGCAGAGCTTGTTCCGACTGTTGCTACATTTACAACTCTTATGCATCAGCTTTGCAACCAATCTAATATTTCCCAAGCACTAGAGTTAAAAACTCTAATGGAACTTCATGGTAGGAAGCCTGACACTGTTGCTTACAATGTTCTTATCACGGGGCTTTGTGGTGGTGGTCACTTTCTTCAAGCATTTGATCTGTATGAGGAAATGAAGCAGAGGAGACTCTGCCCAAATGTCACAACCTTTGTCGTGCTAACTAATGCTGTTATTTCTGTAAATGATCCTGCTATGGCAGAATTACTTTTACTGGATATGCAGAGAAGAGGACTGATTAGTGAACTCTCAGATGCCCAAGATTGGTATAAAGCCTTGATGGTCGCAAAGGTGAAATTAAACTTCTTACAAAAGAAACGGTGACCATGACGAGAAAAGTATCTAGCCGGTCATGTTTATAGCTGCTGAAAGTAGACATAATTCAGCACCTCTGTGTAAGGGTTTTGATTGGCCCAGCTAATCTCAAATTACTCTCATTTCAAACTAGGTCTGTTTCCTAAACCAGACTTTGATTTCGTATTTAAATCTACATATATTCAGAATCTTGTTTGTCTCCAAGGTGATCTGATATTCTGCTGTATGTCTGTGCAGCTTCTTAGAAGACATTACAAGGATCGGGACCTTGGTGTTTATCATTTTACATCTTTATGATGTGAACAGGAGCTTATGGAAGAAGCAAAGGACTACATGTATATGCTGTTTTTGGATGGTAAATCTCTCTTAGTCTATAAGCGATGAAACAATGATTGTTCTGGTGCTTTATTATAAATTAGATGACTAACTGTAGTCTGCTTTTGGAACTTCTTGATTTTCAGTTTGACTAAGAGGTACCTAAGCCTGACTCTTCAAGCATTTTAGGCTAAAAAAAGAGGCCTATATAGAAAGGTTTTCCTGTGTTTACTTGATCTCTGGAATTACATCAAGTAGCAACTAGAGGCATCAAATTGTGTGATTTTTAGTTGCAGCAGTCAGTCGAACTTTCACTGCCTCTGTTCACCAGTCTTCTAGACCAAGGTACTTCTTGAAATCTTGTGTATTTCCTTCTGATCTCTCTGCAGAGTGCTGTATCTTATACTTATACCCCTGCATTTTAAATGGCCCTATTCTTCCTTGGTTCCGATCACAATTTGTTATCGTTGTCATTTAAAGAAAAAGGAGGTGAAAAAATGTTGCAAAAATTGTATGTGTTCTGGTGTGAATGAGCATTTGACATACAGATCCAGATGTGATTTGACCATACTCTTAATCTTGGTAACCTGTGACTATTCTTTTCAGATGTTTACATCTACTTCTTCCTCCCAAAGTCAAGCCAATTAAGCCTTCTCAAGTTGCTGGCAGGAGGGAAAAATTGCTTGAAGATCATCATTCTGACCTCTTTGGTGGAGGCAGGTTCTTATTGGTGTAATATAATAATTGTAGCTGGTTGTATGTATAATGTTTTTCCTTTCTATCTTCAATGATTTTAACAAAGAATAATTTGGTGGTGTGGTGTCCATGGTGGATAGAATATGACATAGATGTGGGCAGAAACTCCTTCCAGTTGACTTTGCATTATAAATATAGTATTTACATATTAGCCTATGATGTGTACTGTCCAATCTTTTGATTCTGTTGTTCCTTATCTCTTGGCCCATCATTTCTTTTCTTTTGATCTTTTTCCTTTCCAGTTCCACCTTCTTGATCATGAATCATCATCAAAGTTCTTATGTGGTGGAAATGCCTGAGTGAAATGGCTTTTTTCAGTGCTTATTTCACCATTCTTTGCTTTGGAACACTCAAATGGTGAGTTGTTTTTTTACATTTAGAATCCCTTTTTAATGAAAAAATAGGGCCTGTCGGGACATTTTCCCATAATAAAGAAAGCGATTTTTAAAAAATCACTTTCTTCACAAACTAAAAAAAGTTTTAAAATTTTGTGAAAAGAAAGCATTCTCTGTTTTGATATAAAGTCATGAGAGACTCTATTTTTGAAATTTCCATTTAAAAGGGATTATAAATATAAAAAATAAAAAAAAAAAAAAAAACTCTTCAAAGGGCCATTTGGGACAACTTTTGTGTGCACAAATGATAATTCAAATGTCTGAATTTAGTACAAAGAAAAGTCATGAAAAAACTGAAAATTTGGAGTTTCCTCAACCTCAAAATTTGGAGTTTTGTTTTTTTGGGTCAACAAAGGTGAATAGGGTCAAGCCTAAAACTCAAGTTGTTAATTTCGTCTCTCTTTTGTTCAAAGTTATCAGTTTCTGTTCAAACTCAAGACCTCTTTCTTTCCAAACCCCAACAAACTGATGTCTAAATACCAAAAATTTCCCAACTAGTACTTTTGTTTTTCTTTCTTAATAGCATATAATTATTGAATGGCACATAATTCATGAATGAGGAAGTGTCTAAGAGGTTATTATCTAAGATGAATCACTTGGGAGATTAGATGTTCGATTATTAGCTCTACCAATTTCAAACATTTTAAGGCGGGCGTTCCAACTTCTTTCTTCCTCTCCCCAGTCCCTTGGCATCTACGTAGACAAAGAAGGCGTCTCCACTTCTTTCTTTCCTTGACATTCACATAGATAGGAGTTACAGGCGAATGCCCTATATTTCTTTCCCTTCCCGAGCTCCCTCGCGTAGACGCTATAATGTAATATTTGATGATTTTAAATTTTTTTTATTAAAATACTTACTCATTTTCTAACAAAATAGTGAAAATACAAGATGAAGATATTTTTTAATTATTAAAAAAATGTCCAGATGGGCAATTTTTTTTTTTTACAAAAACAAAAGCACTAATAATAAAACAAATAAAAGGCAACAGAGGCAAAAAATTCTTTCAGTTCACATGCCAGTGGGGACACATATATAAGAACTATTATAAAAGGCACACACCAAGAATTACTTCAATTCGATTCCCTTTTTCTCTCTATTGCTTTTTTCCTCTCTCAGTTTGAAGTTGTTCCTGACGATTGATTTGTCATTTCGGTGAAAGGAGCAGCATCTTCCTTGTTGTGGATTCATGTCGGTATGTAAATATCTTTCCAGCTCCTTTTTTTTTTCAACTGAAAAAGATTGAATTTTTGATAACCCTACGTGGACTTTTTTTGTTTACTATTCAAATTTCAGTGGATTTGATGGCTGGGATCAGTTAATGTGATTGGGTACTTCGATATTTGCTGTGGCCCTGTTCTTTCTTTGGGATAAAAATTGTAGCTTTAGTGCTTGATTTGAATATCTTAGCTAATTTGAGGAGAAATGGGAATTCTTAATTTTGTGTGATTAGCTACTACTTGAATTTAATTTGGGATTATGTAGTTTGATTTGAACCCTTTGATCAAGTTTGAGTTTCTGTTTCTCCTCCAATATTATTGAAGTATTTAAAAAAAGATAGAATTTTTTGAGAAAAATCAATCCATTCATTATTGCCCTAATGTATTCCTGGTAATCAATCCTTTTATTGACTATTGTTGGAGTTAGTTTTTGCTGTTTGATTTTGAACATACTTATAAAAACTTTTAGGGCTGTCTTAGGAACTTGAAACGTTTGGAGATTTTTGGTGGCCGTACATATTTATTGGAATTTTAGTTTCCATTTAGAGAACAGATTTGTCAAGAACTGGGCTTTGTAATTTTGTATCCCTGGCTTTGATTCTGCTTCCAATCACAATTATTTTCCTTTCTTCTTTATGCAAATGCACTCTTGAAGTTACTCTTTTTAATGCTTTATCCAAAATGTCAAACTTTATTTTTTGAAGAACTTGGTTGATTTAATCTCATGTCTATTGGAACTCCATGCTTTTTATGAATTTTGGATGATCACATTACTTTATTGTTGACACTAAGCATCTGGGAATATGTAGCCTTAAATTGGAAGAAAGTATTTTGTGCTTTCTTGTTCTGCCTTTCTTCTGCTTTCTCCTGTTTTGTTTAAGGCTTGGCCAGCCTGCTAGAGATTCATTCTGATAGGCTTTTGGATTGTTACTTCAGTGTTTATTTTCCTTTTGGTGTAGATCACCATAAAAAAAATGAGAGCATTCAAATTTGTGTTGTCAACTGTCAATTTTTCTAATTGGCAAATGTTGTGACTCGTTGATGCTGTCTGCAAATAGGTGTAGCTATACAATTTCATTGAACAAGGTTATGATTCTACAGTGTATTGTGTTTTATGCATTGACAGGAGAAGGGTCGGCCTTTGCCAAAGTTTGGCGACTGGGATGTCAATGACCCAGCTTCTGCTGAGGGATTTACTGTGATTTTTAACAAGGCCAGGGATGAGAAAAAAACTGGTGGCAAGCCTGAGTCGCCTACAAAGGCAGATGCAGCAGCAGCTAAACATGGAGTAGATCCAGCAAAACCTCAGGCTGTAAGTAGTCTTTTGATCACTTGCTCCAAGAAACAGTTCTCATGAATGTTAGTTCCCCCTGCAATTCGCATGGATATTATTTGCAGTTTCCAATAGTTTCGGGGGCAGTGGTATCTACAAGATAAAGTTTGATTCTTTCTTCTTGTGCAGAATTGGAATAAAAACTTGTGTGACTCTTTTACTTCAATAACAATAGTTCTGTGAAATGTTTCATAACATCTACACAAAAGATTGGTTGAGAAAAGAAAACCTGCTGATGTTAGTACTGTGTTTTGATTGCAGAAAAAATGGTTTTGCTGCGTGCAGAGCCCGAGTGCCGAATCTTGAGATGATTTTTCCCTCTTTGAAGCAAAAACCGTTTGAAGTCATGTGCATAATCAAACCGCAAAATGTATTTCCCATTTAGATAAGAAGTGCAGTGTGGTTTCAGTCACTGCTGGAATCCATTTTGTGTGCTGTATAATTATGTTGGTGTGGTGGGGAAAGCAAGCAAGGTTAAACAACATCGAAAACTCAATATATTTGTATGTTATATTTTGCTGGTTTTTTTTCTTCTTCTTTTTGTTGGGGGTTTATTTTGGAATCTTCTTCTTCTTCTTGTTATGCATTTTGTAGAGCGATTAGTTGATGATCAATCTTCTTCTTTGTGCCTCAAATTCAATGAATGAATACTCGGTTGTTCTTTTCAAATTCAATGAATGAATACACTCTTTGTATTGTGGGATCCCATGGGCTGTATATGAGCGTTTGACTTGAAAGCTCAAAGTTTGTCTTTCGAATCTGTTGTTCGATTCTCTAGTACTGGTGAGCTGTTTTTTCCTCTTTTTTATTTCTTCTTGGTTACCTAACAATCTATCCCAGTCTAAAATAGCATATAATAGTAATGTGTTGTTGTATTGCCCGCGGATCCAAGTCAAGGTTCTCTCAAGTCTGAACCTCCCACCGTCATTTCGGGCTTGTCCGTTAAGGTGTTTTAAGAGAGGTTTTGGTGCGGTTCTTGGTTTCAAAACGTGTTTCAAAATCCAAACTTTGTCCGGCACAAGCCCAAAAGTTTGTGTTTTTGTTCCTTAATGATGTTGTACTTGCAACGCTAAAACTTTTGTTTCAAAATCTTTTTACCAAATATAGTTTTTGAAAATAACCATTTTCTCACATGTTCATTTGCATATTTTTTAAAATATATTCTCCAAAATCTCTCTTAAATGGCAATGTCTTTCCACCATATAGTATATTGAGATATAATCTATATAGTCAATCTCACGAATCAAGTATTTGAACATCAGGGGGGAAATGTGGCTCCAGCCAAATCTTACTATATGAAGGTTGAAATTTCTGTGGAATTCAATTGGAATTTTGCTCAACACAGCCAAAGGACTAGTAAGTAAGCAATTCTCTTATGATCTCAATGAAAATTTGACAAATTGATAAGCTAAGCCAATAACTTACACATCCAACTTATGTTATAACATAAAGGCCCTAATAGAGAACATCTAAACTCTGGACATCCCAAGCTTCCTGTCAAACAACCGGCGCAATAGGTAAACTTGCAGAACACTGGCGCCAATCAGAGCCGCTGATTCGTACAAAGCTTTGTGCATGGCTCTTTTGCTCATGCCTTCATTTACTGCAAGTAAATGGAAGATGATCAACAACATAACAAAGCCAAAAAAACAAAGCATAACTGGGATGGATACACCAAGAAACTAGGAATACCATTTCCGCTAACACTCGAGCAACTCTTACACATAGGAAGGAAAAGCCAAGAAAGATGCAACTTATGAGCAACAACACACTTACACTTTATGGGAAGTCGAAAATATTGCATGTAATATTAATCAGTTACGGCTTCAGTGTATGTCAACATCATGCATCCGTGTAAATAAAACAGCAAAAAGTTCACAGTTCTTGAAGCTAAATGAGTTTTCACTAACACAAAGTTACTAGTGACTTTATTATCCAAGCTCAAAATCTCATAACGATTGCACTTTATTGGTTCTTGTAAGGTTACTAATAAGATTAGCGCCACATCCAACCTTTGACACACCAAATCAAAATGGAAAACCAACAACTAAAAGGATACGACTATCTTTCATAATTGAATGAAGGTGTAAAATATTGTCAGTAGCATTTCAATATAGAATGTCATAAAACTCTTGCACAGTAGGAGAAGACATTAAGAGAGGATTGATTTACCTATTGCCTGGCGTTCAGTCTGAGCTTCCAGCCAATGCTGTTCGAATTGAATATTGTATAAAGCCTCCTCTAGCTTACTAATATGCTCGAATAGTGGTTGAAAATGCTCTGCAAAAGTTTTGGCATTCATAGAGTTATCTCTCCTAAACTTGCCAGAAAAAGGCATTCAAAAGAGGTTCAGAATGGTTACAGATTAGGCTCACCATCTTTCGCGTGATCATCGTGGAACAAGTAATGACCAGCTAGCACATCAAAGTCTAGGGTCTCATGGTATGGGGATTTGTTGGTAAAACAGAAGCGGTAAACTCCCTCGTGATAAGCTGTGAACTCGCCCTTCTCACTGGTCTTGTCCCGGAAGTCCTGAACTTGTTCACCGGTAGGTCCAGTCACCTGAAAATTGAGAGAGAAATTAAGAATTACAAATGAAACTGATCATCATTTTGAAGTCCAGAGCTTCACAGAAGATCTTCTAATGAAGAAACAATTGTGGGTGTTATCATAGCAGCTGAAAGGAGCCCCAATCTCAATAAAGTTTCGAACTTTGAATCACTAGCTACCAATTCCCTAACAGAAAAGCTTTTCGGCTGCCCCTATAAAATTAGGCTTAATGAAGACTAAAGACCTAATTCTGGAGAAGGAAACTTAACAACTCAACTCAAAAAACAGAAAATTGATAAACACACACGCAATACAAACTCATGAAAAATCATAAACAGGTGAAACAAAAACATCAAGGAAATCTAAATCTTTGTTCATACGACTACAAATTAACATTAAAAAAAAACAGCAAAAGAATGCACAAAGAGAAAAGGAAAAGGGAAATACCACAAGATCAACGCCTTCGCTATTGAAATTCCAAGAACCCTCAGCCTTAATCACCACAAAAGAGAAATGAACGGTGGCTCCATATTCAACTTTATGGGATATGCATTCTTCCCTGTCCATTACAAATCTAATCCCAAAAGACCCTCTTAAGCTCGAAATTAACACCGCCGATAAAACCCACCACCACATCTTCATCATCATCACGGCCAGCTGAGTTATATTCAAATTCAGAATGAAATATCATTCCCAAATCAATGAATATGGCAATAAAAATAAGGGTGAACAAATCGCAAAAATCGAAACTTGGAATTGGAACAAGAAAACTGAAGGTTAAAAAAACAAGGGATCGGAGTTCACCTGTATTTACTTCGATTTCACAAGCTGCAGCTGCTGTTCAATAAATTTATTGACTGGGATTTGAAGCTGCAGCTTCCTTTCGTCAAAGACTCGAACTTTACAGTTTATCTCGTTTAGACACAGTTAGACTTTGGTTGATACGGTCTGTGTTTAGTACTTTTGGTTGTCCGAAAATAGAATTATCAACTAAATTTCGTATTAGAGTCATTTTGTAAGAATTTTAAATTAATTTTATTTGGATATTTGTCTTCTTTTTTATTTATCATTTCAAATTTAAAATTATGAGAAAAGTACACACCTAATTACTAATAAAATGTATTTTTTAAAAGTATAATTGAGTAAAGAATATATTAGATACATCTTCTATTAACTATTTATAGACTTATATTGAAACAAAATAATTTTATATAAAAAAAATAAATAAATTTTCGTTAAAAATTCTCTAAGTTGAGACACCATATGCGTGGCTTTTCCAAAGACACCCAATCAAGTCACTCCACGTGGACCATTGACTTGGTTTTTTTTTTTTTTTTTCCCTCTTTTTCCAAGTATACAAAATTGCATAAAATGTAGCCTACAAAATAAGGAACAAAATCAAACACAATATATTTTCAGACAATTTGCTGTTAGCATATCCCACATGATTTGGATGGCTATGAATATGTTTCTCTGTATGTATAAACTGCGTCAAATGTATAATCAACGTGACGCAAACTAATACATTATTCGTGTTAAAAGAATACTTTTTTCGGTACAAAATTCCAACAAAGTAGGAGACAAATCAGATGATTGATTACACAAGTGAGAAACAAGTGCAAACTAGAACAGCAAAGAACACAGATTTTACTGTTACTGAGCTTGGCATTCTTCCAGCATCCTTCCTGATGAAAAGAGCATTGTACAGAGGCAAATTAATGATGATGAAAACCCCAGAAACAAGAATCTGCAAAGCCATTGTTTCCCACGAAGATTCAGCAGAGAAATTTGATCCAATTTTTAGTAAGATTATTAGTTTTCCAACCAAGCAAAACAGGTTAAGCATGGCCAGTGATGATAGTATGATGAACATTGGTGAACTTGTTCCAAACTCCATCACCTCTTCCTCCAATCTCTTGGAACCATCTTCATCTGAAACTTTGCTTGTGATGACAAATTTCAAGTCTGAATAGCCCAGAAGTTTCGAGATTGTGTCGACAAAGGCGAACAGATAAGATGTTGCTCTCTTGTAAAGCCACATTCTTTGCTCATTCCACCATCCCAGAAATGTCCCACCAGAAAAGATGAACTCAGCAACACTGTGGATGTTTTCCACCACAATCACATACGCAAAAGGTAGAAACCATGCATTTGAGACCTGAAATATCAGGTGCAGAATGCAGTTATGCAAATCAGTTCAAGAAGGTTATGAAATAGGGAAAAAAAGGCGATGATTTGACAACAAAACTGTACCTCTGGGAACAAGGGAATGCCTTTGAGTAGGTAAAGAGAAGGGATTATTGAGTAATACAACGCGGCGAAGCAATTAGGAGCCCATAAACAATAGTTACAATATCCCATTATAAGGCCAATGTGAATCTTCCCTAGGCCATACCAAGCTGGACTGTACTTTGACAGCAAAATTTGAAAATCACCCTCAGACCATCTCTTGTGTTGCACAAGTGCCTGATCAAGTGTCGTAGCAGCAAGGCCTAAGAAACCAGCTCTTGCTGGATTATAAACACTGATTTCCATCCATTGCATTGAATTGACAAGCCGGTTATCACATCTTCAACCGGGCATCCATACTTCAAACCAATCTGGAGTACAACACAAAATCAGTGTCATTTTCGCGTAACATACTAAAATGCGCACACAACATGTAAACGAAGCAAAAGTAGGAGAAAGAGACCTCTTTTCCCCATTTGGAGTTTTCCTCATAAGTACAACTTGCAAGGCTCTTTACTCTTTCTTCCAGTTCATTCACATTGCTTATCTTCAATTCATTCTGTCCCTTCAAGTCAATCCGAGCTTCCTTGCTGAACTTTCTTCCACAGAGGACTTCTCTTCTATGAAAGCAGCCGCTTCCTACGTACATTGGACCTCCATAACCATCCAACCCATGGAATTCCACCTTAGAATATGGAAAGAAAATGTGATACATTCTTAGTTGTGTAATGCAAAATGCAACTCTAGGCAAAGATATTGTACTCTAAGAGTCAAGACGGAGAATTCTAACCTCACAAATCACTCTCAGCGAGCCACCGTACAAGTCATTTTTAGTGGTGTTGTTAAACTTCTGAGGGAACTGCACAAAAGCAAACTCATGGCCCTTTTCCTCATCCATCAAGAAGCAAAGAGCATTCCTTATTGATTGTGAATTATTCGAGTACATGTCACAATCTACATTTAGTAATATTGGTGCATTGCTGATCTGGGATGACACTCTTATCTGCATCAGAAATGAAGTCAGAGATTAAAGTTCAGAAATCAAGTTCTTTCGTGCATAAAATCAACAGAGAATGAGTTTAAGATTCAAAAGTTTTTGTTCTATTTTAAGTAAGCATAATAAAACTCACCAAAGCATTCATAGCTCCAGCTTTGAAGTTGTGGAAATGTTGGGGACGCTTCTCCCTGGCCAAGTAGACTAGAGTAGGCAATGCGCATCCTGCAATGTCCTTTGCTTCTGGATCACTTCCATTAATCACAATCTGATACAATCACAAATTTAACCCAAGCTCAGTAAAATCTTGAAATCGCCAATGTAAATGATACACATACCACTTCATTCTCTAAAAGAATTCCACGAGTTTTTTCACTGTGTGTATCACGGCTTCATATATTATATACCTGAAGAATAGTGTCATGATTCCGACGAGATGAAGATGAATCCCACAATGCAAATCCTTTATGTTCTGCTTTATCTGGGATTCGTCCAGTTTTGCTTACCAGTGCAATCCTGCTCTCCATGTCCTCATACAGTTTCTGCAGTTCCAGAAAACATTTAAGCCGCTATCACATAGTTTTAAAAACATATTTTGAGAAATAAATTTTTTAAGGTAAAATGTATATTAAAAATGTTAAAATATATAGTTAAATAGTAAAAAATTATATATAAATACGGGCCCACTTCCCAATCATACTTGAAGAAATAGTGATAAAAATTTATGATAATTACACCTACCAAGGAATAGTGGTTATTAATTAATCATTATAAAATCATTACTTTGATTTGGAGACAAATGACCAAATCCTTTTGTTCTTTTTCATCGTTTTGAAAACAAGTTTTGAAAAATAATTTTATAATGTAAAAAGTGTATTGAAAATATAAAAAGTAGATACTGAATAGTAAAAAATTGTATTGAAAATGATGAAATATGATTAAAATATATTAAATTTACTGTTAAAACTAAAATCGTTTTCAAAACAGAACAAAAAGAATATGCCCTAAGCTTTTTCCTAGCATAGTGGTTGACGAATCAAACCTTCTTACTTCTTAGTGGCTAGAGTCCACATCATTGACCAAAGTTATCATCTTTCTGCTCAAAATATTAATCATCTATCTCAAAAGTCCAAAATTATAGCTTATATTTTGAGTACCCAAAGTTGATTAGAAATCAACACTTTTATAATAGTGAACCATGAAATCTTCTCCTCCCCATTTCTTATTTTATATCTACCATTTCACAATAAAAATGTGAGATGTGCCCCATAATATGACAGTTCCATTCATTATGGTCTCGCATTATGAACACGACAAATTCTCTATTCATTACCTTGACAGAAGCAAAGTCTTGGGCATAGTTTGCGTCAAAAGATTCATGCTCATCAGCTTGTGATCCAAAATAGGCAGCTGGGGACGTCGGGTCAACCTTGTGTTTCTTACAGAAAGGCAGCCAATGCTTAGAGAAATAGGAAGCCTCCAGAAGGGCATGGAAGGTAAACTCCGAGCCGCCGTCGTCGGAGAGATAAACACTGAGCTTCTCAGGTGGATAATCATACGCCATCACTGATAAAACAGTGTTAATCACCATTATTGGCGGCTCAATGGTATGGTCAGCCGTGCAAACAAAAATATCCACTTTTGGCAGCTCTTCTTCATGCCTGCAAACCATTTGAAACAAAGCAGCTATTAATGGAAGAATCAAGATCGAAACTTTATTTATAATACGAAATCCTTACAAAAATCTGGCTAGAACCCAGAAAAAGTTGAAGAAAGAAGTACCTTTGGGAGAGTCTTTCAGTGAAGGTTTCACGACGTATAAGATTCCAGCGATGAGATTGAGTGACGAACCAGTAAAACCCAAACCAAATTTCAGCTCCGAACAATCCAATCCAAGCCCATCTCCCATTTTCTCCAGATTTCGGGATGTGGGTTGCTCTGTAAATCCAAATCAAGATAATCCCAGCAAAAATGGACGCTGCGTAGAGCCTGTGAAAAATCCTACCTTTAACATTTTTCGTTTCAAACAGGGGAAGATAGTCCTTTTTACCACCTCCCATTCTGCTTCTTTGTGTTCTCTGAAGTTGGATGTTTGGCTTTCTTTATGGTGTTCAATCTAACAGCTACAAATTGTTCAATGTTTTGGGACGGCAGAGGATTATTGACTTCCAGGAACACCTGCTCTTCATAAAGTTTAAAATGTTCAATGGGATTAGCAGTTGGGGTGGTTTACACTGTTACATTACGAAGAAATGATTGGATCAGAGTGGAATAGTTTTTTGTTTGTTTGTACAAATACTTGTACGTTCGAGATTGAGTAAGCTTTAAAGAGTTGTAGCATTTTTGACTAGTTCTATGAAGACAACCAGTGACGCCCTCGCAAACGCAACCAATGCTTGTGATGGGATGGCTATATTATTGACATTTGACAATTCCGACGCCCAACGCATCTTTTTGCCCCCATTGCCCACTAGAGTATGAAGACAAAAACTTAAATATCATGTCTTGAATTTAGATTTAATGTATAGTTTTTAGCTGATAAAGCATTACGATTATAATTATGTTAAAATAATAAGTAATATTATAGGTCCAGTAGTTAACTTATCGATTTTAGAAACAAAAATATCGCTAATAGAGAAGGAAAGGAAAAGTGGCACGGAGCCCGGCCCTAACGTCTGGAGGAACAAAATATTTAAAAAAATAATTTTTTTAATGTAGGATATAATACTATGAAAATATGCATATTAGATAATTTTGATTATTTTAAAAATGAGATAATCATATAATATACTAACTTCTTTAATTTACAATTTTTTTAAGAAGTACACTTTTTTAATCTTAAAGATACAAATACATACTTTATACAATATTTTGTTTTACTCTAAATAAGTTTTTACACTCAATTTTTCCATGAAAGATCAAGGCAACAGAGCACGAGAATTTCCCTAATAAAGTTATCTTCCTCTTCTAATCACCCTTCATCATAAATGAATAATTTGATTCAAAAATAAAAAATAAAATTACATTCAATGAAAAGTTCACAAAAAGCACACAAATATTTTATATGTACGAAGAAAAAACTTGTTAAATAAAATTGATAAATATTAGCTATGAAAAAAAAAAAAAAGGATTCAAAACAAACCGATGAACAATTACATTATTTTTGTTTTTAATCATTCGCACATGCATTTTGTACTCTGAAGTAGAGTTTATTATGTTGCTCTCATATTATTTTTCGCTTTATTTTAAGGAAGAGTTACCATACCCCTCAACTAGCTAGTTAATCGGTTATTTCTAAAAAGAAAATTTATTGTTGTTATATACTTAATTAATTCTCATATAATCGTAAAACAAATTGTATATTAATTTACACAACAATAATAATATAAGATAATTAGAAACTAAAAAAAAGAAAAAAAGAAGAAGTTCTATATATAAACTCTTAATAAAATGGATTGTAGGTTTTAGAATATGAAAATTGAGAAACTTCATGAGATTTGATAACATAAAAAAGTATGAACTTATTATTTTTTTAATCTCAACTTTGCCCCTGATTATCTTAATTTTTGGTGGGGCAAAAAACTCAAATACACCAAAATTTTTTACTAATTTTTGCTATATTAACAATATTTTTCAAAAAATGTGGTGGTGTAATTGCCCCTCCACATTATTACATAGCTCTGCCCCTTAAAGGAAACATACTTATCAATTTTAGTTTATAATATATCCCTTGTAGTAAATTTAACTGTTGAATTATCAGCGTCCAATGATCAGATAGTAAAGACTCCATGACAATCAATTCTATGATGAACAATGCTTCCAAAATATCAAAGTATGATCCTCAGAAACAGTGAAATTATTATTGTTTACATAAATTACTGATCAGTAAATAGGCAAGAGAGATGCGACTGCGGCCAAAACAATGGACCTCCACAGCACTGAAGATGGTAATTTTCCTTTATCACTGCGGAAGAACAGAGCCTGGTAAACAGGTAAATTCACCAGAACAACAACTCCAGAAAGGACGATTTCTGGGATGAAGATCAAAT
Organism: Leptodermis oblonga; assembly: GCA_016801395.1. NCBI lineage: Eukaryota > Viridiplantae > Streptophyta > Magnoliopsida > Gentianales > Rubiaceae > Leptodermis > Leptodermis oblonga. The sequence goes on from CM028758.1 coordinate 4,810,348, forward strand.
CCTCAAACTCCTTACCAGCATTTGCCTTCATGCCCCATAAAAACCCGAAAAGATTGAGAATCGCAAGTGTTGCGATGATGATGAACATGACAGAAGAGCTCCCGAACTCCAAAATCCCATTCTCGTACCTCTTCCTTACGTTGTCATCAACCACCTTGGCTGTAAGGGCGAATGTCATCTCAGACAGGCCTAACTGTCTGCTGATTGTGTCCGAAAAGGCGAAAAAGTACGAAGTTGTTCTTCGAAACAGCCACATTCTTTGAGTATTCCACCATGTTTTCAGTTTATCACCGCAGTAGAGAGCTTCAAATAAGCTGTATCCATATTTTGCAACAAATACATATGCAAATGGAAGGAACCATGGACTTGAAACCTGAAAAACAAGAGAATGCAGGTTTTATTTTGTGAGATAAACTTACAAATCAAGAATAAACAGCAGTTTTGGTCGTTTATATGTTTGGCTGTGTGACAGTTTTAGTCCCTTTATGCTTGCTAATTTGACACTTTTAGTCATTTTTACACAAAACAGACAGTGAAACATGTATTAACAGGTTGAAAAGACTAAAAGTGTCAAACTTGCAACCGTAAATGACTAAAATTGCTAACCCAAAAACAAAAATGATTAAAACTGTCAGTTGTTCAAACATAAGGGACCAAAAATGCCGATTCGCATTTGCTTTAGATATGGAAATTCCCATGTAAAAACAACCTGTGGAAAAATTTGGATGCCATGGAGTAGGCAAAGAGCAGGAATGGTTGCATAACATAGTGTGGCTAAGGAAATAGGAGCCCACCAAAGGTAAACACAGTACCCCATTTGGGCACCTAATTTGATCTTTCCATGCCCATATGTGAAAGGGCAATACTTGGAGAAGAAAATCTGGAATAAACCTTCAGACCATCTTTTGTGCTGAACAAGAGCTTGATCTAAAGTTGTAGCGGCAATGCCCAAAAATGCATGTTTTGATGGATTATAGTAAATTGGCTTCCACCCTCTGCATTGGATTGTTAAACCTGTAACTATATCTTCCACTGGACATCCATACACCAATCCCATCTGCAAATGTAGAAAAATTTTCACAAAATTATGATTGCTTTTTCAAAATTTTCATGCATTTCTGTGTATATGTATATGTATATGAACCTGTTTTCCCCATTGTGTGCCATCTTCATAGCTACAATTTGCAACAAGTTTTGCAGATTCCTCCAATTCTTCCACAGTTCCTTGAAGAATCTCATGATCTTTAGCGCTACTCGGCTCGGTTCTGTTACCTTCTGAGAACTTCATTCCACTAAGACTAGCCCTCCTGTGGAAGCATCCAGTGCCACAGTAAAGGGCTCCTCTGTAACCATCAATTCCAGCAAGCTCGATCTTCTCGAGCGAGGAAAAAGAGTTATTTTGCATTCAATTTGTACGGAAAGAAAACGTATTATACATTTATATATACCTTCTGAGTAACAGTGGCTACACTGGCATAAATGTCATTCTTGTCAATGTTATGATACCGCTGTGGATATTGCACATAGGACACAGAGTGGCCTTGTTTTTCATCAAGAAAGAAGCACAATGCATCCCTGATGGAAACTGGATCATTTGAGTACATGTCACAGTCCAAATTGAGGATGATTGGTGCATTACTTATACTTGATGAAACTCTAATCTGCAACAGAAGTTGAAAATTATGTTCTTGAAATGATTTGAAACTGCAATTTTCAGCTTAAAAACTTGAATAATGAGGAAAAGAATCATACTAATGCATTCATTGATCCAGCTTTGAAGTTGTGTGGCCTCTGTGGTCTTTTTTCTCTGGACAAGTACACCAGAGTTGGCAACTTTTCTCCATTAACATCAACAAATTTGGGGTTCCTTTTATCAATTAGAATCTGAACAATAGAGTGATGATCATTCTTTGTGATTTTTGTGTTCCATTCTGCAAACCCTTTATGTTTTTCCTTCATCTCAGGTGGGATTTGTCCCTTTTCCACAAATCTTTCAATCCGGGTGTTCATATCTTCATACAATTTCTGAAGAAACAAACAGAAAAGCACAAGAAAAATGACAAAAGTGGTGGGGAATTAGCCTGAGAGAAAATACAACGAACTCCACTATAGAGCCAATTAAATAAATAAATTGAAACCCAATTTGACTTAAAAGTTTAATTATTACGTTCAATGTGAAATACTTAACAAGCACCTTAACCTCGGACCATTCTCGTCCGAATGCTGCAGATTCATCATGAACATCAAGATTCCTCTGAAAGTAAGGTGCAGGTGCCCTCGGTTCCACCTTGAATTTCTTGCAGAAAGGCAACCAAACCTTAGAAAACTCCGATGCCTCCAAAAGCGCATAGAAAGTGAACTCCGAACCTCCATCGTCGGAAAGGTAAACGCTCAATTTCTCTGGCGGATAGTTGTACGACATGACCGATAAAACTGTGTTAATAACCAACGTCGGCGGCTCAATAACGGGATCAGCCGTGCAGACAAACACATCAACATCAGGCAACCTTTCCTCGTATCTGAAAACAAACACCAAATTAAAAAACATGTTCAAACTCAAACTGGATTAAGCCACGAAGTCTCTGTTGAAATGTATTGAAGAAAAAGGAACGAAAAAGGACCTGAGGGAGAGCCTGTTCTTGAAGGGAAGCCTATGAACAACATTCCAGCGAGCAGATTGAGTAATAATCCAGTAAAAACTGAACAAAACCTCTGAGAAAAGCATACAAATCCAGGCTAATCTTCCGGGTTCCCCTGAATCTGGAAAATTGATGAACCGGAAGAACAGAACAAGAAGGATGCCCAGAAAAACCGTGGCGGCAAAAGCCTTGTAGGCAACTCTTGCTGTTGCCTTAGTCTCAAACAGAGAAAGATTTCCACCTTTTCCACCATTTTCAGAACTCATTTTTTTTGCTGGGATTTCTGTAAAGATTTCTGGTTTTTGACTAGTAGTGATGGTCATGGTGGAGTCAACATTGAGGGGTGCCACATTTTAATCAATCCAACCAAACTGAATTTTGGAAAATCAATTCTTGTGGCTTCAAGCCAATAAAGTACAAATTACTGCGATATTGTACTGTTGGTTGAGAATGAAGAAATGTCACGTCACAACATATTTTGGAAGATTTTTTTCCAATTATATATTCATTCAAATTTCAACATGTTGGTTAGTAAAATGCTTTCTTTCCAACTACTCCTTTCGTCTAATTCAAATAGTAACTTTTAAATGTGTACAATTTATTATAAGTTGTGATATACAACACTTAAAATAAGTAATTTATCATCATATTTTTTACTTATATTCTTACTTTAGAAGTAAGAGTTAATTGTGAATCACACATTGTAATATTAGTGGACTCTTTAAGTGGGATAAAAAAAAATTTTGAAAATGAACTTTTTGAGTGGGACGAAAGAAGTAATATATTTGTTGTAGAAGGGTCATTATTTTTTATCATTTAAAAAAGAAAAAGTCAACAAAATAATAAATTTTGCATGGCTATTATTATATAATAAATGGTACTTTGTATTCAAAATTAATTTACACTTAACAGTAAAGATGACAGTTATAATAAATTATACATATTCTAACAGTAAAAAAAATAAATAAAAATAACTAATTATAATAAATTATACATATTTCAACAATAACAAAAAAAAAATAAAAAAAATAAAGTTATCGCTTCCCGGTCTTATCTAGATTTTGTGAACAATTAGTTATTATTTTAATGGTGGTCGAAAATCCCAATTGGTGGATGGATAGTCAATTTTTTGTTTTGTTCCCGCCGCCTCCATCTCCATTGACTCTTAAAAGGAAAACAAAACAAACTTGATATTCAACTCCGTTATCTTGGGTAAATTACATTTACCTCCTTTGAGGTTTGAGGAAATTACTAAATGAATCTTATAATTTGGGGAAATTACAGTCAATCCTTGACCAGGTAATACAATTACCTCTTTAGTTTTTTGATAAAAATTATAATTTTCTCTTTTGTGAGTAAAAAAATTCAACTCAAAATGCAGATATTTCTATTATTTGGCCAAAAAAAATTCAGAAGGATTCTCTTGTCAGACCGTTTGACGATACTTTTCACTTCGCTTAAGAATATTAAATATGCAATAATCCACAATACATTAACTATGCGGGCAAACTCAAAAACAATTTAGAAAGATTATCTTGTTGGTCAATTAGACAGTTCTATAGTCTACATTTCACCTTAGAATAATGAATATGCAATAATTCATAAGATAATTTTGAGTTTGTCCTTAAGAAAAAAATATCTTATATTTTTTAAAAAGCAAAAAAATGCACGTTAAACCTTGTGATAGGTCGGATCTCAAAGTTCATTTGATAGTAAGAAAAAAAAATTAATAAACTGTAAACTACACTACAAACTTCGACACATTTAAAACTAAAATTGTGACGCCACAACTCAACCCCCCCCCCCCCCCCCCTCCTTATCCGGTACGGGGATTGGGTCGAATGCCTGCCTAGTTCGCATCAGTACTCAAGTACAATATCAAGAAAATATGAGATTTAAATATAAATTAAATATTTACATTACAATCACATCTTTTCTATTCCAGGATCGTAGCCTAAAACACTATCTTTGTGATTTGATGGTGGGTTGCTAGCATTTCATCATTTTGTTTGAGATGGACACCGCTAGTATGATCACTACTTTTCATTTCTTGCATCGACTCTTTCACCTTGTCTCCTCGCTTACATCCTATCACTACTAGGAAAAATATATACACAAAATGAGCTGACGCTTAGTGATGTTCCCTATTTAAAATAATTAAAGCAGTAAAACAATCAATATATCACAACATATAGAACACGTAGCACACAAGTTGTATATATATAACCCGTCACTACTGATCAAATGCCCACGCCCCAGTTAGGATTTTCGATACCCTATATCACGGTTTTGTGGAATCCCAACATTATAATCTAACCGCACAGCGTAACAATATTTCATTATAATGATACCGCAGCAGCGTAACAATACTTCATTATAATGATACCGCAGCAGCGTAACAATACTTCATTATAATGATACCGCAACAGCATAACAATATACCAATCATTTAAATTTACCCGAGCTGAGTAAAAAGTAATCACACTCTTTTTTATTTCCGTTATGAGATTTCTAGAAATAATTTCACAACCATACACAAGTATATGTATATGTACACAATTAAGCAATTCTCACGTAGCATGTATTTTTGTGAAAATAGTTTCATAACGAAAGTAGTTTTAGTGAGAACACTCACCTTACGAGTCCAATTCAATCAATGATGATTCTGCAATCAATATCCAAGAAATTTATATCAAATTCTTATATTTTAAAAAATTACAATTTAGTCCTTATAAATATTAAATTTTCCTTTTAAATTTATTATTTGAATTCATACATGATTTGAACAATAAAACTTAGTTTCATTTTGATTACCTTAATTTAGGAAATTACAATTAAGTCCCTTAATTTTGTAAAATTTGCCTTTTAGTCCCTAGAGTACAGTAGATCTTTTGAGGTGTTTCATTTTAGGGTGAACACTTATTTTATAAATTCAATTGATAAAGTGTCTTTGATGTTTCACGCATATATTTTATAAATTTTGCATTTAAGTCCCTAAACTTTTCAATATTTATATTTGGTCCTTAAGGTCTATGAAATCTCACTTTCATGTCTTCTATATATTTAAGATCAATGAATGCATGCCACATGAATTGCTATCAAAAAATTGCTATAATTTATTGCTAAAACTATCATTACTCATTTAAGATTAAAATTTATGTTATTAACTATCTAGGTATCATTAAGGACTACTTCTCCAAGTATTTAATTATATCAACTAAAACAAAATTAAAAACTTAAAATTTAAATACATAATTAACTATCTTAATCAAGTCTTGCCTACCTAAAATCCTTAATCGTGTTCTTAAAGGTGACTTAGGTGGGGTTGATGGAATGAAAGCTTCTCCTTCTTCTTCTTCTTCTTCCTCCTCCTTTCTCCCTTCGGTTGCCTCCTTCTTCTTCCTTTCTCCCCTCGGTTGCCTTCCCCGTTTCTAGTTTCAACTGCCCCTCTTTCCTCTCTATTTCCTTTCTTTCTTTTTCTTCTCTTCTTACGGTTTTGCTGTTTGTTGTTTCTTTTCTTTCTTTTTTTCTTTCTTGTCATTTGGTTTAATATATATATATATATATAGGTTTAATATATATATATATATATATATTGAAGCCACTCCACCGTCCAGCTGCCCCTCTCTTTTTGGTTTTATCTTTTATTTATTTGATTGATTAGTTAACACAACGTTTGACTTCTTTTCTTTTAGTTTCTTTTCTTTTCTCCTTTATCTCTTCCTCACTTCCTTATCTCCTCTTTCCTTATCTCTTTCTTCTTCTTCTTTTATTTTTTTCATCCCAACAAGTGTCTCTTTCCCCTTTTTCCCCATATTTCTACACATGGTGAGTCATGTTAATTTTAATCTTTTTATCTTATTTATTTACTCATTTTATCTTCTTGTTTTTCCTCCAAATTAAATATGTATGATAATATATAAATATATATGGAGTTTTGGGAGATAAGAGGTGAAATGTAAAAGAAGAAAACTCTATTTTTGTTTTTGTTTTGTTGGCTTCATTTAAGGTGTACACTTGTGAAATATTTCATCCCCATTATAATTGATAACCATCTGTACATGTATAATAATTGATAAAATGTAAAATTTTATTTATATCTTTATAATTTAACATAGTATGTAATCATATCTTTATAGTTCATAAATTTATTATCAAGAATAGAATTGTATATTTTATTTTTTTAATTTTGAATTATTTTACATAATTTTAAATTCTATATTCAAGTCAAAATTTCAAGTTGTCACAAAAATTGGTATGAAATGAAGTTGCAATTTTTTCCTTTACACTAGTTAAGGAAACAATCCAAAAGTTCTTTAGTGTTTTCTCAACACTCGTCACTAGTGTCTCCCCTACAAAAGAGAAAGAGAAGTACGTTAATACCATATTTCACCTATGTTGAATCGACAATATACACCATATTTCATGGATGATGTACCATTAAGAATTGAATTTATAGTATGTCGGTGGATATATAACATATGAAAAATACAAATAAACCATCGAAAACCATGTTTAATTAGTATAGTATAACTGGATTAATCTTTATTTATTACATCATCATCAATCCTACACCAGAAATAAAAAAGGAAAAAAGAAAGCGCAGTAAAACAACCACCACATGCATATGAACATGCATGCAAGATCAAAAGACAGAAGTAGTTAGTACGTGCGTGAAGAACGTCCCTTGCGTAAACAAGACCAAAGGATCCAGCTTTTTCTGGGCTTGAGCAATCCTCGGACGCCCCGAAGCCTTCTTAGTGAAATCCCAAATCTCCCCATAATATACTTCAAGTACTTGTGCACTTCGAATGATGAGCCTGCTACGAAATCCCAGGACACTTCTCCGTCAAATCACCGGAACCGTCGTCGAAATTTCCACAGTCAACGTTGGGTTCCCTCTTCTCGTCGCCGCCGACGATGACTTGCGATTGCTACACCGAAACGACGCCGCGATTGTGTTCGTCGCACAGTTTCAACCTGTTTTTCTCGTCGATTTCTCTCTGATCAACTTCCTCACTCCGCTGATGCTGGTGATGGAACTCTAGTTTTTCGCTTGCCATTTATAGTTATGGTGGGTTTGATCGGTTGAATATAATAACTGTTTAAATTGTTGTCGTTTTCGAATTGAGGAGGGATGACGTGGATATACATTCAGCGCTGGACAAGATTTGGAGTGACACGTGTGAGGCGATGTACTGGGTTCTTCACACGTGTGATCGTCTGCTTCTGCTGGAAACTTCGAGATTTTTCGGGGCGGCAACACGTATTAACAATTAATTTATAATTATTATAAAAGAAACACGATAAATAACTTACATTATTCATCCATTAATGGACCATTAGTTTATTAATGATACAACGTATTTTCTCATATTCAAAATCATTTTTCGTTTTTCCAATTTATGCAATTTTACGAGTAATTCCTCTCGATTTTCCTGCTTTAATGAACTAGAAACTAAAAATTTCTATTTCGACGAATTTTATTTATAAAAAAAAAAAGAGAGAGAGAGAGAGAGGGGAAATGGACTTTACAGTCAAAACTCCAAAGGCTAATATGGCCCAAAAGGCCCCGGTTATGTGGTGGGTTTTGTTTGTTATAATTGTTGGGCCTACGAAGCAGTGGAAAGAGTCAAGACAAATATTGGGCCGATGGGCCCGCTTCTTGGTTTGTCAATTCATTGGGCAATCCAAATGCGTGATTTTCAAATTATGGAATGGGCCCGGGCCCATTGGGTAGTTCTTCAGACTTGAGATTTGCTTTCATATTAGACACGTGAAATAATCAAACATAATAAAGATAAGGGTAATGAAATGGTCCCCACCTTTTCCCTTTCTTAGGATGGATAAGAGTAAGACATTCACACTGTAAAATTTGCATTTTGGGATTCGAATGTTTTTCTAGTTGTGAGTTCCGACTGTGAAATTATTCGATACATCTGTTAATTGTACCACGTAGGATATGAGATGCTATTATAGAGGTGAGTGATGTACAGGTTGAGAACTCATTAGAAGAATTCAATAGTATAATTACTTATGAATTATAACGTACTATTCGAAAAAATAGCAGAAGTAATCTAAATAATACTATGGTATAGCAACAATTATTGAAACCTTTACATAAGAATACATTGTAAATTATCGAAAGTGAACTCTACTAAAAGAACCGAACAATAACATTTTTGTTTTCCTTTTAAAACCTCAAATCATGGTGTGCCTGCAGTGTCATGGATTCCTACTAGTGGGGTAAATCCATTCACATTCACCCACAAGAAGAAAAACAGAATCTTTCTCAAAATCAATCTTCACCTTCTCCCTTCATCATTCATTCACTTTTAGGCCAACAAATGTACGTGTTGGACATGACCATTTCCCCAGAAGCCATTTTTGTTTTCTTCTTCTTGTGAGCGAACATCCAAAACAGATGCTAGAATCCGGAAAAAACACCCCAAAAGGCGAAACCTAACATTAATTTTCTTTGGAAATTTTTCTTAGTCAGCCTTGGACGGTGCCCGTTTGCTGACCTGGCCTCGTCCCACATACATTTCTCCATTCTTTTCCCCCTCTGATTAGCTCATCAATTTCCCTTTTGTTTGTAGTTTTCAAATTCGGGCTTTTTTTTTCTCTCTCCACTGTAAAAATCTAGTCTTTTTTCTTCTTGCCTTCGATCAAGAATAGACAGAATAATCAGTTCTTGAACGTGGGTTTTGACTTTGGCGGATTGGTGAGGTTGCTGCAACTTTCTGTTTTGGGGTAAGATTTTTCTTGTGTGTTTTTTTTTTTTTACGACTTTTGGGTTTTAGGGTGCTTTCTCTTTTACCGATTGCTAGGGTTCTTATGAGAGTTTTCAGTTTGGCTTTAGTCTCTTGTTTTCGTTTATTTTGATTTGACTTCGGGTTTTTTTGGAGCTTACTGTATGAACAATCAATATTAACGATTTTACTGAAATTTGAGAATCTGAATTCTTGTTCGATTTTCAGGTCTGTACTTGCATGGTTAAATTTGGTTGTAGTTAATGTTTATAATTTGTTCTTAGCTTCTTGAATGATTCTTTTGCATAATTCTAACGATGGATTACATTTTTGGCTGAGACTCTGTTGGGAAATTAATAAAGTTATCTCTCTTACTCCTTGGCTTGAATTGATAACTTAATTATCTTAGGTTGTTGTCTAAATTTGTCTTGACAAAATAGGAAACATCTTAAATTAGCTAAGGTTTGATATGTTAATGATCTTTCAACAGCTGCTCTGATCTCCAATTCTGGAGCTAAGCACAAGTTTGACATTGATTTCCTTTGACATCTGTGAGAACGTTGTGTATTTTGGTGCTAATGTTTATACCTTTGGCTCCCGAATCTTTCAAATTTTTACATGCATAGCTGTCTTTTGGTGGATTGTCTTGTGAAAGAGTGTAGATTTAACTACAAAGATCAACTTTGTAATACTCATTTTGTGTAGAATCCTATTCCAAGTTGTTTGTGTAATTCTGTTTCTCACTGTAGTATTCCTTTTCTTGTCGCTTCAGCTGTTGAATTTGCAAAGGCTCGAATAAGATGGTTGCGAAAGATCGTCAAAAGAACTCTGGTTCTCCTAAAGTTGTGGTGGGAGAGATAGACACCAGCGCCCCTTTTCAGTCTGTTAAAGATGCTGTCAATTTATTTGGTGAGGGTGCTTTCTCTGGTGAAAGACCTACCATTAAGAAGGCAAAGGCATATTCTGCTGAGGTACATCTGATAATTCTATTTCTTAGGCTTCACAAGTATAACTATATAAGTTTTCGCCTTGGATAGTTAATCTTAGTCTGAGCCGCGCCTTTGGAAATGATGTGAGCCCAATGCCTTTTCAAGTTCAATATATATACCTTCTGGGGTTGAACTTAATATGCCAGTTATGATGCATTTTTGCATTGCCTTGAATATGTCAATTACGCACGGCTGTTACTGTAACGCTTGCAAGTTTTTTTTTTTGTTTTCAGAACTCCATGTTTGTTTATAGTTAATCCTCTATGGTCTCAGATTTTGTATGTTCTGATTTCAGAGAATATTGGCAAAGGAGACTCAGCTTCACCTGGTTCAAAAAGAGCTTAATAAACTGAAAGATCAATTACAGAATGCTGAGACTACTAAAACCCAGGCACTTTCAGAGCTCGAAAAGGCTCAACGAACTGTTGATACTTTGACTAGAAAGCTCAGAGAAGTTGGTGAATCAAAGGAATTAGCAATTAAAGCTACAGAAATGGCAAAGCAAATGGAAGGAGCAGGAAGCCGTAGTGCTAATGGCCACGATGATTCTCTTGAAGCTGACAGAGAAAAGTATATGGCTGCCATCGCTGAACTTAGTGCTGCAAAACAAGAGCTGACGAAACTACGCCAGGATCATGACGCTTCTGCAGGAGCAAAAGCAGCTGCAATCAATCAGGCAGCAGAAGCTGAGGTTGCTGCAGAAGAAAATAAGAGTAGAGCCGATGAAGTAGTCAAAGAAATTGCCGCTGTCCATGAGTCAATTGAGGAAGTGAAGCATGAAATTGTGCAAGCACAAGAAGAAGAAGCAAAACTGCGTGCTGATAAGGTAGCTGAGAAGCAATCTTTTAGAGCTAGACTTGAAGAATCAGCAAATAATATGAGGACCTTAAAGAAAGAGATTGATCCTGAAATCACTCGAGAATTGGAAACTCAACTGGCTCAAACCATGTCACAAATTGAACAGCTAAGAAAAGAGATGGACAACACAAAGGCTTTAGATATTGATTCTGTGAAAATGGTCACCACAGAGCTGGATGATGCCAAGGGATCTCTGCAAAAAGTAGCAGAAGAGGAGATCTCGATGCGGAAGTTAGTGGAAGAACTGAAACTTGAGTTGGAGAGTGTGAAAAAAGAGCATTCTGAGTTGAAGGAGAAGGAAGCAGAAAAAGAATCCATAGCTGGGAATCTGCATGTCAAGCTTCGTAAAGCAAAATCTGAGCTTGAAGCTGCCCTTACTGAAGAGGCCAAAACAAAAGGTGCTTCTGATGAAATGCTCTCTGCCCTCCATCAGCTGTCAGAAGAGAGTGAAATTGCGAGAAATGAAGCAGAGGATATGAAGAGGCAAGCGGATGTGTTGAAAAAAGAAGCTGAAGCCACTAGAATCATTCTAGAAGAAACAGAAGAGAAGTTAAAGGTGGAATTGCTGGAAGCCGAGGAAGCTAAAGCAGCTGAGGCAAGGGCCCTTGATCAGATTAAAGTTATGTCCGAAAGAACCAATGCTGCACGTGCCTCCACCTCTGAGTCCGGTGCACATATCACAATATCCAGAGATGAATTTGAATCATTAAGCAAAAAAGTTGAAGAATCTAACAGATTGGCGGAAATGAAAGTGGCTGCTGCAATGGCGCAGGTGGAAGCTGTGAAGGCCAGTCAAAATGAGGCTCTTAAGAAGGTAGAGACCACTCAGAAGGAGATAGATGAAATGAAAGCTGCCACTGCTGAGGCATTAAGGAGGGCAGAGATGGCTGAAGCTGCCAAGAAAGCGGTGGAGGGAGAGCTCCGGAGGTGGCGCGAACGCGAGCAAAAGAAGGCAGAAGAAGCTGCAGCAAGAATCTTAGCAGAAACAAACATGTCTTTCACATCATCATCCCCAAACAACTATCAAATTCAGAATCCAGAAAAACAAATAGAAGTACGGAGGCTGGAAAAATCAAAAACCTCGGTTTCAAGGAAAGTGCTCATACCAAGTATAACTGGCATATTCCATAGGAAGAAAACCCTTGTTCGTGATGGCTCTCTTTCTTACCTGCCAGGAGAGCAGGTGTGAGAAATATGGTAGAAGCCATATCCTAATGTGTATATCTTCAACATTTTCCTTCTTCTTTTTTTTTTTCCACTCTTGATGTTTTTTAGAACCAGAGATTTGGCTGAAATGGCATTGCAAGATTTTGTGTGATTCTGCTTGTGTTTATGCAACTGAAAATGAATTCTGGGAAGTGAATATCATAAAAGTTTTGGGATTCAATTCTTTCCAAAACTGAAGTTTGAATTAGTGCAGATAAATGTAAGTCATTTGTACCTTATCCTGTTCATCATGGCTGACTGACTACACACGATTTGATCATTATTCCCTCCTTCTCAAGCAAAGTGTATATCACTCTTGATAAAAACTCAAAAAAAAAAAAAAAGACAAAAAAAAAAAACCGTTTTTGTTAGTCCCTTCATGTTTTTATCTATTGTATTATGTAAGATAGTAAGTTTGAGACAATTATGTGGGTAAAAATGTAACTTTTTATTACACTATCACAAAATAGAAAAGTCAAAATTTTATTATTATTCTTATTAACATGTTGCACTATTTTTTAATGGTGTATCTGTCGTGCGGAATGATTAGGTGTCCATCCCCTCACACTGCAGTCGACTCCACAACAGTTGGCCCCTCTGCAATGTGAGGAGAGCAACACATGATTTCACGCCATCTATCATATCTAATAAATTTTCTTGTTATTATCTTGTAACAAGTATACAATAGTTGAGCATGAGAAATATCTTACACATGTAAAATATTTTTGTCTAGAGAAAAGAAAAAAAAATATATTTTTTCAAATAAAAGGATAATAAGAGGTCGCTAGCACAATTCACTAAATCATAAAATGAAAAGTTGACTTTCAAAATTGCATAAACACAAAACAATATTCATTTATAGAACCAAAAGTTCATTTTAAAAAACACCTAATTTGCCATTTTCCCAGTGAATTTTTTTGACCCACCAAAGTCAAAATTAAGAGAGAGAACATGATTTACAATCCAAATTCAAAATGTAATGTTTGTGCCCTTGACTCCCAAAAAGACCAACTTTGACCAAGAAAGCTAGCAAGCACTAGTAGACTATTAGTCAACAACAACGTTGGCAGAAACCAGTTAAAACTAAGTTTAAGCTATCCGTTCCATGACTTCCATCTCCGCCTCCGATCTCGCCGGAGAATTTAAATGCAAAAGCTGAGCGTTCGGCGGCCCATCATCTTGTACTGACCCAAGAACCCACCATTCTTTTCAAGTTTTTATTGTTTTTACATTCCTTCTTCACTTAATCTTTCGCGACAACCGGGGAAAGGGAAAAACTTTTGAATGGCTAGCTCCCGAGACGAGGCTCTTTCGTTCTTGCACCCTCCCGCTTCATCTCCCGTCGCTGTCTCCGACGCCGAAAGTTACCTTCTTGACGCTTCCCAAATCGGGAGCGCCTCCGGGAGCTTCCAGAACGAGGGGTTTCTTGGTGGGCTCGACGGCGGCGGCGCTGCTGGCCCCAGTGTGAATATTGATGCGGAGTTTGGATTTTCCAGGCCTGATTTTGGGCAAAACCCACAGGTTGGGACGGTTGAGTTCTACGAGAGACACGTCTTCCTTTGTTACAAGAACCCTCAGGTTTGGCCTGCTCGCATTGAGGCCGCCGAGTTTGATCGCTTGCCTAGGCTTCTTTCTGCGGCTCTTTCCGCCAGGAAGGCTGATATGAAGAGACAGGTTGGTGGGTTGGTGATTCTGTTTCTGTTGAATTTTTTATCTGGGTTTTGTTATTCTCCCTGTGATTTCAAGTGGGTTTACATTGTTCATTAGTGGGGGGTTTCTTGGTGATTTCTGGGATGATTTTTGGTGGGTTTCGCATTAGAGTGGCCTAGCAGTTTTGTTGTTAGACAAAGCATAGTTCTTTTCGGGCATTAGGATTAATGGGTGTTGCCTTTTGCAATCCCCTAAGCTGCTATTTCCATTTTTGCTTTTGAGTAGGGCTTTTTTTTTTTCTTTCTTTTATTGTTCCCTCAATTTGGTTAACATGCTAGATACTGAATCCTGAACCAAATTACCTGCATTATGTTGATTGCGATAATGGATATGCAATGTTCTTGCTGCTTATATGGCCTCTGTTCATTTGTAGTTTTCTGTCTTTTTTTTAGCAAGTTTCTAGAAGACCCAATCTTTTCATTCTTTTTGGTAAAATGAGGGATGAACACGCTATTCATATTTCAAAACTTGATTTTTTTTCTTCTTCCTTTCTGACTTTTGTGCATGGCTACTAATAAGGTTCGATCAGAATGATTCCTACTGTTTAAGATTATATGATACTATCTTATGTAATAGCGTTTGGAGGTGAGTTTTCTTCTGTAATCAGGCATGTGTGTGTTTGTGTAGAAGTGTTTGGATTGAATGTCTACTCACGCTACATAGAATTATATTTCACGAAAGAATGTGGAGATACTCCATTAGGAAAGTAAATTGCTTGAATGGAAAGGTTCCGTTATCCGGGTTAACTGTTAGCTTTTTCGCCACAAAATCTCTTGTCAATTGCGCGGCTGCGACAGTGCACGGGGGATGTATCGACACGTGTCCATTTTGCTTCATAAACTGATGTGCAATCACATTTTCCCCATTTTTATGGTTCTTTATTAGCTGTCACTGACCTCTATGTTCCACTTTTGTTTCTCAATCTTTTTCATGAAGACTCGGTTAACAATATGTGAGGGACATGATGGCACTGAAACATCTAATGGAGATGTATTAATCTTTCCAGACATGGTCAGATACAGGTGAAATAAATTACCTCCTTTCATGGGCATGATGATTTTTTGTCCAGAGCAAATTATGATTACGTTTAGTTGGTACAGGAGATTGACCCATTTTGACGTGGACACTTTTGTTGAGGAAGTGCTTGTCAAGGATGGTGAATGGTTACCTGGAACTCCAGAAGCTCTCAGGGGGTGGTACATTTTTGTATGTTGTCATGGTACTAGGGATAGACGCTGTGGTTTTTGTGGGCCTGCTTTGGTTAGTAAGTTCAATGCCGATATCGAATTACATGGTCTTCGGAATAAGGTGTCTGTTAGTCCATGCTCGCATATTGGTGGAGACAAATACGCTGGAAATGTAATCATATTTGGCCCAAATATCCGCAAAGAAATCACCGGTCACTGGTAATGAAGATGTATTTTGAACTTAAATAGTCTTTCAATATGAATTTGGTCTTTAATCTGAAGAATTTGTTACTCCATAGCAGCTCTGCATATGTTCTTAAGAACCTTTTTGTTTTTTTCTTAAAATGCAAACAGGTATGGATATGTGACACCAGATGACGTACCTATTTTGCTTGAGCAGCACATTCAAAAGAGACAGCTTGTAGATTCACTTTGGAGGTATCTCCCATTCCTTCACCTCTATTTTCCTTTTCCATCTTCCTCCTAAGCAGCAGGACCTCATAAATTTGGATTCTTCTCTATCTTGTTTCTCATCCACCCATTCACCCCTCTTGCAAAAAAATCCATATCTTTTCTCTAATTGTTGGGAAAATAGTGAGGAGGATACCTATTATAAATTGGCAAACGTAAAGGGCTATGCTCATGATTCATGTAGCTGGGAAGAATAACGCTCTCTTGTAGTTA
This sequence comes from Leptodermis oblonga, assembly GCA_016801395.1. Classification (NCBI taxonomy): domain Eukaryota; kingdom Viridiplantae; phylum Streptophyta; class Magnoliopsida; order Gentianales; family Rubiaceae; genus Leptodermis; species Leptodermis oblonga. The sequence goes on from CM028758.1 coordinate 4,826,373, forward strand.
ATTTGCTTCCCAAGTATAGTCTCGCGTTAAAAATGGAACTGCCTTTTTAATTGACAGAAGTTACCAAATGTCTTGATTATTGGTGACAAATCGCCTAGTGGCTGTGGATCAATGAGGGATTTTTTTGGCTCAAGTGATGACTTTTGGAAAGTTTGCTTCTACTTTAATGCATGATGTTATTAGTACCTAAAGAACACAGGCTGTTGAAAAGGGCTTCTTACTTTCTGTAAGTTTATTGTTTTACTAGTAATAGAACTGCTAAAAGGGATGTCAAAGTCTATTACAGTTCCAGCTCCTGCACTGTGCATCTTGGCTGTGCTTTTCGTGATTTGATTATTTAGGGCTATGTTTTAACTTGCGATAGCATGCATGTTGATGTCGCTTATGCCTACAGGCACTGGCATTGCATTACTTTTTTGGTGTTAAACTTATCTTCATGTCCTGTCTTCAGGGGACAAATGGGATTATCTGAGGAAGGACAAAGAAATACTCAGGCACTAAGGATTCAACTTAATGGTGACACCAGTCTGGAGAAAAGCTCCCCGAATTCAACACAGGCTAAAGATACAAGTCCCCATATTTGTGGACCTCATGTTGAGGGATTGCCATGTTGCCAACCTAATACAGGCTTTCCTTGCTGTCAAAGCTCACCGGAGAAGAGAGAGGCTCCTGAACTGGATGATGAAGCAGGAAATTTTAAAGCCGAAATGAACAAGAGCCTTCGGAAGCAAATATCAAGACGTAATAGCAGCAAAGGGGGTTCTTCCCGCAAGGTCTTCTCCATGCCTACTTGGTTTGAAAGCTGGGAACGTGAAGATACATATGCAACTCTTGCTGTTATTGGCGCTGTTGTGTCTGTGGCCTTCGCCTATAATTGCTACAAACAGCTGAGATGAAATCCTTAGAGACTCTTGTGACCTGGTGAAGTGTGGTTGAGTTCTCAAAATGAAAGCTTCAGAAGGAGGAGGGATGGAAGGAAATACCCCCAGCCCAGATGTAAAAAGGGAACACTGGAATATGCTTACAGTTTGCTCTTGCATTCTATGCTGATTGATGTAAATCTGGAATTATATTGTTTTTATACTAATTGTAGTCTCATGTAAGCTTAATGATCTTGTGAATATCAGTTAGTTCCTTCCTCCTCCTTGTAAAGATGCATGTTTAGACCTTGCCATAATCATGAAATGAAAGAGCAGCATGGCCTGTTTGGTATTCTAACTCATAGATGTATTGATTCTTTGGGGAACACACTTGTTAAAAGTATCACTTTCCCCAGGCTATATAGAACTTTTGTAGGTGAATAGCAATATCTGAAAATGAGGAAGACAAGGAGGAATTAAGAGGCAATGCAGAAGTAGTATTGCCATATGGAGGAATTTCTTATACAATGTAGGAAGGAGATCAGGATTTCTAATAAAAATTATCTAGGAACAGTAAATATTATATATACCCCCAGATTGGTTATTATCTACTTACTACTAAGATGCACCAAATAATACAGTAGAGAGATCATGCAAATATTAGAACTACATCTCTAATTGATTCCCTTAGAGCTGCTCCAAATTATGTGTGCAATTATCCAGACCTCCGGCTTTCAGTCAGAGTTAATCTTAATGTCTCGTAACGAATTCGAAATCCCATTCTGATTTCCAAGTTTTTGGAACTCTGATTCTATAGTTTGAGCAATCTTCGAATCATCGGGGTTAGGCTCGGGGAAATTCACATGGAACGACCCTTGTTTGATCGGCGCAGGGACGGTAGGCTCTTGCAGCTTAGCTTGCTCAATTGTGTAGTTGTATAGCTGCTGATGGAAACAATGGTCCAAGGAGAAACAGTTATCAACTGTTCCACTTCTGGAATACCGAGATGAACCCGAGCCTTCTCTTTTACAAAAATGTGGGAGAGATGCATAGTCCATTATCTGCAAGAAATTGGGAGATTCAGCATCTTGAGCTTTTCTAAACCGACCATGAAAATACTATCACGTTTGACACTGCCTATTCAAGAGTGAGACAAATTTTTCAGAACTGATCAGGAAAAGCCCGGTGTGGTGCATACGAAAGCGTGGCAGGTTATATCTACACGAATTTAGGACCATTATAGCTAGCAACCAAGAACAGGTGGTATTATAGGAGGAATGCAAATTGCAAAGCACCATCATTGCAAATAGTTCCTCCTATTATAGCATCCTTAATCACTACCACATAAACACGGGAGGTAACTGTCCGAGATGATGGCTGCCTTACCTTTAGTAATTCATCTTTTCCGCTCCCAGAGAGCACCTGAACCTTCTTTCTTGTTCTTTCTTGCAACAGAGGTCTGACTACCTGTAATTCAAAAGCCATGTTAATAAAAGGCTTTGCTACGCAAGCATCAGTACCGACATTCTTGATAAATTGCACATGTGCCCACCTTCCAACATGCTGAAAAGATGTATGGTGCATTCACAATGAAATATGTCTCGGTTTTCTCAGGATAATTCATGTCATCTATCGTCGATATAACTGTTAGTAACTGCAAGAGAACATGTGCATCACTAAATATCAGCAGCAGAATAAAGAGAAAATTCAAGATACCGGAAGAAAGTATACAGCTGATTTAACTGCAACAACACAAAAAGAGAGGTTTGCAGAACTACTCCAATCCATTTGATAGGAAAAAACCAGAACAATGATATGCTTCAACATTAAAATGAAGAAAGATTGCAAAATAACAATATTGTAGTTTCTGTATCCTTTATAAAGTAGGAAAGCTAAAGCAAAATGACTCAGACTAATACATTTCTGATATCCACTTCGAGATCTTTGATGCCAATGGCCTAGCAATTGATAGTATTTGTAGTTAGTCCAATGAAAATTCTTAACCCTTGTGCATTTTAATCTCAATCTATCCACATATGTGCTTGTCTTGGAGAAGAAAGTGAGAATATAAAGTAAAGCAATGCGATAATAAAGCCGACAAAAGGATCAAGTTTGCTTAAACCAAAGCTTTCTGCAGATAACACTAGAAGTTCTACTATAGCTAAACCAAAATTTGAAGTACCTTAATGTGGTTAAGTGCAGAAAGCTTGAGACCAGTCATGTCCAAGACCTTTATACAGGTGCTAATATGTCGACCAAATTTTTTCGATGCTGCAGGCTGAAAGATCATAATTGGCCAGTGAAAAAATAATCCACCACATGAAGACTAACTTGATTGCATAAATGCATAGAACAGATCATACCAATATCACGCGATCTCTGTACTCATTCATTTGGATGTGAGACTGAACATAGTAGTTTATCTAGAAAAAACACAACTTATTCCGTAAGTATCACCTCTGGTCTACGATACCTCAATTTTCAAACCTTAACCACAGCTTTGAATTTTCTACCGAAAGTTTTAAGTCAAAATAATGGGATCTTACAGATGCTTTGTCAAAGGTGCTGAGCCCGACTCCAATTGCAATGACAGGTAGACCCTAAGCATTTGGCAGTTAACAAGAAATATCAAGAGACAAGAACAATTAAAAATACGTCTGCAAAAATTGATCTAAGCTCCAAATGAGCTGGTGAAGCATTCTTGGGCCCTTTGAAACAACATAAAAAGGATAACTGGACCTCTTAAGAGGATAACCACATGATATAGTACCTCTTTTGAGTATCCAGACATTCCTATGAGATTGGAATCCCGCAGTGCTCTGTACAAATCTGGAGGGATAATTGGCTTCTGAAAATACAGACTATATATTAGAAATGAAACAGATTCCTCAATAAAGTGTGATTTATTCTTATAATAATTGAACTACTAATTCTACATGATAGGAGAGCACAAAAAAGAGACCAACTCTACTTTCGCCAATTGGGTAACACGTAAACAAACAATATTGACTTTACAAGATACAAAATCAGGTCCATAACTGGGACAAAATAAACACTCTTGTCCTCCGTAAATGAACAAACTTACAAAGGAGACACCGGAACCACTTTCTGAGCTCAAATACAGAAATAGGGATCACATACTAATGTATAAAGCAATCACTAGCACCTACTTAAAGCTTGTTTCTTCTTTTTTTTCTTTTTTCTTTTTTGTATCAGTGTTAACAAATGGCAGGCAAACTAACCATCACAAACAAGTTAGTGAAGAAATGATGATCAGATCGAGATCAACTCACCGCTAAAATGCTATCAATGTCACTTTCTATCCTCCAGTTTAAACAGTCAATCAGCTGCAAAAAGCAGAATTTGTGAGAAGGGATGACAAATCAAGTATGTCTAACATAAACATGTTGTATCCCAATTCTGGTTGATTTGAATCAGACCATTTTATGAGCTTTCGAAACATTCCCATCCCTTGCTTTGAGAAACCTCACAAGAGTCTCGGTCGGGTGTCCTTGATGCACATTCTGCATATTAATATAAATAAGATTAGATCGCCATTTTTTTCCTGCAGAAAGACTTAATCCAAAATACAATGGTACCATCATGTCAGCATTCTTAGATAACCTCCAACTTTTATTTCTTAATCTGTGTCCGGATGACCAGTTTACTAAACTACTTTCTTATTCAGACAAAATACGATCTTTTTAGCACCCATAAAAACTAACTACCCAGAAATTGCAAGAAATCAACGATCATTATCAGTTGCACTTTTTGCATCATATTTTACAGAAATGATGAAGAGACCTTTTTGACTTGGCATTGACTACCAGAAACACCAAAACAATTGCTTCAATACAGAATTGCTGAATCCTCGGAGCAGAAGAAAAGGAAGAAAGAAAAAAAAAAAAAAAACCACAGCACAATCCCAGATCAAGTTTACACCTTGAACCCAGATCAACCAATCCTCTGTCTAATTAAGTAAAAACTGTAAAAAGAACACAAATGGGTAACAAGGGCTGACCTGAAAAGTCTTCTTCAGTGGCTCATCAACTGCAACAAACAAGCCAAAAAGAAAGACGGTGTAAATAATAATAGATCCAGAGAAAGAAAGACCATCAAGTCAAAGAAATGTGGGGTGTTGCAGAACCACAACAAAAATGAAGAAACACAGAAAAGGAACTGACTTTCTGCCATCAAAGCATGGAATTGCTTGATCATTTCTTCTGTGACTAACACCATTTTGTGATTTCTCTGCCAATCTTGCACCTCCAAAGAAAATGAGTAGATTCAGAGCCCGATTCAGATTCTGGGGATTTTTTAAAATTTTTTTTCCAAATTCCCTTATTTTCTTAAGCCTCTTGATAGTTTTTTTTTTTCTTTTTTGCAGGAGAGGGTGTTGTTTGTTATCAGAGAGTTTTCAGACAAGGTCTGTGATGAGTGGTGAGACCCTTTTGTGAAAGTCTGAGCTTCTCTCTTTGTCTTCAAGTCTTTAACAACTAATGTCAAATGAAATGAATCTTTTGCTAATTAACTCTGATTTATTGTTTCCAGATCTTTAAAATATTCATACATAAACTCCTCTTCAAGGCTTCAACAATGGTGTATGTAATAAATATTTTCACTTCAACGAGTTTCAACTAAATCAAATTCTTTCATTCTTCTTCTTGTAGTTTTTCTTGGATTTTAATTATTAATTTACAGTCAACTTTTTTGACATTATAAGACAATCTCATCCCATGTTTATTGAATTTTCTTTTCTTTTTTTTCACACCACAGCCATCTTAACTATTTTTGGAAATTATTTCTAATATATTTTTTCAAAGTGATAAATATATTAATAAAAATATAAAATTAGAAGAGTCGACCTTGAAATTTTTATTTTTTTATAATAGAAAAGTTCACTTTTAAATTTTTTACTTCTCGTACCTTAATAATATAATTATGCGTAGTCAAAAATTAGTCAATACTTAATAAATAAGGTTATAAATAAAATAATTAATGTTAAATTAACTATTTTAAATGTTGTATCTTGACACTCGTAATAAATTATAAATTAATCAACGTTGATTCTTCTAATGAAACGAACTGAGTATTAAGCTAATTTATCGGCTTACACAACGAAAATGATTGATGGGATTCAGACATCCTTGACCTCATTTGTATTGGTGTAAAACACGTCGGTATGAGTTGTTTTCTAAAACACGATTTTTAAAAATAATTTTTTACTGTAAATGTGAATTAAAAATATAAAAATATATATTGAAAAAATAAAATTTGTATTAAATTATTTTTAAAAATTGAACAACCACAAATATATTATTCGAATAATTTAGTGGTCATACAAGTAAATTGATAAATAATTAATATAAAAATTGAAATAAAAAACCCCACGAAGTAATTAGTTGAATTTTAAATTATAAAATAAAGGCTTTGAAGTTTCCAAAAGGTGCTACTACTATTTAACCCTAACAAACCATAGTCAATTTGGACCTTTATTTGCCTATTTTCATTAGTCAAATATATTATGCCATAGAATAGAATAACACTTTTAACATATTTTCAACTTTTTAAAAAATAATTTTTTTGATTCAATTTTAGTTTTAAAATGTAAAATAAAAAAATCATATTAAAGTAACAAAAGCAGGTAAATCAATATTTGTAATATAGAATTATCTATTATTATTTTTGAAGAATAAATAATAATAATAATAACAACAACAAAAATTTATTTGACATTTTCTTCTTGTTTTTTAGGCAATGAAATTTGGAAAATATGGACTATTTTACTACTATTATTTTAGAATGTTGTGGAGAGACGGCAGGCTTTTGAAGTTTTACCATTTCAATTCCAAATCACAAGTCAAAAGCAAAAAACAAAAGAGTTTTCTCAACTACTTTTGTTAATACTTTTTACTTAATCCCGACAACTCTCAATTGCAGTGGTTATTTTTATGCAAGTAGACGGTTTTTCTAATTCAGTCTTTTTCCTTTTCAGTGACCCCCCAACTTGTTGTATTGTCGGAAATCTCATCCCGCATTGTATGAGGCATGTTAATCGTAGTTTGACGAATTTCAATACTTATTCTACAAAAAATAATAATAATAATAATAATAGTAAATTCCTTTTATCGAATTAAGACCGTAGTCTCGACATTCATTTATGTAATTGCACTAGTAATACATTAAAGCATAATTTAATAGTTGAATGATTACTTGACGAGAGTATAATTTTTTTTTCTTTTAATATACATATTTATTTATTTAGCCCCCTTTTTCAGAAAATAATATCTACCTTGGGACTATAAATAAAGTGAGGGAACGAAAAATTAGAAAATAGAAATGCATGAACCGGAATGGCAAATGTTGTCGTGTTACAACAATGCCACGTGTCCATGTGGAGCCCAACGTGGCATTTACACACGTGCACCCACCCAAGTCTTAATTATTTCAATTTGGCCCATCCAAAATTTAAAACATACCCACCACCAACCTATTCTTTTTCCAATTAATGAAAGACTTCACAAGTAAGAATGCAACTTAATATAAAGTTAACTTCTCTCCCACCCTAAAAAAAAAAAAGTTATAATACTCTTTATATCTTTTTCATCTTTTTCCCCTTATTTACGTAGTGAATTATGATTACGATGTTGTCGTTCAATTATTCGGTCATTTGATAACGACTTTAGCTTTTAGTAATAAAAATGACTATATCTAAGAGTCATAATTAATGAGTGAATCATGAAGTAATTAGACTATATATTTAGTTATTTTATAAATAATATGGTTTTTAACACTCATTCAATTTGAAAATATATATTCTCTAAAAAAGTCAAATATAGATAATGTAAATAAATGTTGATAAATTATTATAAAAATGTAAACTTTTTATAAAATTATATAAAATTTCAAGGATTTTGACGTAAATTTTATTCCCTCTATCATATATAAAGAGTTTTAAATTTAGAGTTGTACCAATTAATTAAAAAATAATTGTACTACGCAATTGTTTTAACAGAATAGAGGGAGTATATTAATTAAGAATTTTCTATCAGCATTTTTTTTACTTTTTACTATATAATAATTATTAATAATATTTTACTAATACCATAGATTTCACTATTGAATCAAATAAAAAAAAAAACTTTTACTATTGAGAAGTGGTCCATTGGGAAAAACAACTAAAAGAGATAATAGTAAGGAGAGGCAATAATGAATGGATGAATATTGGGTGAAATTGATTTGAAATATATGATATGATACCCTCCTTCCTTTATTTGTTTTGTCACATCCAAAAAAAGCTAAACAAAATTCATATTCATTATTAAATAAATTCAAATTTAAGCCCACTTGTCCTTTTTTTCTATTCTTCCTTATTTTAATTTATTGATGATTGAAGTAAGAGAATTTCTAATTTTCAATATTAACTAATTTAAATTAAAAAAAATTTTGAAACAAAGAAAACATATCCATTAAAGATTTGTTGGAAATCGTCTAGTAGCGTTTGAATTACATGAATGAACAATATTGTTTTCGCCTGAATACTAATACTAGCGACACCCACATCCCTGACCCAATAATCAACCATAATTTACTTATTGTCGAACGATTAGAAACGTGACTTTTATTATACTTTAAAATTTTATTTTTATCATCTCATACTTTCAATTTAGTATAGAAACACAAAGTAACAAATTAGGTTTAACACTATTATCACGATACATTAATTAATTGATAGCATCTTTTTAATTTTTTGTTGCATTAATAATTAATCTTTTCTTTATAACGCAATACCAAATCAATGAAGAATATTCTTGTGCATACAAAGTTTTGTTCGATGCTTTTAACATTTGAAGTTAAGGAAAGGAAAAAGGAAAGAAGAGAGCTTTCCTTGTTTATTGACTTTATTGCGGAGATAGCTGACCACAATATAAGCAAGATATTGCTTTTAATCAGTATTTCCGTTACATTAGAAGACTCGAGTTCTGTACAACTTTTTATGAATAGTAAAGTATTGCAGCCATTCCCCCCCAATAGTATTTACTTAAATGTTGGTTAATTGTGAACTACGTATTATTATTATGTTAGTAAAGACACGAGAAATACAAAGTCAATCAAAAATTGAACGGGACTTTTCTAATTAAATTAGGGGAGTAACGAAAGAAAAAGTTATATATAAAAGTATATAAAGGAGCAAGTGTGAAAAAAGGAAAATTTCGAATTAGCTTTGAAGTAGGAAGTAGTCTTGCACTAATTAAAATAATTAAAAGAGATAAGCAAGATTAATTAATTTAACGAACCACATGCACCCAGATGGGGATATAAAGAACGTAACGCCAAAAACCATCTCCAGCCAAACAATTATTAAATTAAAAGGTTTAAGATTAACCTAATTAGTTAATTAAACAAGTGTCGGTGTCAGAAAACTTCAGTTAATCACTTTATAGTACAGTAATTTTAAAATTTACAGTTATGAAATAATAGCAAATTTGTACCGCGTTTTATATGACATATATCAATAAATTCATTATTAATATAAAACAAAAGTGTAGAAGAGATTACTCTCTCCATCTAACGCAAATAGTTTTTTTTTTTTTTTCTATAAAAAAAAAATATCGTTCAATTTGTCTACGTTACGTATCTCTTAATGACCTTTTATCAAATTACAAGTGAACTCAATAATGGTCTAATTGATATGCAAGTGGTGAATGTGCTCAGCAGAAGGGAAGCTTTAGCCATGAGTGGACTCGTCCGGCTATATCCCAATCTGCGGTTCATGTGCAAGAAGGACAAGATTGCTTCTCATGCTCTAGTATTTCTCCATCCCAATTCGACAGGGAAGCTGCTGCCTTATGATGGCGGTCGGAATGACTTGGCCATGTCCAATCAACTCCTGCGCCGGCCAAGTCATTCCCAAATGGTCTAATTTCCAACTAACTGCTTTGCGCATATATGGGGGCATCAGTGTGCTGGTTGTACACACTATACAGCAAGTAGAAGCGTTGAGTCAACTCGCCCTACTGCATTCTGGTTTACTGACCCATCCTCTTTCTAATTGGAGGGCAAGGATGGTATGCAGGGATGAAGACATTGCCTTGTATGCTCATTCCACCAATTTGAGGGATAAGCTGCTGTTGGAAGAAAATCATTGAGAACAGCCATGGATGTTTTGTTTCTGGAGAGAGGACAGCATGAGGATTCAGTTGAGTGAGTGAGATAGACAAGTTTGAATAGTGGATATGAATTAGCAAAGGTAGTAGTAATGTACATGTTCAGTGTTCACCTTGAAACTTGGAAATTGTTGATGATCATTCTAAAGCATAATATGTTAGAAGTTGAAATAGCTAGCCTCCGTTTCTTTTTTGCATTGCCATGCTTCAAACTTTGAAGTTGAAAGATGGAAGCAAAATGGAACATATAGAAGATGCTTAAAATTTAACTAAACAAGAGGACTCTATTTCCCTAACTAAGCTCTAAGCTGCCCCTCAGAAGTCAGAACCTCCAGTTTTGACAGGCAGCAGGAAAGCTTGGAAATAGCAGTCTCCACCAAGTTTCCAACACATCTTGGTATGCCAATATAGACATCCACAAGTTTAGGGGCATTCTCAAGCATGAGGTACTTTCCATCATTAACTTTAAGAGAAACTACATTTGTATCGCATACTGTGAGGGGACTCAATTTGCAACAGTAAGCTACCTCCAGCATAAGAGATGGGCCACAAACTAGCAACTTTTCCAGAGATTCAGAGTTAACCACTTCCAGATGCTCAAGAAAAGGACAACTATGCAAGAAAAATTCGAGAACTGACCCAGACACCGCTACGCCGTTAAACCTCAAATCCCTGAAGGATTTGAAGCCAAAAATTGTATCAGAATTGATGCTACTCACACGGGAACCAGAGGGAGAAGATGCAGAAGAATTTTCATCACTCAAACTGAGGAGTAGGTCAGGAGGAGGAAAAGCACAAGACTTCCTTCCACGAAAAGTACACAAGTTCAACTCTAGCCTCTGCACCCGCCTTGTAAGTGCATACTGAAGCCATTTATCGGTATCATCTTTCGAGGAATCGTCCAAATCAAAGCGAATTCTGAGCACAACAAAATCTAAATCTCTCGATGCTTTATGTGATAACAGTGTCTTGTTCGCCCATTCAATATATTCTCCACGAGTACTAGTGCTCATTTTTAACCTCTTGGACATGTAATGTATCCCTTCAATCTTCCACATCTTGGCAGCATCAAAATCAAGCCTAGTAATATACATCCAAAGACCTATCCAACGTTTGGACAACACACTTGTTCTTGCAGCATATAACACCGGCACAAAAGAAAGTATGCAGACAAGAATATCATTCGAGGGCTGACTAATCCTATCCACTGGTTGCTGCTCATCCCTGACACACTGTTTGGGGAGCAGGGCGGAAAAGAATAAACCGTAAAACTTTACTACTAATGTAATTAGGTTTCAAATTATTAAAAATACCAGCAATGTGGTTTACCTTTTCGGGTGGAAAATCAGAGTTCACCATTGATGCAAGCTTCCTGCAACTATAGCAAACCCTTGCTGATAATTATCATAGGTTTCCTTCTAATCTAAGAGATTAACCATTAAATCCCTCAATTTTACGATCACGTATCAACAATATCTACCAAAACATGCTTCAAATCGTATTTCCGGGCAAAACAGGAACAAATCCAACAAGAAGAGTAGTATATATAGATTTGATTTTTACAGGAAAGCTTACCCACTGCTGATCCCGGTGAGGGCTGCCAACGCTGCTACCACCGGATGAACAACGGTCGGCGGCAGCAACACTGTGACTTCGAATTCAGTTATGCAAACATATTGATATTCATGCAGAGGACTGACGGAGTGAGACAGTAAAAAGAGTACGAGACATGCGAGATATGCACTCTCAAACTTTTATGAAAATGTTATTAATAATTAGCCTATTCAAGATTCACATCGGCGGGGATAGCTCAGTTGGGAGAGCGTCAGACTGAAGATCTGAAGGTCGCGTGTTCGATCCACGCTCACCGCATTTTCTCCAACAATCCATTTTTCTTCCCCATAGCTCTCTGTTCAAAAAATGTATTAACTTTTACGAATTTTTAACTTATTACGATTTCTTACATTCATCTTTTGAAACTCGACTCTTCCATTGGAAGAGATGACGACGGTTTCTTCCTCTCATATTTTTAAACATGACTTCTCCATTGAAACGGATCAAATTCACTCCACTACTACAATGCTCATAAACTAATCTTGTTGATATTGATTCACATGAGACTCTACAAACTAACATATTTGGGCATCAAAGCAGTGAACAGTGGGGGGATAACAGTATAATTCTTTCTGACAGAAACAAGAACAAAACCAAGGAAAAATTGTTCCTTTCTTGGCAAATGAATAAGAGGTACCAGGATTACACATTATGGACTGATATAGAGAGTCAACACTTGACAAGGAAAAAAAGTATTGGCAATACAACAAATGGAACTGTTCTTTAACAACATCAAACAAAAAAGAAAAAATATGATCCAGAAACTACAAACATAAGAAGCAGCCTGCCCTTTAGCACCAGGTTTTTGAGATGTTCAGGAACAGATTCTGAGAAAAGCAAGCTGAAGCCACTAAAAGAAATCAAATTCAAGGTAATTATCAGAGTTTTGCTGAAAAGGGACAGCTCCTGGAGGTGGCTTTTCATTAGTAGATGCTGCTGCTGCTGCTGCCGCTGCTGCTACTGGGACTGGTTGTAACTTCTCAATCTCAAATGGCCTTGGGATTTCTGGGGGACTTGCACATCTGATGAGAGCCCAATTCACTCCTTCAAAGAATGGATGTTGCTTGATTTCCGTTGCCCCGCGCTTATACGCCAGCCTGTGCTGTGGCTCTTTCACCAGCAGCCCTCTTATCAGATCTCTGGCTGAGAAACTGACTACAGGAGACTCTGGAAACCGTAGTGGCTGACCGACCACGTTGAATAGGGTTGCTCTGTTTCCTGATCCCTTGAAGGGAGTCTTGCCGAACAATAGTTCATACAGAAAGATCCCGAACGTCCACCAGTCCACAGCGCTGCCGTGCCCTTCACCCTTGATGATTTCGGGTGCCAGGTACTCGTGGGTTCCCACAAATGACATGGACCGTGCGCTGGTTGGCTCTGCAATGAGCTCTGGCAGCGGGGTGACTTGGTTGCCGATTTCATTTTTGGGTTTCCGGTCTTTCTTGGATTTGCTTGAGAAAAAGCGAGGAGTAAAACATGATGTAGGAACCACGCAGGCTGGTTGGATGCACGAGGGCTCGATGCATGCCGGCTGGACACAATAAACAGGATTCTTACGAAGGGGCTCTGTGTCAAGGGATGATGATTTCACTAGCGTTGGGCTAACAGTACAACGAAGGGAGAGGTCAAAGTCGGATAACATTATGTGTCCATCTTCCCTTACGAGGACATTTTCAGGCTTCAGGTCACGGTAGACAATGCCGAGCATATGGAGGTATTCCAAAGCAAGGAGTACCTCTGCAACATAGAACCTGCATACGTGAAGAACTAATAAGCAAATTATAGATTAACACATCTGAAAATGTAAACAAAAGATGGTGAAAAGAGTTTCACTTTACTACTACTCAATACAAACATTAACTACATTTAGTCTCATTCAGGATCCACGATTGACTCGTTTAACATTCAGAATCACCGACGAATATTAGTTACTTAAAGGCTCCAGATTTAGAAAACATCTAAACATGTATACCCTTCATGACAACTAGTAACCAGAACCAGTATACAGCACCACAAGAATCAACCAGCATTTCTCTTTCTTAGCTAAAGTTGCTAATAATTCCTTTTTCGTGATAAAAATGGAGAGCCAATAACAAAGGCAGTGGACAAATATCATCCCTCATTAATGAAATGTTCCAGGCTCAAAACCAAATAATGATCTAGTGTGTAATTTAGGCAACATTACTATGACCTCAGAAAAGTTCATCCTATCTTCAATTTGTCCCAAATTTTTACTAAACCTCCAGATGTCGAAACTCATTTTTTTCTTTTTATTCAAAAAGAAAACAGTAATCCAGAACTCCACTCAAAAGAAATTTTCTGCAATACCGCTTTAACGAAAAGAACAACCAGCTAAAACTAGCCAAAATTAAGCAATACCTAAGCAAGGGAAGCACAAATCTTGTAAGGTCAATGTTAATCACAAAACACATTCGATTAAGATGACATGCATTATATCAGTGATAACAAACTGAAACTATTGTGAGAGGCGAGTTTGCATACTTCACAGCTTGTTCAGAAAAATGCTTTCCTGGTTGCCTCTGCCTAAGAGTGTGCAAGTCACCTCCGGGGCAAAACTCCATCACCAAACATGAGAATTTCTCAGTCTCAAAATGGGTGTACAAACTGGGGAGGAAAGGATGGTCCAGACACTGCAATATTTCTCTTTCTGTCTGAGCACGAAGCAATTTTTTACGGCTTGCTAGTGATGCTTTATCCATAACCTTCATGGCGAAATAACACTTTGTACCACACAACTCCGAGAGATAAACACTTCCAATATCACCACAACCCAACTTTTTTAGCAATCTGAAATGCCTCAAATCTAAGACCCCTTCCTTTGCTCGAACAGCTTGTATAGCTTCCCATCTTGAATCATTCGCTTTATGAGGTTTATTAATGCTACTGCTGAAGCTGCTACAAGTACTTTCATCACTTACATTACTGCTAGTACTACCCCTACACATGCTACTCTTGCCACTCTCAACAAATTCAACTCGATCACTAATTTTTGCACTTCCACTTGTTTTTGCAAGACTACTGGCTCCATCACTAACTTTAGCATAAACAGAAACATCCTTGGCAATTCCCTGTTCAGATGTTTTCTTCTCCTTATCATCTGTGTTTTCATGTGAACCCTTTGTTTCACTAGTCGGGCTCAACCTTGCTTGTACTGGCTTAATGCTTCCCAAATGTAAGCTCGTATCTAGTTTACCAGCCAGAGAATCAGGTAACCCATTGGGGCCAGGATCACGAGGCTTCTTGTAAGCCGTTGGTTCTACATTGAGTTGCTTGGGGAATACTTCTTGAGCATTTGAAGTAACTGTACCTGATCTGTTTGTCTTTGAGGCTTGTAAATTTGAAGGTTTCCGATGAATTCCATCTAGGGCTTCACTTCCAAATGATTTGCTATGGTTATCCAAGGAACCCTTACTGACAGATCTTGAGGCCATCGAAACAAGTAAAGACTTCGTAAATTTAGAGGAAGGAATAAACCCATCAGTTTGCCCCCAAGTTTAGTACACGACCCCCTCTGTAATCAAGATCAAAGCTCATCCTCTCACTCTCCATCAGCAGCTGCAAGTTATATACCATCATGAATTAGAAAGGAAGTATAAGATTGAATCAAAGACGAGGCCTTTTGACCTAATAAAGTGAAAAGAAAAACATAACACCAGATAATTTCTCCGGGTGATGCTAATCATAATCACCAGAAAGACACAGAAAAAGAAGGGAAAGCTCGTCTCAGCTCCAAATCAACTGAAATTTAATCTACCCACACCTAGGATTCGGCAGAAGCTAATTAATTTCATTTTCTAGATTTAGCAAAAGCAATTAACAAGCAAATGATCTTAGATGTAACCTAAAAACCAAAATCCCAGACCAATCAATTTGATGCAAATGCGGATCAACTTTGAAAAGGGATGAAATTGAACATTTCTGAGAAGGGGGGGAAAAAATCCCAATCCAAAAACAGCACAGTCACCTAGCTCCAAAGACCATCCTTTTCTTCGTCACAAAAAGCCAAAGCTTCAAAGGCAAAGTTCAATACTTTCACACAAAACCAATGAATTACAAGAAAGTTCCCATAATCACCCAGATTAAAATGAGGTTCCTTACCAGTACTTGAGAGACATCAGGCACCACAAAGCAGAAGATAAGAATGAAATAATGGAGATAAACAATAGAAATGAAAAAACAAGAAAAATGGTCAAAGAAAAGCACACAGATCTTGAACAAAGACCCACCTCTTTCCGAGAGAACCCTACCAGGAAAATCCAAAAACCCCACACAAAGTCCCAGACGGTAAAAAAAACAAAGTAGAGGACATAGAGAAGCAAACCCACCAAGCAAATCACTGGTCCAGTTCAAAAGTAATATAAAAAAGAAAACCCAAAAAAAATAAAGGAGAGATACCTGAAGTCACAAAGATCAGAACTTTAAGGAGAGTTTTTCTTCTTTTTCCCTTTATTTTCTTTCTTAGCTTTAGCAATTGCAACGGTGGAGAAAGATAAAAGGGAAACTGAAAACCTTCCTCCTCCAGCCAACAGAGCCCACACTGCACTGTGTTGGAGAGAGAGAGAGAGAGAGAGAGAGAGAGAGAGAGAGAGGGAGAGATGGAATGCTTTGACACAGTACAAAGTTTGGTAACTGTGTGTGTATGTGCACTCTCTCACAATCTCATCCACTATACTCCATCCATTCAATCTTCATTTTTCTTTTTCTTTTTTCCAAATGGAAAAAACCAATGCAGATTAAGCACAGTGAAAGAAAGAGAGAGAGGGGATGCTTTATTTATTCCAATGCCAACAAGATTAACCCTTTTTTTAACACAAATTACCAATGCAAAGTGGAGTAATTAAAGAAATGTGGAAGGGAGAGAGAGAGAGAGAGAGAGAGAGAACATGGGGGGTCAAAGGAACAAAGCTAAAGTGAAGCTTTTCATGTTCAATAATTTCATTGTATTTTGTCCCAACTAGGCTCTGAATCAACATATGGGCCTCCACAGGCTCCAACCTGTCCCTCATGCCTTGCCACTTGGGGGCCCCGCCTATTTTCTTCCCATTTTATGGCATGATTTACTAGGCCTAATGACCTGTTACATGTCCTTTCTTGCCAGCATCACCATGATGTGGTCCCCACCTCAAGGGTAGCTTTCTTGGCTTAGTTGGGCTTAATTAATATAACTACTACTGCTTACTGCCTTAATATTCTAACCTGTTTATCAACAAACAATAAGATAGATTGAAATCCATCCACGTTGCCTATGTCTTCGTTTAACATGCAAACCAATCTGCCAAATCTAACCGTGTTTTGAGTTGATGAATCATTTATAACGTATTGTGTTGTGTTAGAGAAAAGTTCTTTTAAGAACCAAACTCTTATGCCTGTGGGGGAAAAAGACACTGCTGCCTTTGTGGACTTTTTTGTACAACATTTGTCATTAAAGATTTTGGTAAACAGTGTGAGGGAATTTAAGAAGGCATTTAGGATGACCAAATAAATAGACGTGACCTCCAACTAGGAGAATCCGTAGAGCAACAAAACTCTTGCTGCAGTTATGACTTAGTTAAGAGACATCATTCTTGCTGGTATATTTGCCAATGATTTGCTTGAAATGCCAGCTTTTACCTTTTGTTGGGATTTTTCCAATGATTAATCCTTCATGCTTTGCTGAACTTCAACTGTTTTTCTAACCTTCATCTACCTACAAAATTACTACAAGAGTAGCAGACAAATCCCGGTACAACACACGGAACATGTTTAGGCAGGTATCTGAACAAGGAGATGAAAGCTCGGGATCTTGATCAACTACGAGAGATCAGTAAACACCCTTTCACATTTGTCTTCCCAGGTCTTCAGAACCTCTGCCGTAAACTACAAAAATACAACTTGTCAATATCATCTCATCAAAGTGAACTCAAACTACTATTCCATGTCATGACAGTTCAAAAAAGTTTCAAAATGTGACTATTTTTAGCAACTCAAGTGTTACTTTTCCTTGTAAATAGTAAATTCAGGCCTTAATAACACCTAACAGTAGAAAGTGTGTCATGATCAATGGATTGAGGGGCAAGTAAAATAAGTAATACACATTTACTCATGGCAGACACATATATACAGAAAAATTGATGAGCAACCATTGCCTACAACCACTTTTCTCCTACCATTGTTCCCCCATCATAGCAGATATGGCAAAAAGAAGAAAATCTTACCAAATATTTGCTCAACTACAATAACCTAAAAGATTTCACCACCCGAGTTAAGGATTCCAATGAGATGATTGAAGCAGTTTGTAGTCACCATCCCAAAGTAAAACAATTTTACATGAGGAATTTACAACATCTGGCACCAATTAAATTGCAAGAAACAATATACTCACAGATCAATGATCCTTCACACAGCAGAGAGCCACAAACTGTTCCCACCCATCTCCGATGATGAATTCTCTACGCAGTGTACAATCCGGTGGTCATGCCACAGAGAATGAGAGTTACTGGTTCATGCTGCAAATTTGTGAAAGCAAATTCTTCATGTTCAGAAACTTTTCAAACCAAATGAGCTGCCTCCTAGTTAACTGACCTTTCCATTTTTTTTCAACATTGAATACATTAACAGGACAGTTCCTCGCCAAATTCTTCAGCTTTGTCACCTTCTACTTCTTGCAACAACACGACTTTGAAAAAGGGAACTTATCTTTTGGTACTTGTCAAATATGAAATGTACCCTTCCACAAGCATACAAGCTAAGACGCCTATTCTTCAACGATAGGTAAAAAGAAGTAAAGAAACATTTAAAAGAACCTCAGGGGGCATCCTACACCAAGCAGTAGCCACTGCTGACCTCTTCGCAAAGGGTCTAACCCACACATTTAACAGCAAGTCGTTCGAGTTCAATTTCCTACAAGACCCGACATTTGGACTTGTATAAGAAGATTTCCAAGCTTTGAAGAACATGATGAATTTCAAGTTGCTTTGGGTGTTGTTGAGAACCCAATTATCAATAAAGAATCTCATCAACCATACAATGAGTAAATCAATAATGGATACCAAGGAGCAGCAATAGTCATAGCTGCAAAACAGATTGCTCCGGTCCATAGCCAGGCCAAAGTTTTGCACCAATGATATCTGGATACGTTGGGGGCAGTAGAGTTTTCAGAAGTTAGTGAACCTTGCCTACAGGCTACAACTAAATAAGTATAAGTTTCTGTCCAGCATTTAAAGCCAAATTCTCTACAGCCTGTAAAAATTCACTTCCATTTGGTAACCATTTCAAATCGGGAGACTAAATTGCATGGGGTAAAACAAAGATGATAAAAATTAATGCCTACATCTCAAAGATAACCTTTCAAACTCTACGAATGCTAGATTGCACTTCTGATGCCTGTACTCCTTGAACCAACCTTTTCACATAGAACCTGTAGTTTCAAGACAATGGTCTCTTGTCATTAAGGATATCATTTCTGGAAAGCAGAAAGAATGAGTTTCCCATCAGCCAACTGCCAAAGTATGGCGTTCAATCTATTTGGTTGGAAAGGGAACAAAGAACTTAGAAGTAAATGGTTTTCTTCCTGCTTCACTGCTTACTGTCTTAAACGGTTAACACTAAAAGCACAAACACAAACTAGATAGACATAAAACCTGACATATATTCAAACAGCCTTGGATCAAACAGAAACGTGTTGTTGGCAATAAGAACCTCTACAATCGTCATCGCGGGAAGCTGCAACATGATCCACATACTAATTAATTAGGCGTTCATCTACCTTGCAAACCAACTCAGGTTCAGAAAGAACGCAAATTTAGCACAATAGGAGGGTCACAAACTCATACACAAAGCAGCCAGCCACGACTTTAAGCAAATTAGATTTCATCATTACCAAACAAATAAACTTTGCATTTCTCATCATGAATGATACCTACAAAATTGAAACTAAACCAATAATTTCCCAAAGTGTTTGATAACTAATTTTTCTGCTTTTTTTACACAAATACAAGCACGAAAATATCCATTAATGTTTCCACCATTTACACAGTCCTTGTCTTCATCAGCAAGGAGAAAAGAAAATAAAACAAAAATAAGACTCTAGTTCAGGGGTTTGGATGGAAGCTAGAAATTTTTACCTCAGCAAGGATAATCCAGCGAAAAGCAAAAACCTTTTGACAATAGAAACATTGACACCAATCAAATCAAACTCCATCATCATCGGAGAATCCCAAAGCCGCATCAGCACAATGTATATTCTTTATCTTCAAAAGCCCTTAAAAAAAATGTGAACCCACTAAAAAACATACAAAAAAAAAAAATCCCAGCTCGAAAGACTTCATAATTAATCAGAAAAATACATGACTTGGGGCGTTCTTCGTTTCCATAACTGTAATTCACTGAAAAAAAGAAGAGATTTTTATGGGGTGAAGAAACTGATTATGATCCGAGTAGTCTTGCTCTAATGGCGCCTTTAGGGGAAGAGCCGTTAAAAGCGCGATCTATCATAGCGCGCTTTCTCAAATTTGTCCCAATTTTCAGATTCTTGAGAATTAGTGATGAATTGTATTATTCAATTATCATCTACATTTTTCTTATTTTTATCGACTAATTTCTTCTTTTTCTATTGCCTTATGTCAAAAGGAATTCTTTGGTCAAAATCCCAAAAAATATACTTTCAAAAAATATTTTTTGTTTCAATAGAAAATTCTACTTTCAAATTTTTTACTCCTTCGTGTGATGTTGTTGACATTGATATCATAATAACTTCTATTTGTCAAAGTAAACTCATCTAATGTAATGTAACGAACGAGTACCTCACCTGACTCAAATTCGAATTTTAGTTTTAGAAACATCGTAATACTGTTGGTGAATATTGTTGAGTAAGCAATGGAAGGGAGAACATAAAGTGTCCAACGTTGCCATCGGAATCTCATCTCCTTACTTAAAACTAGTGTCGATAAGAAAAGAATGCTGACAAGTTTCCGCCATTCTTGGATAAATTGAAGGAAAAATTCAATGCACGTATTAAGTGGCCATGCATGAATTGAAACTGAATCCCACCAAGAAAATGATTATGGTATTTGCATTTGCCTGAAAATTCAAGCCAGATTCACTCTTGCTATTCAGCATTCATATCCCCTTTTCTTTTCCAAATTAAGAAAAGGAAGAAAGAAATAAAAGGTAAAAAATAAAACTTGTTTAGGGATTTAGAGTTCTTGAACCCAAGGTAGACTGAAGCAAAGAGGCAGTAGAAGGAAGAAACAAATGACAAATCTTGAGATCATCAATGGTGATTCAACTCTCATCCCATCTCATTTCTCTGTTTTCTTTTTTCATATTTCATTCATAATGCATACAGAATTCATGTTTGTATAACGTTGTAATCAGGGATGGACCTAAGGGGTGGGTGTGTGGGATGGGCCCCGAACCTTATCAGTAGTGTATATTTATTCATATGTTGGTTCTGGTTCCGCCATTGGTTGTAATTAACATCGATCTGTGCAGATGATCATGATGGTTCTGGTTCCGCCATTGGTTTCAATGATCATGATGCCCCAATAGAACAGGTCCGATTCACTGTTCCTCCCACTGACGACCCGAGCTAGCCGGTTTTGACAGTTCGGACATGGATTCTTGGGATGTTATCATGTGCAGTTCTGGCTTTCACAAACACGTTCTTCGGGTATCGGGAGAATCCTCTGAGTGTAGGATCCATAGCAGCACTGATTGTGACACTCCCGCTCGGAAAAGTGATATCAGCCACTTTTCAGGCTAAAAATATTGGCATCGGAAAAAAAATGGTCATTCTCGTTGAATCCGGGACCTTTCAACATAAAAGAGCATGTTTTGATCTCCATTTTAGCCAATTGTGGTTTGAATGGTGTTTATGCTTTGAGTATTGTCAATATCGTCAAAGCGCTCTACCACAGGCAGCTGAATTTTTGGGCTGGCTACCTCCTCTGTCAAACTGCTATGGTAAATTCTCGTTATGTTTCTCGTATCTCAAACCACTTAATCGGTTGTTATCTAAAATTTTCATGTGCGGGGATTATTGATAGTTGCTCGGGTACGGTTGGGCTGGAATGCATAGGAAAATCCTGGTTGATGTGGTGGCCGGAGAATCTAGTCCACGTTTCCTGTGCGCTGAATTCATTAATTTGAATATATGATTTCGGATAAAACTATAGTCACTTCAATGAACCATTCGGTCACTAAATAATGGCCTATAATGAATTACTAATGCAATTGCATAAGTGGTTGCGTAGGCTATTTTTCAGTGGCCGAATACTTCTTTGAAGGGACTATAGTTTGACGATAATTTTCCCTTCAACATCAGTTTTCTTATGTGTATTGGATTGGATTTCAATAAATTTGCAGAACTTTACATGAGAAGGAGAAGAGGCAAAAAGGGCAACTTCCAAGGCTGCAGTTCTTTCTAATGATTTTCGTATCGAGTTTCGCATATTACCTCGTACCAGGCTATTTCTTCAAAACAATGTCTTGCATTTCCGTGGCCTGTTTGATTTGGAAGGATTCTGTGTTGGCTCATCAACTTGGTTCGGGCTTGAAAGGTTTGGGGATCGGCTCTTTCGCCCTGGATTGGAACACTGTTGTTAGCTTCGTGGGAAATCCTATATCTACTCCGGCATTCGCCATTGTTAACATTCTAGTTGGATTTGTCATATTCGTGTACGTTGTGATTCCAACGACGTATTGGTTCAACATTTACAATGCGAAAAGATTTCCATTGTACTCCTCGAAGACCTTCGATGTAACTGGTCACCAGTACAACATTAGCCGTGTTATGAATGACGAAAATTTCGAGTTTGATAACGTTGGGTACGAGGGTTACAGCAAGCTCTACTTGAGTATATTTTTCGCCTTCACTTACGGCCTCAGCTTTGCAACTCTAACCGCTACGCTTTCGCACGTGGGACTGTTCCATTTTAGGACGATATGGGACTTGACATCCATGACGAGAAACACGGTGAAAGGGGTGTCGGGCGATGTGCACACGAGACTAATGAAAAGGAACTACGAAGAAGTTCCGAGTTGGTGGTTTTATGCTATGCTGATTATTGTGTTTGCTCTTTCTGTTGTAGCCTGTGAAGGCTTCAACCAACAACTGCAACTTCCTTGGTCGGGACTTTTAATGGCATGTTTTGTTGCCTATGTTTTCACCTTACCAATTGGCCTAATTCAAGCTACAACGAATCAAGCTGAGTTTGTATCGTGACTATGAAATTATACATCAGTGTTCTGTTTGTTAATTTGAATGTAGCAACCGGGCCTGAACGTTATAACAGAATTGATCATTGGTTTCATTTATCCAGGGAGACCTCTGGCAAATGTGGCTTTCAAGACCTATGGTTACATCAGCATGACACAGGCGTTAACGTTTCTGAGCGATTTTAAGGTCGGTCACTACATGAAGATCCCGCCGAGGTCGATGTTCTTGGCTCAGTTGGTTGGAACATTGGTCTCTTCCTCCTTCCAGTTCTTGACGGCATGGTGGCTGCTGTAGAGCGTTAAAAACATATGCGACCCGGCGTTACTGCCCGCCGGGAGTCACTGGACTTGTCCAAGCGACGAGGTGTTCTACAACGCTTCGATCATCTGGGAAGTGATCGGGCCGAAGAAAATGTTCACGAGCCACGGGAATTACCCGGAGCTGAACTATTTCTTCCTGATCGGGGCTCTGCTTCCGGTGCCGGTGTGGCTGCTTTCGCGGCAGTTCCCGGAGAGGAAATGGATCAGGCTGGTGAACGTACCGATCATTCTCGGAGCGGCGTCGTTAATGCCGCCGGCGCGATCCATCAATTACCTGTCGTGGGGAGCCGTGGGGCTTTTCTTCAACGTATACGTTTACAGGAAGTACAAAGCGTGGTGGGCTAGGCACGCTTATATCCTTGGCGCTGCGCTTAATGCCGGAATTGCGTTCATGGGAATCCTTATTGACCTTACGCTTCAATCCAGAGGAATTCAGGGTCCTCAATGGTGGGGTTTGCACACCGGTGATCATTGTCCGTTGGCTACATGTCCGACGGAACCTGGAATAAAAGTCGATGGTTGTCCTGTTTTCTGATATTAGTTGCATTGCCATTCAAGACGTGTCCGGATCCTCAGTCCATTTTTCTCTGTTTTTTCCTGTCCACGAGGGTAAAATAACGTTACTCCATTTTCAGTGGATAGGATAAAACAAGAAAAAATGGACAGAGTCCTTTGAAAACAGACAGATTGGTTAGGTGATGGAAATTCTCGTATAGTTTGATGGGATTAATGTTTATTGATTCTGTCCGTATGGCTGTGAATATATAGACTTTGCCTACCAAATTGATTTTCGTCGTGTTTAGTTCCCTGTTCTGTCGATACATAACAGCTAAAAACGATCCCTTCAAAGTTAAATTTTATATGCAATACATGAGGTAGTTATATAAAATCGACACACGTGTTTTTATAACACATTGATCAATTGGAATACGTTACGAGTATTGTTTCGAGCTGTAACTTGTAACTCAGAAACAGTTGTATCGCTGGAATCGTTTAATGGGACTGAGGGAGTACATAACTAAAATAGAGGTTAATGTTAGAAGACAGATTAATCTGGAAATGGAAATTGTCTAATATGAATATGTATAAAACAAACACTACTTCTTTCTGTCTTTTCTTTCTAATTTTTGGGGAAAAAAAAATACAAATTTTGTAATATGGAAACATTCCAATTATCTTCTGTGCAAAAATATATGGAAAAAAAGAGAGAAAAAGAGGTAACTTTTGCAAACTATTTGAAGGTTGTACTTTCAAAAACACATCACAGAGTGGCTAAACCACCTCAAAGTACAACACAAACATCCATGAAACAGCAACCATAATCATGCTTGGAATCCATACTGTTAAGCTGGCTGCAGAACTCGACGAACCTGAAACAAATTAAGACATCCCTTCTAATTAGTTAAAACGATGGAACAACTTGTATGGATGGAAGGAAGATAAAGATTTGGAGATGCAATATTACCAAGAATGCAGCCGAGCGGATTGATGCGCTCCCCGCACCTTGCTGGCAATTGTTGAGCGTTGGTTAAGTTGATACCAGCCTTCTGAGCTTGATTCGCTCCCTTGATGCTCATCATGCTACACAGGCATTCTGGCTCTGATTTGATCACATACTTTAAGGGATCACAGCAGCTGCTCGGGGGATCGCGATTTCCATCAAGATAGTTAAAACAGGGCTGGAGTTGTTGTAGGCAAGACGATTGCTGAGCCTGCTGCTGAGCAGAGATTTCTTCAACTGTGAAGGAGAGCAAGAAAACCATGATTGCTATGGAAAGCTTCATCATTTTTCTCTTTCCTTTTCTTCTCTGTGTTCAATTGTGATGTTGTGATTCTCTTGTGTTGTTTAAATATCAGTGTTTATACTAAAAGTTTGGTTATCAAACAGCATCATCTTAGTAGTTGTCTCTTATGTCAGTCAACTTTGGCTTCAGAGAGACAGAAATGGAAGGAAGGCCATGGAGACAGTTAAATAGGTTGAGCTACTTTTTTTTTTTTTTTTTGTTCTGAAAGAAAAGAATTTAATCTAATTGGTCCACTTTCATACCTTCCCTTGCACTAAAAAGATGATTTCACAAATCAACTTTGTCAACTTTTTTTATATTAAATTTGATTAGCCAATCTTGTACTTGTGAACCAAGTTCATTTTATTTCCGCTTCTAAGATATGATCCAAACTTTAGTTGATGTTGTTTTTAAGGTCAATGGAATTGGGCAGTTCAACTGTTCAACTACAAAATTCAACAAGTATATATATATATATATATATATATATATATATATATATATTCATGCATCTTTTTAGCTCCATAAGTAAACCAAGCCTCATTCATTCTCATCTTACACTTCATCTCTCATTTTGCAAATACACCTGCATTTCATTAGAATAATCCACTTTGTACGGATGAATAATTCTTTTCATTGCTAATGCATATTTCTTTTGCAGTGTTGCCCTCTTTTTTCCGAATTGGACACCCAAGGATAAGGAATTTTGAGTCTAAATGTGGTTCTCCATTGTAGACAAAGGTATATGAAACCCATAGAAATGAAGGTGCAAATGCTTCAAACTAAACATCTTTGATTATCAGATACTTGAGCTGTTCTTTGAAAGAAACTACCAAGTTTTTCTCCACAAATAGATGATAACAAACATTAAGTATTTGTGCAATAAGATACAGCTAGAAAAATCTCAGTCTTGCCACAGCCTTCAAACAGGTTTTGATCTTCCACCATCATATCAGTTCTTTGTGTGATTACAAATAACAAGTCAATGCACAAGAAGGCATCTATCTCACTTGAAAAGTTCAGAATTTAGCCAGTCCCTGCAAACATAAAGCCACAATATGACAATTAATAAATCGGAATTCTTAAAACATTTTTTCGGTATGTAGCTTCGAGAGAAATGGGCAGGTAAGCCAGAGGATAGGTGAAGGGAAAGCAAGAAAGTCTTACTTGCTAATGTCATCAAGGTGGTCATCAAAATCTGTGATATCCTTCCACTTCTCCGATGATATATAATCTAAAAGGACCACATTCGCTGCAGGCTCCTTTGTGGTCAACCGGCTGCCTCCATCTGATCCCACTTGCTTCCAATTCCTAGAGGCATCCTTGGTGTACAGCTGGGGGAAAAGGCAATCAACAGAAGTAAACGGCAAATTTTAGTAAAACTCGTATGATTAAAGTAGGATATCTTTTCCAGCTTTTTATAGTACAGTTTTCAGCACAAAATCATCCAAAATGTCTGAAACGAGATCTAGAAGATGAAAAGTTCATGAGTTTACAACTTGTAGAATTAAGGACCAAGTCAGACAACCAGGAGAGCAATGAAGGTTTTTATTTGATCCAGAAACCACACGTGACAAGAATAAGCAAATAGATTATCCACAATAAATAGGTCTTATAGGTGCTAAATCACGTAATGGAAACCGAGAAAATCATAAAGCATACGAAGCCAGAATTTCAAGAACCAATTCCGACATTTAGGTTTCCTGCGAAGACTTAATTGTGTTTTCCAAACAGTTCTAAAAGCTACCAACTGTACTCTATCAGAGTTCAGAAAGGAAAAGGATATAAATCAAGGGATGCCAGAAGGTAAGAGGGCCCTTATTTGATATGAAATCTAGAGCTAGTTGTTTCACACAGTAAGTAGGGAAAAAGAGAGAACATATAAAACATAGTCGTTTCTAAAACCACATAAACATTATGCAGAAAAAAGGTGAAAGAAGATTCTATAAATATGATCACATTGAACATGAAAAAGGCCTCTTTTCCCTGAGCTTTCCTTTAAGTTAAGGTAGTTATGAAAACATTCCTAAGTTTTAAATCCTCTTATATATTTCGCAGGAACCCATTCCACTACACAAAGAGCAACTAAGAGTAACCAGATTCTTCTTTCCTGTTTTTCCAATTCAAAGTCCAAACTACACCTAATGGTTTCGAATCTACTAGTTCACAATAAGTCATTATTGAAAGGGAAAAAAGAGACCCAAATATCAACAACAAGAAGCCTCCTTTGAGGTATTTGACAAAGCTGACATAAAATAAAGTTAACTGCCTTAACCATCTCCTAAAACAAATCTAAGCAAAATTAAAGTTAGCTAAAGTCAATCAACTCAGATCTCAATTGACTACCAAATTTATGCATTGTAGATAACTCACCTGCATCACTGGACTCCTATCCTTCCCTTTTGATACAGCTTCAAGCTTTTTGTTATCCAGCTGCAATGCGAGCATAAAGAATCACTTAAAACTTCAAACATCCACAATTCTACAAATTCCTGAACTATTTCAGAAGTCTAAAGTGTCATTAAAACATTTATAGCTGAAAAGGAATTCTTACCAAGAGCAAAGCAGCTACAGGGAAATATTTGCTAATTTGATCACCAATATTCTTGGCCACATTGCTCAGCTCAAAATCGTCAAACCTTTCATTAGCGTGAAAATAACCCACAATGCTCAACCCTTTATCACTATAATACTCTTCTATCTGAATTTCCAGTTAAAAAGGGAAAAATTATTAGCAAATAAACAAATCAGGAATTCCCAATATGGATTCTTTTATAGGGGGAAACTGACCATGATGAGAGCAATTTCGAGTGGAGGTAGAAGACCAATCTGCGAATGGAAGAGGGGAACGGAGTCGACTATTTCGACAGTCTCATCGCCGGAGTGGCGGCCGAGAAGTACGCCGTTGACGGCGGAAGCCTTGTGTTTTAAGGCGTGGAGGACCAGTTTAATATAGGCGTTTTGGTGGATCTCGTACGACTCGCCGCCCATGACTCGGTGGTGAGTCGATCGGGTTTGTAGCTGAGATTTCCCTGTCGGAGACAACGCCGGCGAC
The DNA here is from genome assembly GCA_016801395.1 of Leptodermis oblonga. Classification (NCBI taxonomy): domain Eukaryota; kingdom Viridiplantae; phylum Streptophyta; class Magnoliopsida; order Gentianales; family Rubiaceae; genus Leptodermis; species Leptodermis oblonga. Next base: position 4,854,391 of record CM028758.1, read on the forward strand.
GTCTAAAGATTCCTGCTTTGAAGTGTTTTATGTGTACTTCTTCTTCAGTCTTGAAGATAACAACAGTTTTGTTCTTAAAAAATAATTATTAATAAAAACAAATTAAACTAGGCATCAACCCTAGAATCACTAATTTCAATTTTCATCCCAATAAATTGAACTTTTCTACTTTTTCATCTCTCATATTAAAAATAAAGAATTATAAAATATTAACATTACCATCAAAGAAAAAAATTATAATTAATGGTAAAAAAATTATCTTTAAAATATCAAAAATCTATAAATGTTCATTTTCAATGGAGAAAATGTGAAAATGAAAATGTTCCTTTTCAAATTGAGAGAATAAAAATAAAAAAAAATTTATAATTAATGGTAAAAAAATTATCTTTAAAATATCAAAATCTATAAATGTTCATCTTCAATTGAGAAAATGTGAAAAATTCATGTGAAATTGAAAATGTTCCTTTTCAAATTGAGAGAATAAAAAAACCATTTAATACAATATGAGAGGGCTATGGCTATGGTTAAATTTTGGTAAAAGAGCAAAATTTTGCTCTGTATCTAATTTTTGTTTTGGCATTAACATTTCTCTTTCTCTTTTTCGTTACACTTACAATTTTTTGGTAAATATATGGACCTTCTTTGTTGAAATAAGCTTTGAAATCATTATTTTTCTAATTACCTGAAAGATGATATTGAATTTGAAAACTTGGTTTGGATAGCATCTAGTGATTTACCGATAATGCAAAAGGAACGCATGCAAAAGGTTGCATGATCAAACTCGTTATCTGTTTCTTTGTCTCAGTTATTATAATAGCGTGAGTGTTCTAAAAAAAATTTAAAAAAAAAAAAAGCCCTTAAATACTAGAGCAAATTACATATTGAATCCTAACCTTTCAATAAATCACATCTAAACCCCTAAATTCTAGAAAATTGGAGGTTCTGAGTCATCACAATCAATTTGGAACTTGCAAAACATACTCAACTTCTTATCAGAAGTGAAGATCACAGACAAATGAACCCAAGAAATATGAAGCAACTGCTGCAATCAATGTAAGAAAACAGTTGAGACTTGAGCACTGCTGATTCATTTCTATACTTAAAAAGCCAAGATATACACCCTGAAATACTATAACTGTATCCAAGATATAACTGTATTAAACAAGGAAAAACCCAAAAAATAAAATAAAAATGTGAAGCTACATCCACAAGGGAACTTAAAACAAAAATGAGAGTATCAATCAATAGTCAGGGATTGCGGCAAATCGATATCCTTGAGCACCCCTCCAAGAGTAATATGCTATTCGAGTCTCATAGAAACCTGCACGCACGGAGAGCAGTCAGCGGTTCATAGAGTTCTTATAAGTGCCCCCAAGAAGCAAGTTCACAATACAAATGTGTCCACAGTCAAATCTCCAAAGCAGCTAAGAAAGGCACATCATCCCTAGAGTAATTGGAGTTGTTCCTCATTAAAAGGAAAACACACACACACACCATGATGCTACCCTATTTATAGGAAAGCTTTGCGATATATGAATACAAAAGACTCTCCTTTCTGGTCTTGCATAAGGCTAACTGTGTGCAATTCTACTTTGGCCTACATAAGAAACCAAATAGCACTCTACAAATTGAGAAAGGCAATGCATATCATACTAAGTCAAACCAAAACTAGTTGTCCAGCCTCATACATTTGGTCCTTTCCTACATTTGGTTCATCCTATTTTAATTTGATTTTCACTCTCAATTAACATTAACCAATTGTCGGTGTCATTTAATGGAATAATGTCTTTTGAACATGAAGAGTAACTCAACTATGAACTAGGGCCTAGTAAGCAAAACGCAAAATAGGCTAAATGTTAACCATCGATCGGTACTTGACATACCTGGGAGGAAAGTGAGGAACCCAAGTCCTAGAAGACCGTATGCTTGGGAACTTTCTCCTCCCATGTGACCTGTGAAGATGAAGAAAGATAGAAAAAGCAGGAAACACCCGAGAAAAAGCAAAAACAATGCCAACATAATGGATTTCCAAGGGACTCTATCAAAAGTTCTTGGTGAATAATCAAATCTGGGATCATGCTGCCTTCTCCCTCTGCCATCATAAGTATAATCCTCATCTTCATCTGTAGGAAGACGACTATACGGAACCCGCCTGGCAGCCATTTAGATCTAATCCAACCCAAGTCTATTCCCTGAAAATGGAAAGATGCCCAATAACAGAATATCTCACCAATCAGTACATAAATCAAAGGATATATCACCATTCTGTCCATGACTTAAGTATGATAATCAAGCCGATCAAAAAATACAAACAGTTTAACATGCTTTGCACATACATTCCAAATCAATCAACCACAAAACAGTAACTATTTACCCTCAAATTTCACAACTTTATCAAAATCATATGTTGACAAAGAAACAGTATCCATCCAAACTTTGTCTTAGCAGTATGATTAGCTCAAAATACAAACCATTATACTGAAAAAGCTCGATTGTGGGGCTGTACAACCTTGTGTTCAAAATCTAAAACTTGAACTGAAATTATAAGCAACACCCAATTCTTTTTGCAAATATAAGCTTCTAGTTTCCAAATTTCTTGGCCGTCTGACATTTACTCGGCTACTATTCCTAAAACCCAGAAATATACCACTTTTATCAGTCAAGTCGAGGTAAACTTACAAACCAAAATTTCGTGAATCATATAATCTGATATGGGTATCACTGTCAGTTAAAAGGAAATCATACGCATATAGAAGCAATTGTGGAAAAGGAAGACCCCTCGAAGCCAACTTACAGAAGAAATAAACGATGACTTTGAGATGAACCCAGATGCAGAAACGACTTGTGGATTCTCGTTCCAATAGCTGAATTGTGCAAGACTCTTCTCAGATTGAGATAACTCAACAGAGAATCATTCAACTCTATTAGGGTCAATGATTTGTTGGGATGAATTTTCTTCCAGTGAAACGCCGATGAAAACATAATTGGGCTGACCCAATTCATCAAAGATTATCGGCCCAATACACTGTTCCGCTTCTTTAACCCATTCTTTTTTTATTTTTGGGCCTACATAATTTACCTATAATTTTGATTGAAGTTTTTGCCATTTCACAAATTGTAACCATTAAACTTTTCCTTCTTTTTTTTTTTTTTTTTTTAACGTAAAAAGCGAGATATATTTTAATGTTGATAAAAATCGTCCAATTGAATATAAAGAATAAAGGTTGGAACAGAGCACCAATTACACGTCTCAGCCGCACATGTAGAGACGCAGCTAACTAATATATGTGTAACTGTGTTTTTCGCCCTAACAACCTAAAAAATCCCCATAAAACCCTATGAAGCCACCCCAAGCATGAGTTGCTCAACCAGTCATTCCATCCTTGCCGCATGTGGCTCCTCCACTCGAGCTGTAGTTGGCTAGTATATGCGCAATAGTATTTTTCTACCCATGAGCTCCTCAAAATTTTAACCATTAAACTTGTTATCTAATTGGTCAATCATTGGTATAGTAATTTCTTCAAGTAACAATTTAATTTTTGAGTACGACAAGTTATGTGTATGTTTCAAAAAGACGTTGATGGATTTGTAGTTATATAGGTAGGTAAATTTAAATCACACATGTTTTATTTTGAGTTAAAAAATAATAATAATATACAATTATAAATATATTAGATATGGCATGAAATGCATGTCTATATCATTGAAAAGCCAAACACGGGATATGGGCCCACTATGGGCTGCTATAATAACTGAAGATCCAATGGCAACCCCACTTTTCTTTTCACCACCAGGCCCACATGTCCACAACAATCCAATATTTTGAGAAAATTACTTTTATCATCCTCAAGTTATGTGAAACTATCAGAAGACCCCTTATAGTTTGAGAATATTATTACAATATCCTTATTGACAGGCTAAGCTTATGATGTTTAAACAATTTATGGCTAAATATTAAGTTGAAGATTATAGTGTTATTAGCAAAAGTTATGATATAGAAAAGTTTATACCTAAGTTTATCATTGGTTATCTTACAAAATCTATAATTTAAAACAACAACAACAAATAAGCTTTATCCATTACGTGAGGTCGGCTATATGGGTATCATCGTGTACTTTTCACTTTTATAAAATTTTTAATTTGGATTTTTTTAACAGGCAATGGAAAATAAAAGGTTTTTAACAAAGCAGTTTATTTTTAAAATTTAGTATAAATGCAAACTTGTTTTGACATCTAATCATAACAGCACATTTCCAAAATATTTTCCCCCCTATATGTGTATTACAAGTTTACAACACACATTTAGTGCATTTAAAAATAAATATTGTTTTGATATTTACTTTTTCTAATAATAAACTTGTCTCGTCAAGTAATCATCCAGTTATCGAATTTACTCTATGCAATTGCATTAGTAACCTATACAATGCCAAATATAGTGACTGAATGATTTATTTTGCGGTAATTAAATATCTAATTAACAACCATTAACCATAAGCATAGGTTATTTTAACTCACATTAGAGTTATGATCATTATAATGAATAAATGTTAATAATGACAATCATAATAATATTATTATTTGTTGCGTTTAGAGTTATACATTTATGTAAACGCAAAAGTATAAAGCTACTTTTATGTGAAAATTTTCCTCCCTAAATCCTCTAAGATATAAAATTTGTCCACATTTATTAGCATTTACCAAACAAATTGAACCCTCTCTAAAAATTCAGTTTATCTATTTTAATATAGATTTTATTCCCATTCAAATAAAACTTGGGACTTTGATGAAAATAATAGAGTGCGTTTTCTAATACTAAAAAAAAATTATAAAATTTCATAGATCAGAGCCTCAGAGGTAGTATGAGGCAGGGTTGATAATTTATACAAAAATATAGCACGAATCCGATACGATATAAACATGTTAGTGTTGAGTCTTGGTGAGTGAAAAACCTGAATAACATGAATAATTAAACGGGTAAAATTAATATTTAAAATATCGACACGTGAACTCACAAATCCAAACTCGACAAGTAATTTATACTAAACCCGAAGCCAAAATGTTCGTGGGTCAAACGGTTCGATGTGATTAACAAATATTAGTGCTGAAGGGTGTCGACACGGGAACCACACACCTGAATACGACACGAAGTGCCACCCCTACCACCACGAGTAAAAAATTTAAAATTTTGTCAAAATTGGAGGGGCATACTTGCAATATAAAATATTTGTTTGAATTGAGTTCCCATTTCCACATGTCTTCTTCACTCAAGTCCATTGTTCTCCTTCCTTCCCACTATAAATATAGGGATTTTTTCCGCCAATAATCAAATAGGAGCACAAAATTACAAAAATAAGCAAAAAATTTTTTTTTTCCGGATCTATAGAAAACGAATTTGCCAAATTCGTTTTCCCGGAAAAACGAATTTGGCAGCTTCGTTTTCGATAAGATCCGGGAGGAAAAAAAATTGAAAAAAAAAAAAAAAAAGGTGAAAAACGAATCTCGGAAATTCGTTTTCTACTGAAAACGAATTTCCGAGATTCGTTTTTTCTTCGGATTTTAAAAAAAGAAAACGAATTCAACGAATTCGTTTTTAAAGAAAAAAAATTTTTAAATACATGGAAAACGAATCTGTGAAATTCGTTTTCCATGAAAAAAAAAAACATATAAAATGCTGCGTGAAAATTGCCAGCAGCAGAAACACGGAGCAACCGAACGCTGAAGGTCATAAACGGCGACCCACACACTCCGACCACGACTAACTGACCGGCGCGCCCCTTCCCGTTCCAGGCGAACCCAATCCACGTCGCCGACGCTCGCGAAATCGCCGGATCGACGGACAGTTGACCGGAAAACGAAGGAGGGTGTAGAAGTAACCCTAGATTTGGGGATTTCTGGAAGGTACCCAAATTCCGGCCTTAACAGCTCAATTTGGGACGTATCCACTGCCATTTTGCTTGGAATTTACTTGAGGTTTGTCTTAGGGCTATGAACTTGTGTATAATTTGTTTTGTATTTGTTGTTCTTCACATTTTTTTGGGTGGCACAAGGTAGCCTAAGATTTTGTTGTTGTTTGGCACAAGTTCATAACCCTAAGACAAACCCAAAGTATACACAAGGTACCCTAAGATTTTGTTGTTGTTATGAAGTTGTTATGCCCATGTGGTGGCACTCACGTTTCTGATATTTCTGATATTTTTGTGTGCCCTTGAATTCTGTTTCTCAATGGAATGAGAAGGTGAATGGACCAGTGCTGGTGGAGGATACTTGCCTTTGTTTCAATGCTCTAAATGGTCTACCTGGTGAGCCCTGTTCATTTCACATAATAGAGTTGGATTTTTTTGGAGCCATTCTTCTTTTTTGAGATTTTGGGAGGTGATATAGTTGCTCATAATACGAACTCTGGTTAAATGATTTGCAGGGCAGTATATGTAAGTTTTCTGCTTCTGATTCTCAGTTTCCATCTTCTCAGGTCCAGTTTTTTGTTATTACATTTCTTCAATGTATACTGTTAGGGAGACAGTTTATTGACTTTGACATGTTAATGATGCATAATTCTGTATTCTTAGACCTTTTCAAGTGAATTTTGTTTATGTGACATGGTGATTTTGGCGATAGTTAAGGTGTTATTGCTACTTGCTCATCATGATGTGGAGTTGAAGAACTTTTCGTAGAGTGTAGTGTGAATATCAGTTCTGCAGATCTAACTCATGTGAAATTGTCTTAATTTTATTGTTGCTTTGTGTTTGACATTTCAAAATAACTGCTTATAGATAGGTCAAATTGTTACCTTTAACAAGACAGAAATTGATTCTCATTTCGTTAATGTTGGCATCTTGTTCTCTCCCTCTCTCAGCGCTATGCATGTGCAACTGTTTTTCGTTTTACCTCTTTTGAGCTTATTGAGTATTGGTTTTTAGATGATTGGTTAGTGGCATTTACACTTATACTCTAATATTGTTCAAGTTTCATTTAGATTGAGCATATCTTTATCATGAAAGAGGAATGGAGGACACAAGGAAAAGTCTTTTGAAACTTCTTGTAGTTCACAAGCATATGCAAAGAGTGAATTTGATGTTTAATAAACTCCTGGCCAGAAGCAGTACCAATATCACGATGTTACTTATATAACAAGAACAATATTGAAATGCCTTAATGTTTAAAGTCATCAGTCTCAATTCAATCAAAATTGGCTTCCCATTGATTCTGATTGTTCTCTAATAATTTTCCTGTTGTAAAAGAATGTGCAAGGTTTTGGTTATCTCCATGGAATGCCAAATTAATATGCTAATCTAATATCTGATTCTATTTTGATTCAGGGAATGGTAATGAATCAACGCCAGAAGGAGATAGCCAGAAAGGAAGTAATGCTTCTGAAAGTAATAAATCAAAAGATAGTGGATCGCAAAAGTCCAATCGCAAGCCCCTGGATTGGAGAGAGTTCAGAGCTAGCCTTTATATTCAGGAGCAGGTAGTACTATCATTTCTTATTTTTCCACAGTTTGCTTGCTTTAAGAAGAGTACATCAATAATTTCCATAAGCCTTTTTATGAAGCTGGTATTTGCCAAGAGATTCTTTAAGATTTCACTTGTGCTTAATTGTGAATCAGAAGTGTGAATTTGGTTATAATAAAATCAGTCACTTCTGGCTTTCATAGAAGGGCCCAACTTTGTGAAACAGTGAATACTTTATACAATCAATCATCATGGAAACACTTCCGAAATCTGTTGGCAAGTTGGAATAAATTACCATGTATTAATACCCGGTGACTATACTTGCCTATTTATTTTTTGAAATTTACAAAAGGTTTGATAGGATAGAGGGTTTCTCTTAAAGGCCAGATATTTAGACTTTTTTTGACTTTTTAAATACTACTATTTGTTAGAATGCTCAGTTTATAGGACAGAGTACCATAAAATCTGCCCCCTGTTTTTTTCTTCTATTTCTTTTGTTACTTAGAAGTGTAAATGTTTAACACAAAGATCAAGCATATGAAACCGACTAATCTTGATCTGCAAACAACGTTCGCCGAATGTTCCTTGCATTTTGGCTGCCCTCTTGAGGCCAGCATGTTCTTGTTACGAGCTGGTGAGAATTCACAGGTTCACGGGTTTGAAGAGGTCATACCGGGAGTGTGTTTTGGGGCTCGAAACAGTTTGGAAGAAGCCTCTGCGCTGGTAAAGAAGGGTGTGCTTAAGCCTCAAGATTTCAGATTCTTTGTTGGGTATGCAGGGTGGCAGCTAGACCAGTTAAGGGAAGAGATTGATTCGGATTATTGGTATGTTGCAGCATGTAGTTCAAACTTGATTTTTGGGGGTTCACAAAGCTCATCGTCCGAAGGCTTGTGGGAAGAGATTTTGCAGCCAATGGGTGGTCACTACTCAGAATTGAGCCGCAAGCCAAAGCAAGATATTTAGTTTTCTCTCTCAAAGAGTTCATCAAACAGTGGAGGATGATCAATTATGCTGTAACTGTTGAGGCAGCAAAATGTGTACAGGTTGGCGACATCCATCGACTAAATAATTAGTAATCTCTTGTTTTTCTTGATTGGAAAACTTGCTATTTTTGCATGTCTGTAATTAAAAATGCTTCTAATTGTGGAAGTTGCGCTTTATAAGATTGAATTAGATACTCACCTCTTTTGTTGGAGTAAATTTTTATGTTATGTTCAGGGAATTAGGAAAGCACTGCTGTATGGTTTCACTGTGTGGTTTTAAAATGTGGTTAAGATTGGTTTTCGAAATGTAAACTGTGTATTGAAAATATAAAAACGGTACCAAAAGTATCACTGTGTATTTCTTGTTATGCGCTGGGCAGGTTTAGTGATTTCTTGTTAACCTTTATAGAAATAAGGATATAATTGGTAGAATTGTAAAGGCTATCACTTGCGTTGAATAAAAAATTATCTTATTTTACCACCTTTCTAGAAACATTAGCAGTTAAAATCAGTACATATGTAAAAATTGATTACTAAAATTAGAAATTTCATCCGCATTAATTAATTTAATTTATAAGTAACTAAAATCAACACGTTACATAGAACAATACTTTAAAAAATGATAATGACCAACGTTAGTCCACATTAATAATTAAATAAAAAAATGATCACACGCTGTGGTAATTTCTCATAGTTTATTATGATACTCAAAATTTTTTACTCCAAAACACAGAGTTGTAAACTTATTACGAGACGTCATTTTATTATGAAATCACATTTTTGGTTACTATGGTTCGAAAACACTTACCATGTGTTGTGAGCTTTTGGTTTTTGTTTCTGTCGATGAATTGCATAGTCCAAAACTTGAAGAATCAAGTTGGTTTTTTCAATTTCATGTTTTTGGATTACTTATTTGTTTCTCTAATGCAAAAAGTCAGCACTGGCCTACATTCGGAAGAAAATAACAAAGAGAATTAAAAGTGAAAAAATAGAAAATAACGATACAAGAATTTACGTGATTCAGTCAAAAAAAAAATTTTCACAAAATTACCTTCACAAATCTCTCAACTAATGCGTGAAACAAGAGAAAGAAGAAATTAGTTTCTTAAAAGAAACTTGGGGCTTGTTCTTTTTGTTTATTTTTAAAAACGGTTTTGGTTTCAATAGTAAATTTAATATCACTCGCGTTGAATGTTGTTTCTTTTTAATACGAAGAAGTAATTTATGAGTTTTGTTTTTAATGGAATTCATTATTTTTAAAACATAAATGTGTGACTAAAATTTTTACAAATAAATAAATTCCCCAAATTCATTTATACGAAGATTTAATGTATTTCAAAAAATGCCGTAAATTACTTCTTCTAAAATTTTGTTGAATTACAAATTAAAATTTCAATTATATAATTATGTTTTGCCTTTTTTTATTTTTTATAACAACTCAAAAACTATTTACGGCGGTTCGATTCAATTAAAATAATAATTTAATTTTTACAAAATTCGTTTACATATAAATATTTTTATTCATTTTAAAAATCATTGTAGTGGCATTAGTTTCTTAATGAAATTAATAAAAAAAAGGAAAAAATTAATTATTCGTTGATTAAAGCCAAAAAAAAAAAAGAAAAATTCAATTGAAAACGAATTCACGAAATTCGTTTTCAATTGAAAACGAATTTCGTGAATTCGTTTTCAATTGAATTTTTCTTTTTTTTTTTTTGGCTTGTTCGGTTGAAAACGAAGTTGGGAGATTCGTTTTCAACTGAAAACGAATCTCCCAAATTCGTTTTCAATAGTTCGGGAATTTCAATTTTTTTTCGCTTATTTTGGTAATTTTTCCCCCCAAAATGAATATTAAGGTAAAAAAATCATAAATATAGGTACACACAACTCCAAACAAGTTCCAAAAATCCTCCCCATGATTCCCCTCTCTCCCTATTCTTACAAACCAAATATAATAAATAATATAAAAATAAAATTCATATAAAACATTTATTTAATCCTTTTTGTGGGTTTTAAAATCAGAGTTTCCTGGATTCTGTTCCCGTGTTCTTCCTTTTTTTCTTTCTTTTTTACCTCCCCTGCATGCAGAAAAAATTGGGGGTGAAAATTTCGATTCTAGGATGGCATTCTCTGGGAAAAGAGCAACTATGGAGACCGAAACCAACGTCGCCGGCGACCGTTTCGACGTCCTTGAGAATTTTCCGGCCAAAGTTCATGTTGTGATGCAGTACATCAAAGAGATCGCCAGCCAACATACCTATGATGACATCTATGCAATGCTTGAAGAATGCAACATGGATCCTGACGAAGCTACCAATAAGCTGCTTTCTGTTGGTATATGTTTCTTTCTTTCTTTCTTTTGTTTTTTTTTTTTTTTCATGGCCTTCCTTCTTCTTTTAACAATTTTAATCATGCTTTTGGAGGGTACTTCTCTGTTTGACTTGTTTAATTTTGCATGAGTTGAATTCCTTCGTGTTTTTTGTCAAAATTGTTTCTTTTGATGTTAGTGGTAAAAGGATTGAATTTTTATGGTTCTTTTGTTCAAATACTGTGATCTATGGCTTTTTTTTTTTTAATGCTGGTGGTGGTGGATGCTATTTCCAATTTAGGAGAACAGGATGCAGGTTGGAAGATCCTCTTTTTAGTCATCTTTTTTGCTAAATTAATCAGCTTCCTTGTTTTTGCACTTATCCGAGAATTCAATGAGGGGAAGCTGTGTAAGGAGTTAAATGATATATTTTTATGGCTTACATTTGCTTTTATATGGTAAAATAAAACAAGGTGAAATTGTTGGTTCTGTCAACTGTGGTCGAATTCACGATACTTTTTGCTAGCATCTACCTTGTATATCTGTTATTTTGGTGTGATTACTGCATTAAGTGGGCAATGGAAACTGGAAAGAAGAGTAGTAAGTAAGAGAATAGTCAATGGATCTTTGAATGCTTGTTGTATCATTTGAAAATAAAAGTAGTGTAGGTGGATACTGGTTGAATTTCAGACTCAGCTTTGTCCCCCTTTTTTTTTTTTTTTTTTTTTTCCTTCTTTTTGGTTTTTTATTTGTTTGCCAAAGCATTAGGAGTTGCTTGAGATATACATTGAATGGGTTGATGGATGTAGATTGTTCAAGGATAGGAAATGGTAAATAATCTAATGGCAATTCTTTATTGCTTATAGTTATCTCTTTTTGGTAGAACTAGTAGATATGGTGGTTACTTGGGTGAAATGAATACTTATCTCTGTCTGTTTTTCTCTTCATCATTTATTTCTGTCAATACTGAACAATTATGGTTCGGTTTGCTGAAAACAATGAACGAAGACGACAAATTAGAGTTCAATGGATTCTTTATTGCTTGTTGTTATCCCTTTAAGTTGGTGGCAGCTTGACACTCATTCAAGCCGATTGTTTCTTTTCTTAGCCATTGATTTCTTTCTGTTGAGCAGTCACAGATTGTCTATATCGAATGGTTCCACAAAGACAATAAAAGTGACGAAAGAATTTGGGAAGTTTTAAGTGAGGATTCCTTTTTGCGTGTCATTATGTTTCCAAAGGTAAATAAATTACGGTGGCCAAATGAGAAAGTATATGCTGTGGCGTGTAAGATGAGTATTCTAGAAAATGTATGGCGTGGAATATTTACATCTTAATACTCCAATGACGTGGAAAATTTACGTGCACAAAATAAAAAATGCCAATTGGATGCCATGCAATAACTCTCTACCGAGGGCGATCCTATTACAGGATTAGCTTCAGGCACATAACCAATTTGGTCTTGAGGTCAGTAATAACCAGCTACGCCAAATGACACTGTCAAAACAACAAGAAGCACGCCTATAACCTAATTTAATTTGTGTGGTTTCTTAATTCCACTGGTGAGATACACAAATGCATGAAAAAAAATCATTATTAGGACCATCATACTTGGTGCTGTAGCCAATTTTGTAATTTACATGGCAAATTGTCTCTATTTTCTTGAATAGCTCTGATATCTTTGACTTGTTGTCCATCTTAAAGTATATAATGATGATCAAATGTTGAATTGGCCAAGGGGAAAACTGCTATTCATCCTGGACTGATTTGTCATTGATAAGTATATTTATTAGCCGCTTGTGAATTTACACTGACCTTCTTCAATCCTTAAACTTTAACTCACATTGAAATGTTAATGATTGCTAGCTATTTGAAGGTTTTGAGCTACTAATGATATCTTCTGGTTATTTTCTTTGGCTCATTGTCTTCTCTCTTAAGGCAGAAAAATTATCTATTTTCTTACATGTCATAAACATAGATTTTATATCCAAAGTTACATTGTAGGTAGATGGACCAACTTGTCTTTAGGATGTTGTACACAAATCCTTTCGGTTGACTTATCAATGACTGTTTCTACTTATCATGTGCTTATGCAAAAGTTAATGTTCAATGTGTTCATATAGTGTTTCTTATCAGCAATTTGGTATTGATGGAAGCTTTTTGTCACAATCTATTTATATTTCTACCTAGTCCTCGTTACTGGAAAAGACTTGATACTCAGGTCTTTGTTGATCTTAGTAGCTCATCTTACCATATTTTGTTAGATCATTCCCCACACACTTCTATTTTGTTTTTAGTTTAAGGCATTTTCTAAAGTTATTTTCAACACTTCCATTGCAACTTCACTAACCTTTTAAGTTGTACAGTTTCTTCTTTTGTTTTGCTTTTGATGCGAAATTTTTAATTTCATTAACTATGTTCATTCATCAAAGTCAGAGGTGATAAGTTTTGTGCTTGGTTTTGCAGATACATTTCATCAGGTCAAACCCAAGCATGGTAAGAGAAGATCAGTAAGTATTGCTATTGCATTTTTCCTCTTTATGTCTATCTACAAGCATAGTCCTTCAACTTTTTCGATGGACCAAATTTTGGTTGATACATGGTAAAGGGACTTGAAGATTTGAGAACTATATGACCTTATGTTGCTAACTTAAGGAGAAATGGTGAATGGTTCTGCTTTAATTTGATTCTCATGCTTGTTTTTCTTTTGGGTAAAATGTATACTTAGGTTGTATGGCATTCACTCATAAAACTTGTGGCTCAGCTTGTCATATTATTAAGGTTCAGTAAATTTCTTTTAATTCAAGCTTGCTTGGTTACTCATCCACTTCTGTTTTCACCCAGAACACAAGCAACAGAGCCTGGCATGCAGAAAGGAGCATGCAGCAACGAGGGGCTGGGGGTGGTCGAGGGAACAATTCTTCTGCTTCTATTTCCAATGGTGATTATTATTGTGCATTAACCAGTTTTAGTGACCTCATACATATGCATAGTTTTAGATGTGTTTCTGTGCATGTTAAATTTAAATGCAGATAAACATTTCTTTCCTTGTTAAACTTCTATTCTTGTGACATTTGGCCAGCATGTTCACTTGCATCATACTTAAGGATTATGTTTGTTTCCCATCTTTTACTTTAATGAGTTGTTTGTATTGTTTAATCTTTGGAATATTTGGAGAAGCACTTTTTCTATGATCAGCGGATGACTATGGATCTGAGACTTTAGTCCTTCAGGATGCTTACATTTCCATTGCTGAATATTGCTCACAGATAGTTGTTTGGTTTGTCTTAAGATGCTGGACATGACTAATATGCTGCATGTCACCTTGCGCCCCCTCTATTGCCACCCCTTTGTTTCCTTCAGCATTGCTTTCTGTCATTTCCGTTTGTGACAGATAATTATGCTTATAAAATTGTTGCATCAAGATTGAAGCTTTTATGATATCTGGACAACATGCATTTTATACAATAGTTAACTTCTGCTGTGATTATCAGATGCTGGACGCAGGAGACAGATGAGTGTCAGACCAGAAAATGGAGGCCAAAATCACGCTCTGAGGATTAATGATGTCTCAGTGCCTATCCATCACAGAACACAAGACCCTGCTGCACCTCACACTAAGTAAGTATTTACAAGTTCTTCAACTTAGTCTGCCATTTTGAGCTTTAAAATGGTTCGGTGTGCTAGTTTAAATGCCCAAAATATTAGTGGTATACTGAAACTTGTTCTCTGTTCATTAATTGCCCCTTCTAATGGACCCAGAAGTGTGTCTAATGGAAGCTTTAGCCGCGAACCTAGTCGAGGAGCCTCTGTTGCTGATGTTAGACATATAGGCAAACGGCCAGCTCTACTGACTCTTGCTGTGCAGCGACTCACAAGTTCAAATCCTGGCCCCACTCCTGCCCCAACCCCCACAACCACCTCCAATGTTTCATCTGGTGCAGGATTTGAAGGAAGAAATTCAGAATCACAATCCAATAATCTACCAACTTTTGTGAACGCAGCACTTGTGTCAGGTGTCTATTCCTCTGCTTCAGATCCAGTGTTACTTCCATCTCTCAATCCACGTAACCCTGGAGCTGTGGGCACCATAAAACGTGAAACAGGGAGTGCCACTGAATTTAGTGAGCATTTTTCTGAGAATAGGTCAAGTACTGATCAAGATGGTAGAAGTAATGGTCAAGAAGGTGCTCTATCTGTCAATAAAACATCACAAGGAGTTGAGAAAAGTAACATTTCTGACCCTTCTAGGGATTCACGTTCATTAAATCATGATAAGTCATCCACTGCCACTTCGAAGCAGGATGATGTGTCCCTTCAACAAGTTAACGGCCCTTCAAAAGGTACATATCAGAATTCCTAATTGTTCTTTACTTTTTGATATTTGAGATGAAATCTGTTTCCTTCTGTATTTGTGTTTCTAGGTGTTTTGTTTGTGTGTTATAAGTCATTTTGGTTAATCTGTAGCTACAAGGTTTTTAACACTGCTTCTACTTACTGGAACTTATTCATAAAGCATCAATCATCCTTGCCAATTGGAAGTGGAAAAAAAAGGAAGGAGAAATAGTTTTAGCGGAGATAAGATATAAACAAGTGTGAGTGTGAATTATGAAAATGGACATTAATCCCTACAGTGGTGGGTTGAGTGAAGACCAAATCTTATGTACTGCCTGCATTTGCAATTCTTTTATCCCTCTTTTCCTGATTTTGGCCCAGTGATGGAAACTCAAGCTGGAATTGGCATGCAAGGAGTCAATATGCAGTCACTTTCCAAGCTCAATGACTCTGTTGCAACATCACAACTCGATATGAAGCTGGAGAGGCTAAAGTTATCCAACCATCAGCCTGTTATTTTTCCTGATTATATTCAGGTACCCGAAGATTTAAAGAATGGGCTGACTTTCGGTAGTTTAAATGATGTCTCAGCTTCAAGCAAAAATGTGAAGGACTCCACACGTGTTGATGGAACTGTTCTGACTGATCCAGATGCTGCTCTGGAGCCACCGTTGCGGTAAATTGACACCTTTTTCTTCTGTTTCAGCTTTTGCATCTCATTGTCCATTCTCCTTTTTCATGAAAAATTTTCTGCTAAATAGTAAATATGACCAAAGAAGACAATTTTGCATATTTACGTGATTATGCATTTTTTACATTCTATCCTTGTGATGTTGATGCCAAAGGCTATTGGAAGATCATTACAATGGCTGTTTCACCTTGTAGTTTCAACCTACCTTTTAGCATTATAACTTTGTTCTCAGATCTATAGATAATGGTGAATTGTATTTCTTGATGTTTAGTCTCTAATTTAGTTTGTCTTACCTTTCTTTCCAGCCATCAAACGACAGCCTCACCCTTGGAAATGAATGCCTTATCTGCTGCTGCTCCAAAGTCTGACCAGCTGAAGCCGGGCATATTGCCACAGATAGGAGGATCGCAGTACCCATTTTTGCCTACTCCTGATTATGGTTTCGGTCTTGTGCCACCAATCCTGGGGCCTCCTGTTATGCCAATTGAAGCAACCGAGGTAACACAAATGTCTCTTGTTGCCAACGTTCATGGATTTTCTGTGAGATTTCGTTCATCAGATATCATGATTTTGTTTATCCACTGCATCATTTATTGCAACATAATGATAAGACATCCTTATTTGCTCCCCTTAACAGGTGGGCGACTCAACAGTTTCATCAGCATCAAGTTCTTCACAACCTGTGGGAGCTGGGCAAAACTCTCTTGCCGTTCCACCGCA
This sequence comes from Leptodermis oblonga, assembly GCA_016801395.1. Lineage (NCBI taxonomy): Eukaryota > Viridiplantae > Streptophyta > Magnoliopsida > Gentianales > Rubiaceae > Leptodermis > Leptodermis oblonga. The sequence goes on from CM028758.1 coordinate 4,870,880, forward strand.
GATGCTTCCTTTTCTCCGGCAGCCATATCCGTCAAATTATGTTCCATATCCATATTACCCTCCGCTTTATGTGCCACCTGGTTCCCACCAGTTTCTACACAATGGATTCCCTCAGCCAGCTTCAACTGGCAACATTTATATGCCGCCAGCAGCTGCTCCGGGAGTTAAATACCCCATTTCATCTTTATACAAGCCTGGAACCATTGCAGGAAATGTAGCCCACTTTGGTATTCCACCTGGATATGGTTGCCCTTCTGCCATTGGTTATGGTCTTGGTGCTAATATGACTCCAAGTAGTTCTTCCAGTAATGAAGATCTTGCTACACCTGAGCTGAAGGAAAAGAACATGTATTCAACCATGAAGCAGGTTGGTTATGTTTTGCGCATCAATATACATCTTTTTAGTTATTCATGTTCGTACTGTATCAGTGATCTTGGCAGGTGGATGCAAATGTTTGATGAGTTAACACTAACATATAAGGATTATATTTGCAGAGTGATGAGCAGCATGTATGGTCGTCTGCTTCAGCGCGGGACATGTCAGCTTTGCCGGGAAATTTCTTCTACAACATCCCTCAGGGCCAACAGGTTGCTTTTTCTCCTGCACATTCTAGTCCAGGCCATATAGCTGGAATGTATCATCTCACTCAAGCTACAGGAGGTCCATCAAGTGTTCAGTCACTTCCTCAACAATCCCAAGCAATGGCTGGATCTGCTGAGTCTGGGATTCCACCGTCAGGGTCATGTCAACAACAAAGTCATCCGCAGATCCATTGGAACACAAGGTTACTGAACCGAGAAAACATTTGAGGTTTACATTGAGGGGGGCATGGTTAGGGGAGAGTAATCCATTAGCCTCCCTCCATGTGTAAATAGAACAACTTGGTTTGAACTTTTATTAAGGTATTGAGGGGAAAGTAGAAGAGGACAGGTCGACCTTTTAGTCCTATAAATTAGGTCTCTTGTGTGCTGCTGCTATTTTCTGTCTACTCTTTTCCCTTTTGTTCTTTAGACTATGGATGAACCCTAGCTTTTTAGATATAATTTCTTAGTAAATCTTGGGGTCATTGGGACATGGTAGGCTGGAAATAGTTTGGTATTATTTCCTTTACCTCCTGTTTCACCTGCATATCAAATTTTGACAAACCAGCTGATATGTTAAGAGTTTATAGTTTGATTTCAGAATGTTTGCACATTGCATTGAAAATAGATCAAACATCTGAAAATTGGTAACTGTATCAAGTGTCAATTCAGAATGATTTTGCAGAGCAAAAGTTTGGTGATTTTCTTTACAGGGTCCAATTTCAATCCACTAAAATGGAACAAAAATGGACATTAAAACACTATTTTAGGCAAGATTGGCACCGGGAGTGGAAGGATTCTCCACATTAACAACTGCTCCTTGTTCTTCCACTTTCTTGTGCTTTTGAGGAGGATGAAGATGAAGATTTTGCTTTGGAAGCAGGTTACTTTCTTTCTGACGCTGTGATTCCCTTAAGTTGAGAGAAGTGTAAACTGTCATTCCACCCAAAGCAGCAACTGCACCACAAATGCTCAATGTTCCAGGATCAGAACCAAATAGTATACATCCTGCTAATATTAGGACACATGTTTTGAACTGTCCTAAAACCACATGTGATGTTGCAGAAGTTGCCCTGCAAAGAGGAAGCCAAAACAGCTAAAGAGAGTCCAACCTTAAGGGCATGTTCGTTAGAGGTTTTTAACAGGAGGTTCAGTTCCTAAGTTCATAACGAACAGGCCCTAAAACCTCATAATGAACAGGTCTTAAGTGAGTTCAAATCTTGTTGATGAAAGCATTATATTCTTACCCAAGTGCCAGAGCTCCAGACCATTGCAGCAGAAAGCCTAGCAAAGCTGATATCATAATAGCAGATCCATTTTGGACATCCCACTTGAAGGAAAGAACCCCAGGTGGATCCAACCAAGGCATAAGGGCTACTAAGAAGAATACTGTTACAGGGGTGGTCTTCCACATCAACCTGCATTTTCATGGGATTTTTCTAACTATAAGCGGCCATTTTTGTTTCTTGATGGATTTGCTGTCTAATTCTACAAGGTAAACTAAAAATAACGACTTACGCCAGAGCAGTCCAATTGGTTTTCTGCTGGAGATTAGACCACATGATTTTGTTTATCGCGCTAGGAACAATCCAAGCTATTGCTACAACAGCACCAAATGGATTGAATTCCAGGTCTGTTACAGTTGCTATAGCTACACCTATCGACACAACGACTAGAGCCAGAACCTGCAGTCAAGTTTGTGAATTTGATGATGTTTCATGGAATCCCAATACAAGAAACCATGGTGAAAAACTGAAAGAAAGCAAGAACCAACCTTGTGAAATGATATTGTCTTTTTGAAAAGGATGAACTCTGCAATCACAATGGTTGGAGTGACAGCAATTTTAGCCATCTGGTAGAAACCAACACTGTGGATCAGCTGCACCAGTCAGGCTGGGGAAACAAGATTAAAGTCTTGGGGTTGAAACAAATAAAACTACGGCCCTGTTCGTTTATTAATAACTTTTTCATCATTTCCAATACAATTTTTTACTATTCAACTACACATTTTTATATTTTTTACATTAAAAGTTATTTTACAAAAATATGTTTACAAAAACAACTCATAACGAACATGCACAATAGCAGTTTGCAGAAGCAGAGATTATGACCTGTTATACTTCAGACTAGTGTTGGCAAGGCCAGAAGCAAAAGCCATAACAGCTCCCAATGCGAAAAGTGAAGAGAATGGTGTGGATTTTGAAGGAGGAGAGACTGGAAGCAGTGCAAGTGCCTTGAAAATGGCTAGAAAAACCCAGGCAGTTGAGTAATGAATCAAAGTGAGGAATATTGGATAATTAAACCCCACTCTTCCCATCACCTGTAAGCAGAGAACCCATTAAATATTATTGCAAATTGCAAAACAGAATTCACTAAAACGAGGTAAGTAAAAGGTAGGAAACACAGACTAATTTGTTTCCCAGAATTATCGAGATTGCAACGAAGAAATTGAAGGTCAAAGCCACTGGCGGTCCGCAGAATAGTTGCTGCTGACGTTTGGCTCCCTCTGAAGTTCGAAGTTCACTATAGAGAGAGCCTCTAAGTTCTTCCAATGCACGGCCTAAAGAAAGAAAACGAGAGTAATTTCAAAAGCAAACAAAGAATTCAAATGGGGTTAAACAAAAACTGAGGGAAATGATGAACCTGCTTCCCCTGCATCGCTATCTTTTCTCTTGATGAATCTTCTGGCATCTTTTCCCAGGAAAAAACTGAACAAGCCCATATGCACATGCTAAACCACATGTAGCAAAGATCAAAGAAACAAGAAAACAGATTGTCCCTATTGCAAAATGCGCATCAAACTCTAAGAATTTCGAGATTCAAGCAAGTGATATGGTTAGCAATGAAAGGCAACACTGATGCCCCAATGAGACACCTAACTGATGATGGCATTTCCGGAGGGTATGCTTCAATCCTAAGCATTTCTCTGAATCCAACTAACTTTTACTAGTAGTACGATGTAGCATTGATTATGGTGATGAAACTTAGAAAAAGAATCTTGGAAGATCCGAAACTGAAAGAGATCAACCTAACAATGTTGATGAAATTACAAGGATCTGTTCATCCCAATGGTGGATCAAGCAAGCAGGAGGAACACCTGTAAGAGTTAGTTTGAACAGTTTTGGAAAAAAAGAAAGAAAAAAAAAAAATCCCAAAATAGCCGAGACTACTATTCTTAGCTAATAAGAAGCATAACATAGTCCTGAGGAAGCAGTCAAAACCACTAATATTATGGCAGACATTCACGGATCTTCTGATCAGACTAGAAAATTTCAGTAATGTAATAAAACCGTAAACTTTACATTTCAAAGGGAAAAGGAAAAGAAAACGGAAAGGTTGGTCTGGTCCACTTTCTTTGCCTTAAAGGTACACAAGAATCGATGACTTGGAATTGAATAATCAAAGCTCTTTCTTTTTCAATGGTCGATCTTCTTTACTTCTGTTATTGAGCATGAAGATTTGAGTTGTTCGAAGACCCGTGAATAACGGCCAAAAACAATGATTATGGGGTCCATAAGGTGGCTCTAACTTCCATTTTTTTGGATCTCAAGGGCTCTCATCAATCACATATCGGTGAAGAAGCAGAATCCTGAAGAACAGAAACACTGGAGCTTCAAAATTTCAAATTGGCCACTCAATTATTTTCTCGTTTTCTCTCGAGAATGTCATTTTCCTTCCGGATGGCATCGAGATCAGCTCGTAGCTTGTCAATGTTTAGGCTCCGGGAGGCCATGGTTGCGAGCTTGGCCTCGTAATCGGCTACTTGACGCCGAGTTCTGTCAGTGGAAAGAACCTTTTCAGCTGTCTGTTCAAAGCATTCGTGGATTTTTGTCAGCAATCTATAAGCTTGTCTGGCCACTGGATCTTTTCTTGCTTCCCTGATAAAACAGCATTTCCATTTAGCAACACACACTATGCCATCTTGGAATAAATAAACAATGAATTCATGGTTTGTAGATATGTTCGAATTCCCACCTGAAAATAGTCTCATCAACAACAGCATAAGTTCGATTCAGACGTTCTTGGATAGAGTTAATCTCCAGTTGGAGCTCCCTGGTGTCTCTTACGATCCGCTCTACATCAGCATCTTGTTTGCGGCTATTCTTTGTAATCTCTTTTATCCGCAAGACAAAAGATTCTCGTGATGCCACTTTAGGTTGATTTTCAAGTTCCCCCGATAATACAGAAAGTTCCTCTTCCCTGTAATGATGTATACAAAAATTGCACTGAATTATGACAGATGCACTTGAGGATCCAGATTGTATCATATATAAAAACCAATGTGATGCACTTGAGCATCATGAATTACCTCTTCCTAAGTTCTGCCGAAATAGATTCGATCTCCTTCACAATCTCTTTCTTTCTTTGAAGCTTTTCATTGGCCTCTGGTTTCATTGCACACAGAGCCTCTTCAAGATTTCTCCTTTTCTCTTCTAAAGGCAGTCTCAGGGCATTCCTGAATTAACAATCAATATAAACGTCAGAATTATTATCTATGGCGCTATAGTTTGAATGCATCTAAAAATTTCTGTACCATTCATGAGGGTCCAGTTTCATAAGATGATCTGTTCTTGTCTCCATCGAATCATTGAGTAGTTGGATATAGAAGTCTAAGGAATTCTGGTCGTCACATGCCACTGCAGCCTTCAGCAACTCACCCTCATCTAGACCATGCGCTGACTTCGAAATCTTGGCAATTAAATCCATAAGCATTTTTCGCTGGAAAACAAATTCCATTGATATCGTTATGAAATGAACGACAAAATAGTGATGCTAATCCAGTAAATGCAGGGACAAATGACGCACTTTTTAGTATCAAAACGTATAACAACCTCACCAACTTGATAAGTACTAAGAACCCCATCAGTAGTATATGATCATGAATTTAGTGCGTCCAAGTAAATGAAGAAACAAATCATATCAACAGAACTCACCTCAGATGAAAGCTCTTGAAGAGAAGCCGATTCCTGGTCATGCTTGTCAACATCTTCATCGGCTCCAAGAGCTACGGTTTTGTCCTTTCCAGCCACAATCCTTCCTTCACTGTTCGAGCCTTTGGCACCTGCTTCAGTTTTCTCAATCCTATCATTCTCATCATTTTTCATATTTCCCAGCATTCGTTTATTTTCATTGAACTCTCCCAACGGGGTACTTCCAGAATTTGCATTTGCGGATTCTGCTGCTTCAGTCTGCAGCCTCAAAAACTCAATCTCCGGTGGAACCTCTCTATTTTGATTCTCATTAAGGAACGTTTGCACTTGCGAAGAAGATTCAGATGAATCAGCTTCTGATACTGCTAACCTTCCCACTAAGAATCTCACCAACTTATACAAGTCCTCTTCCGAAGGATAAAGAAACTGCCTAACAAAAAGGCACAGAAACTCTTAGAAATCACACATAAAAAACACTACAAGAAGTACAAAAATTATGCAAGTTAAAATTTTGATAACTAATCTGTTTAATCACAGCTGCATTTGCATATCATTACAAGATTCTTCCTTTAAACAACAAAATCCAATCTTTCTCATTCATTACACCCATATAAAACATCACCAGAAAATAAAAACTCAAGAAATTAACGCATAGGTGGGGATAATTTCACGTAAATTCCATTAGGATTTGAGAAATTAAGGCAAATACTACATTAAGTTAAGAACATCATAGCTAGGCTGGCTGGCTACCTTGTGGAAGCTAATATCTCCGACAAAACCAAGACGTCTGAAGGCGGAGGCAAGGTCGGAGCAGAGCTTGAAACGATCGGCCATGGCATCTTCCGGTAAGGAGGCGGGAAACGACAGCGTTCCGTCAATGAGGCAGAGCGATTGGGAGCAAATGGAGAATAGCGAGGCCGGAGTGATGTCTCGGATCCCCGCCACGGACGGCGGGATCGGAATCCCAGAGCTACGGAGCGAATTGAGAAGAATCTCCTGCGAATCGTCCATGGTTTGCTCTGGTTCGTCACTGCAACACTCTAGCAAGAAGCTCGCTGTAGTAAATTAATGGGTAAATTACCAAAACTCCGATCATTGCCCAAATACCCTTGAAGTTTCAAACATTATCAAATTGATCTAGAAACTTTTTAAATATACTACTAAAACCCCTTCAATGTACATAAAAATTTCAAGTATATACCCTAGAGGGTATGTTTTGTAATTTGGATAAATTTTAAAGGGTATTTTATAATTTGGACAAAATTATGAGGGGAATTTTAGTAATTTATCCTAAATTAATTCTCCTCACTTGTGTATCCAAAGGCGCAATTTTAACTTGAAGAATGCATTCAAAGGCGGGAAACATTATGGGAAGGCGCCAACTGTTAGTGCACGCCTTCGTATTCCCAGTTTAAAGCCTTCCTTTTTTCTTTCTCTGCTGCATCATGAGTGCGTTTGGTGCGCGGGACTTGGATTGGGTGAATAGTAAGTTATTTTTTTCGAATAAAATTCATATCTTTGGTTCATAAACGAATTTGATCATTTAAGTTATTATATTCATTCTCGGATATGAAATGTCTCGTTCCATTATCAATCTCGTGCGCAAAACTCACCTATGTATTTGTATTGACTAGTTTCTAACTTCTAGAACTTATTCATATAGTGTAAGTTAAAAGGGTGTGAAATAACTGCAAGACTCCAAACCAGTCATCTATCTATAATCTAAATCTTCTTTCTAGTTAGCCATAAAATGTGTGTGTTACTCCTAACATACATTTTCCCTATTTATATACTAATCCAATGCCAGCTTGGTTTGTTGCTATATAGGAAGGGTTATGGTAATTGGTACATATGCTTTGGTTGATCCAAGATTAATCCTTTATATATATCTGTACATATAAATATACAAGAGGTGAATGATCATCCTCATTTGGCTTTGGAAGCCATGGAAATGGAGGCAAGAGGAAGGCAAGAACATCAGGGTGAGATTGAAGACTTATCACCTCCAACTGTAACCAATGGCTTTGGTCACACCATTGAGTTCATGCCTCAATCTTGCCAAAGAAACAGGAGCACCCGGATCGATATTCAGGATGATACTTCTTCAACTCCAAATCACGACCGCCCTTTGCCTATATACCTCAAGGTATGGTTTGATCATCATGTATTTCAATGAGAAATGAAGTTCTTTCATTCTGAATTGTCATCATCTTCTTGAATTTGGATGCAGTTTGCTGATGTGGAGTACAAGGTGAAGATTAGCCGGGCTTCGTCCAACGTTAATCCTGTCAAGACAGTTGTGTCAAAAGTAGTGTCCCAACTGAGCCTGGATCAAGATAGTCACAAGCAGATACTTAAGGGTATCACTGGAAGTGTTGGCCCTGGTGAATTGCTGGCCTTAATGGGGCCTTCTGGTAGTGGAAAGACTACTTTGTTAAAGGTAATCGGGGGAAGATTGCGCGAAAATGTTAAAGGATCTATCACCTACAATGACATTCAATATAGTCCTGCCCTTAAGAAGAGGTCAGCTAATCTCCTCTCTGTGCTGTTATATACAATATATGCCTCAAAGCTTGAGTTTTATGATGTTTCTTCCAATGACAGGATTGGTTTTGTGACACAAGATGATGTTCTTTTTCCACAACTGACAGTGGAGGAAACCTTAGTTTTCTCTGCTTTTTTAAGACTTCCAAGCAGCATGACTACAAATCAGAAGTATGAAAGAGTGGCTACTGTTGTCAGGGAATTAGGACTCGAAAGGTTTGTTTGAAAAACCGCATTACCTTATCTAGTTTGATGAACTACAGAGGACTTTTCACTGCAAGATTAGTTATTGATTGATCAGTTACACAATGCAGGTGTCGGCACACGCGAATAGGAGGCGGCTATGTGAAGGGCATTTCAGGAGGAGAAAGAAAAAGAACCAGCATAGGGTATGAAATACTTGTTGATCCCTCACTTCTGTTGCTTGATGAACCAACTTCTGGACTTGATTCCACCTCAGCAAACAAGATCCTTCAGGCACTTCAAGAACTTGCAAAGGTACCTTAATCAATTAGGCCTCTTTGAATATTTCCAAATTCTAAGTATGGTTTCTCCTCAAATTCAATTGTTTCAGCAAGAATGGTGAGTTCTAAAGGTCATTTTTGATTGATTTGTTCATATGTAGGGAGGGAGAACAATTGCAACCACAATCCACCAGCCTTCAAGCAGGATATTTCATATGTTTGACAAGGTTCTGTTAATAGCAGAAGGATATCCTCTCTACTATGGGAAGGCTCGTGAATCCATGGATTATTTTTCATCTTTGAGATTCCTCCCGGAGATGGCAATGAATCCGGCTGAATTCTTGCTTGAGTTGGCGGCTGGACAAGTGAATGACATCAGCATTCCTGAAGAATTATCTGCATCTCAAGGAAGTGATGAACATGCAAGGACTGTAATCATGGTGAACTTCTCATTCATTTTTTGTGTGTCATGTTAAAAATGTACTCTCTATCTTTCAGTTTTTTTTATAGTTTGTGTATTTTTTATGTAGTTTCTACACCAGAAATTCAAACTCGAGCTCGAGCCTAAAGAAAAGAGTGAGAACCATGAAATGTCAAAGACACCAGAGGCTCTTCAAGTAGCCATTCAGATCAGGAAGGAATGGACTATGACATGGTGGGATCAGTTTATGATATTGTTCAAGAGAACCTACAGGGAGAGATGCAGAGATTACTTCGACACGATACGCGTAGTGCAAGCTCTTCTCATTGCAATCTTGCTAGGCCTGCTATGGTGGAAATCCAACTATAACACAGAAGCACACCTAAGAGACCAGGCAATATATAGTAACAACCACAATATGTTAATTAATTTTTCATTGGATTGAAAAAAAAAAAAAAAAAAAAAAAAACATAACATTTCCTCTTGCTTGCAGATTGGTTTGTTGTACTACATCTGCATCTTCTGGACTTCTTCATCATTGTTCGGGGCTGTATTCGTGTTTCCATTCGAGAAGATCTTCCTGGTGAAGGAAAGGAAAGCAGATATGTACAGATTAAGTGTGTACTATGTTTCCAGCACATTATGTGACACAGTGGCACATCTCTTGTACCCCTCTTTCTTCATGTCCATTCTGTACTTCATGGCTGGCTTCAAAAGAACAATTGAATGCTTCTTCAAGACTGTTTCTACAGTTCTCCTTATCGCTCTCGCAAGCCAAGTAAGTTAGAAAACAGTATTTTCATCAATTTTGTTCATCAATGGACTATAACTACATGTTTTCTTGTTTTAGGGAGCTGGTGAGCTTTTTGGAGCTGCAGTTTTGTGTATGAAAAGGGCAAGCATGGTTGCTTCTTTGCTATTCATGTTGTTTCTTCTCACTGGAGGCTATTACATTCAGGTATCAAAATCCCAGAAAAAAAAAAAAAAGAAAAAGATATCAGATCTTCTGTATACCCTACCCCTATCTTCCCTGCCTACCTTCTCACAACGTGTTTGATTGATTTGCAGCACATACCGAAGTTCATGCGATGGTTGAAGTATATGTCCTTCATGTACCATGGATTTAGGCTTCTATTGAAATCTCAGTACTCAGGAGATGAAGTGTATGAGTGTGAGAGCAAAGTTGGATGCAAGAAACTGCAGAGTTCTCCTTCATTTGACACAGTGAGATTGGATGGTGGCCTTGAAGAAGTTTGGGTTCTGCTGGCTATGGCTTTAGCTTACAGAATCTGTGCTTATTTTTGCCTCCTCAAAAAAATCAATGCTGCCCGTTTCTGATCGAAGTTCAACAAATTGATTCCTTGAATAAATTGAACCAACATTTCTGAATAAGAAGCTTTATTTTCGTGTACCACTTATCATGTATCAACTGTGTACTATAATCTCAAAACATAGGTGTTTTAAAAGCAAAATGAATTTAGACAAACGTGTTTTAAGCTTTTGGTATACAAATTGGTGAAGTGTAAGTGATACATAACATCTAAACTCGTTTGCTAAATTACGCATGCTATAAGATTCAAAAGATGTATATTATTAAGTTATGATACATTATTTGTACGCCATAGACATACGGATGATATGAAATGGAGTGTGTTTGTGGGACTAGGTTGAAAAGTGACAACTTTACTTGGAAAAGACACGTATTTTTAAGTTATGATACACGAGTTTCACATGTAACTTGAAATAAAGTGTATTTGTGGGATTAGTTGCGGAAACTTTACTTGAATGAACATATACTTTTGAGTTGTAATACACGGGTTTTCACAGATAATATGTAGGAAAGTGTATTTGTGGGACTAGCCGTTAAAACTTTATCTAAAAGAACACGTATTTTTGAGTTGTGATACATAGATTTCACATATTCCCTTTGAAATAAAGTGTATTGTGGGACTAGTTGTTGAAACTTTATCTAAAATAACACGTACTTTTGAGTTGCCATACACGGGTTTCACATATGAGGCATACTAAACGCAGTAATCGTTTTACTATTTGCAGTAACATTCTCCTGTGAAAAGACAAAAATGCTCCTGGCCAAAAAGAAGAAAATCGGGTACTGTTCACCCGTGCGTGAATAGTACCCGGATAAAAAAAATTGAAGAAATACCGCCGGCCGCCGGCGGTATTTTCCCGGAATTCCGTCCTGGGAGACAGTCTCCCCGGCCGAAATGTTGCAGAAACAGAAAAAAACGTCCGGATAATCGCAGATCCGGGAAAAAATCCCCCGAATGGGTTTTTTTTCCCGAAAATTATAATGAAGGGGTATATAGAGAATTTATGCAAACTAATTTAAAGTAAAAAAATAAATATAGTGTTTACTTATAGTGTAATATGGATCGTACTCGGGTAATTCGGACTTTTTACAGGAGAATGTTACTGCGTTTAGTAAAACGGTTACGGAAAGACCGGCAGTATTTCTTCAATTTTTTTTCTAACCGGGTACTGTTCACGCACGTTGAGCAGTACCCGGTTTTCTTCTTTTTCCTTTTTATTTTAGGTCGGGGCATTTTTGTATTTTTATAAGAGAATGTTACTGCGAATAGTAAAACGGTTACTGCGTATATCAATTTCGTTCACATATAATTCGAAATAAAGTGTAGTAGGTACTGTTCACGCACGTTGAACAGTACCCGATTTTCTTCTTTTTCTTTTTTATTTTAGGTCAGTGACATTTTTGTATTTTTATAAGAAAATATTATTGTGAATAGTAAAACGGTTACTGCGTATAACAATTTCGTTCACATATAATTCGAATTTCGTTCACATATAATTCGAAATAAAGTGTAGTAGTTTTTAGGGGGCACAGCCGACAGATACATATAGATTCGTCGAGGGAGAATAACCCACCAAGCACTCCGACTCCTACGCTCCATCATCCTTGTTTTTCACTTTAATAGCGCAGCGTATAATTTCTTACAGAGTCAAACTTACAGCACTTCCCAGCTATCCATTAATGGCTTCCCTCATTTCTCGGAACTTTCCTATTTTGATGGCAGCAAAGAGGGCATAGATGTCACCCCCCACCTCTTTACATTTCCGCTTTCATCTTCTTCATCCCACATGCTTCTTAAAACCCCCAATCATTAGCTGCATCTTTACTTAATTCCTTCGGTTTTTTTTACTGCGGAGTACTGTTCAGTTCATAATTGATTAAATTTTACACAGAAAACATCTGAACATGGCCGGCTCCTCAGTTAAAAACTAAAAAAAAAAAAAAAAAAAAACTCAGGAAAACCCTCCTCGTATTGAATGAAGTCAAGTGGTCCTTCTTTCTGAACTCTGAACCACAGAGTCCCAGTATTATTATCAATTAGAAAATTTTGACTGCGGGAACATTCCTCTGAACTCCCCAAGTTCTCAAGAATCCATTCCAGGCAGACTATTTTCTGTAAAGGTGAGTGCTTTCCCTCTCTTCTGATCTTCAGGAAGAAGAGAGAATTGATGGAGCTTGTACCCTATTCCGACCCGCAATCAGAATCAAGTACCTCGAATCTACCATGGCAGGAAATGTTCAGATCAGCTTCAATTCGGAAACCCGACCCATTGAATTCAACCGCGAACCAGGAGCCGTCGGGCTCAGCTTCTACTACTACTACCAGCGCCGCCGCCACCGCCGGAGAAAATCCCAATTCTAATTCGAATAGCGAGCCTTCCCTCTCGAGGGACCCACAGGTACGCCTCGCTCTGTATATAGCCATGGCCCATGCTGGCCTGGCATTGACAATGTTCATTCTTTATGCTGTGTATAAATTGCTGGAACAGTATTTAAGGCCTATGGCTTGGGCTGTGCTTTGTTCAATCCCTTTGAGGGGAATTCAGGAGACCCTTGTTGAGTTCTGGTCTGAACCCCTCCAATTAGGCCTTACCGAGACTATTTTGGCTGTCCCTGTTGCTATTTTTAGGATCTTTGTTGGTACCCTTGTTGAGATGAAAGATTTGATTTTGGGGATTGTTCGGAGGAAAAAGAAAGTTAATGTTGTTAGGCGTCATAGAAGTGCATTTTATAAGTTATTAAGGTGGCTGGTTTCCTTTTGTGTGTTTATAATGGCTTATGAGCAAATTGGTGGGATTGGCTCCACAGCTTTGCTTGCATTGGGCTTCATGTTTACTGCTTCTGGTGTGGAGTCATCTATGAAAGCAGTGACATCCTTCAGGACTCAGAGTTTTCGCCGTAGTGCAACGACTGCGTTTTTCACTAAAGGGATATTGAGGAGATTGAAAACTATTGTGGCCATTGGATTGATTGTTGGAATGGGGGTTGGTTCTTTGTCTGGTGTGATTTTCTTCTCTTACAAGATTGGAGTGGAGGGGAAAGACGCGGTTATCGCGTTGAAATCCCATGTGGAGGAGAGCAATTATGCTGAGAAAATGGGTGTGAGACAATGGATGGATGAAAATGATGTGCCAGGAATGGTGGATAAATATACTACCACATTCTATGAAACTGTGTCTGACCAGATTGACAGTTTGGCAATGCAGTATAATATGACCCAATTTGTTACAGAGTTGAAGCAATATTTGATAAACAAACCAGGGAACTATTCTGATACATCCACAGCCCTGAGTAGCCCTTCTCCACATGTTGTGAAAATCTTGAGTCTGAAAAAGAGGATCAAGAATCAGGAATGGGGTACAATATACACAGAAGTGGTTGCACTTTTTAAGGAAGTGCTGATTAGCAGAGAAGATTTAGTTGAGAAGGCGAAAGCATTCGCCCTTCAAAGTGTTGATCTTGTGCAGAAGGTATTGATTAGTAGTACATCCGTCATTGGTGGAAGCGCGAAGGTGGTATTGGTAATCGGGAACTCCATAGTCTCTGGAGCTGCTGGTCTCTTGTACTTTATATCTCAGTCCATGGTTTTCTTCTGGGTTTTATACTATCTCATCACATCAGAATCGGGCGCCGTAACAGAACAAGTAATGTGCATGATTCCCATCTCACAGTCAGCAAGGACAAGATGTGTGGAGGTTCTTGATAAAGCTATCTCAGGGGTCCTTTTGGCAACAGCTGAAATTGCAGTGTTCCAAGGATGCTTGACTTGGCTCTTGTTTAGATTCTGTTCCATACATTTCTTGTACATGTCAACTATCCTTGCTTTCATTAGCCCTTTGTTCCCGATTTTCCCATCGTGGCTTTCAACAATTCCAGCAGCTGTTCAATTGCTGTTGGAAGGAAGATACATAGTGGCTATCTGTATCTCCATTGTTCATCTTGTTCTTCTGGATTACGGTACATCTGAAATTCTAGAGGATATCCCCGGCCACAGTGCATATCTTACTGGACTCAGCATCATCGGTGGAATGACGCTGTTTTCGTCTGCAATTGAGGTAATTAACTTCATTCTCTTCTTGAGATTTCCTTGTGTATTCTTTCTGAGAAACAACTTATGGTCATTCTTAGCATTTGAAATGAACATTGCTTCTAAGGGACTGTTTTGCGATTATGCAGGGAGCAATCATGGGGCCATTGATAACTACAGTTGTTATTGCTCTTAAAGATTTGTATGTACAATTTGTCTTTGATAAACCAAAGGAGGATTGATAGCTAGGAGGCACTTTTGAGCAATTGGGATTTCCTCAGCATTCTGGCTTTCTTCTCCATTGTTGTTCATGTCCACTTTCTGAATTGAGCTTTGTGTAAAATTGGAAGTCAAGTTTTATGTATTTTCAGTGTATTGTTGTGAGGAAAATGTACATAGGTTTTCACAAAACCTGTTTGTTGATTCTTGTAGTGGAGGTTTGAGATGTTACTCTCCGTCTCTTCGGAGACATCCGATAAAATTGGAATGATACAGAGATGTTACTTTTCCTTGTGCTACTCTACTCTTATGCTGTCTAGCTTCTTTCTCTTTCTCAATTGACTAATGCATAAGTATAAGCAATTTCAAACCAAAGAAAGCATACAAAACATAAGTTAAAACATAAGAATTCAAGACGGCCAAGAGTACAAGAGAAATATACAATGGTGGGGCTTCAAAAGGAAACAATATTTTGGGGAAAGAAAAACCACATTCGTTACGGAATTATCGGTAAGTTTAGAGGACAAGCAATACGCACAGATGAACCCAACAGGATCTTTTTGAGTTCTTCATTAGTAGAGGTGGTACTACAGAAGTCTCAACTGCTGCAGACTTGGAAAACAATCACTTCATATACTTTTGGAGGAATTTTCTGTGGAAGTCATTCCTGATTGTGTCATTGATGAACCGCTTGGCTGTCTTAACTTCGCCTCGAGCCTGATTCTTGAAGACCACATCATCATCCCACCTGGACAACAAGCACATAGTAACTTAAGTATATCTAAGGCATGAAGAAAAATGTATATCAAAAGTGAAACATTTGATGACAACAAACCTTCTCTTCACATTGAAGGATGTTGGATTATTTAGCAGAGGGTTTCCCTTCAACAACTCAGCTTCTTTAGCTTTAAGTTCTTCTTCTTGCATTTGTCGTTCCTGCCAGATGCATAGCATACACACAGTATAATCAGCAATATGAAATAATTTGGTACCCATAACCATAACACATTAAAAGGTCCAACAGATGAATTGTAGAAGCGACGGAGAATGTGATATATGTCAGCTCAATTAGCATAATACTGGGAGAGGTATTATTAGATGGTTTTAACCTCAGCAGAAAGGACCCAGGATGGTACAGTTCCTCACACATGGCAATGCAAGCACAATACATATCACCATGCAAAAAGGAGTAAAAACAGGAGAAGGAAAAGAAACCAAAACAACCATTAATATATGATGCAAGAGCTTACTTTCCGAAGTTTCTCCTCTGTTCTCTCCTTTTTAATCAGTTCAAGCTCAGCTAAAAGAGCTTCTGTGTCATCCTCATCATCATCATCATCGTCATCATCATCACTACAATAGGATAAATAGTAAGTGAACATGCCTTGATAAGGACATTAGAGTAAGTCCCAGGAAATTGTTAGAATTAACAAAATGTTGGCTCAAACACATTAGTAATAAGAATATACAAGGCCAGTAAATAGGAAACCATTAAAAGGTTTGAAAGATAGGAGGAATGGGGCAGAAAGAAGTATCAACTAAAACAGAAAAATAAACAAAGGAACCACCATCGGATATATAAGAACAAAATAGCATATGGCAGGATCAGGACATTCAGAAATCCCCTAAGACTTGCATAAATATGTTGGGAGTAAGATTCTTGACACTAATACCAACCTCTCATTGCTGCCTTTGACATCCACTTCATCGTCAGCATCAACATTGCGAGGAGCAATACGGTCTTCAGCTTCTCTCCTAGGCCCTGAAAGTGAAATTACGAAAAAGTTTTGAGAAATGTACTAAAAACATCATTCTTAATGTAAGCACACTCATTAGCCAAAGAAATAGCAGCTACCTTCCAAGAGAAGATGATGACTCCCCTTGCGGCGATCTTTCTCATCTGCAATAAAAAAAAAAAGGGCAAGAACCAATTTCGTAAATACTGACAGCCCTCCAGTGCAACAACAATAAAGATATGAAACATAACGAATCCATGCATCTGTGTTCACTACTCATAATTTAACACTTACCTTTTGAGAAGTGCCTGCGCTCACGCTCCTCCAATTCCTCTCGGAGATTCCTCCTCTGAAGCTCATCCTGGGTATCTTGTCCCTCCCTCCTGAAACAGCAGATGCAAATGAGAATGAGAAATTGTAAATTGACATCAGAATAGTGGTTAAATGGTCAACAATTGCAGCTATCCAGCAAAAGGGGGATGAAAGGAGAAATCACTAATGGCATAAGAGAGGATGTGACTCCCAAAAGCTGAGCTCTAATCCTCCATATGAAATAAGAACTTAGTACAACTACAGGCACCTTTATAGAAACTCCTAGCAAGATCACTAACAAGCTAACTGTAACAGGATCAGCATAACTCAAATCTCCTACATCAATTCCAATTGCATTGAACGCTCAATTACAAAGCGGGAAGAAAGGAAAGCTCTAATCACAAACAGATGCGTAGCACTCTCTCTATACAATATAAGAAGCATTAAAGTTTCAAGTTTTGGTCAACATAGATTACGCAATCATCCTTCCAGTCCGTATAAACACCAAGCTTAACTAAAACAACAACTTTATCCCAGGTTCTACAAAGTAGCAGCTATTCTTTTTAAGCTCTCCAATCCATATTTCACCCCTAGCATTCCAGGAAATTCCCAAAAAATCGTAGAACTCCGAAATACCTCAAGGAACAAGATATTATAAATAAAATAAAAATCAAGAAATTCAAATGTAACAAAGTTATTACCTGGGTTTTAAGGTAGTGTGAGCAGCGATGTCCCTTGAAGAATACTTCTGAGATGGGCCGAAGATTCGAGTGCCCCCTTGCTCGTTTCCTCCTTTAGCCGGCGCCCATGTTGGTCTTGCCGCCGTCGTCATCTTTACTAATCGTCCTCAACTACAATCAATCGAGCAAAGCTCCCTTGACACAATCAGAACTGAAATCCAAATTCACAGCCCAAAATTAAAATGGAATGGCCTGAAAAAAAATAGAGAAATTACGGGGATCAATAGACAACAATTCTGAAATCGATACGGAAACGTACTCAGGAATTGAACGAAGAAGAATAATTAGTTAGGGCTAATACCCGGAAGCTTGTTTGTGAATTTGGGGATGAATCGATCGTTGAAGAAGCTGTTTTGAAGTACTATCTATATACCTTTTTAAGCCGACGTCGTATGTGGGCTGCTACATCTTGGGCCTATTGGGCCTTGGCGGCTGTCAAGAACATAGGGGCTCATTGGTAATTTCAGCCCCATGTGTACTATAAAATCGGAATTGAGCGGGTAGATTTTGAAAGGCGGTTGTAATTGATGTTCTCCCCCTTCCAATTCTGTTCTTCCTCAATTCCTATTTGAATTCACGAATTAGGGTTAAACCTGTCGCCTCCCTTCCAATCGTCCATAACCTAAAATGGCGGCGGAGAACACTCTTACCGGTGACCGTAAACGTAAAATTGCCCTCCCAGTGTACATGGAATTGGAATTGGCGAAGTCTGCCTTAGAAGCTTCAACCTGCGGCTGATGAACTTCGACGTTCAGATGTCGTGTTCTGTAAGACGGAGCGCGATGTTAGCTGTATTAACAGATTTGTGTTACTACATCCTTCTTGGGAGGTTTCAATTGAATGCGGAACCGAGGTTGCGCTCAGATCGGCTAAAACTCACCTACCAGGGAAAGTAGTTGTTGGGATGAAGATAAATCCTGCATCCGCAACGAAGTCAAACTAGGCTCTAAGGAAGGCGATACCTAAATTGGTTGAGTTTCAATCAATGGTTGTCTTCTTTGCTGGTTGCAATGAGGTATGCTTGAAAAGTCCGGAGGATCTCGACGCCATGGTTTATATCTGCAGGCTCATGCCTAATTACCTGACTCTGAGGTGTTCGCCAAATTTGCTGAATGAAGAGGAAAATTCTCCTCTGAGTTGCTTTCTGCATCCCGACTGCCGGGTGGGGCGCGGCGAGGCCTGAGGTTGGGGAAAGGTTGGAGAAACTATATGATCGGGTAGTCACCACGGTTCAACCACGAGTTACGGTTCTAGAACCGCCGAACCGGAACCTTGGGGAATGGTTCTTGAACCACCAGTTCTGGTTCGATCACGGTTCCAATTCCGATTCCATTTTAATTGAAGCAATTTTAATTCAATAATTAGTTTATATTTATATATTTTTTAATTTAATTTAATGTTTACTTATATTAATAATAATAATATACGTAATGTAAATTATACCATGAGTTTATATATTATTATAATATATGTAATATAAAATAATTATATTATATAATTACGAATTTTAAACATAAATAAACTTATAATATAATATTAATAATAAGAAAAATATAACAAAATATAAGTTCTATATAATTTTTAGTACTTTAAGTAAAGAACCGCCGGTTCCCGATTCTTTCTGGTTCTAGAACCGTCGATTTCTGGTTCTTCCAAAGGTGGAACCGAAACCGAAACCTCCTCAGGTGGGCCAAGGTTTCGGTTCCGGATCCAAAACTGCCAGTCCGGTTATTCGAACTAGAACCATGGTCATCCCTATGATCGGGTATACATATACATAGTTAGTACTAAGTGGTGTTTGGATATTGATTTGTGCTTAGGTTTAGTGTTATTTTCGTTTTCGTGTGGAAATGTTGAACACCTCCATGTTAATTGTGCTTAATGAGTTCTGCCAATTTCATGTCCATTCTCTGTTGATCATCTCTTTGAACAATCTTGAAAGATGAAGGAATTGGTACCAATGATCTTACCAAACCCTCCATCTTTATATTCTATAATAACTTTTTATATTTTGATTAAGCATTTTTATATTTAAAAAGATAGTGCATGGATATATAGTTCTTGCTGTTTTCCATGTATTATATTATTGGTAAATGATAATGATGTAAATTTATTGTAAAGTGTAAGTACACGTGAAATAAGAAATGATGATATTACGATATAAGTGATGTTTGTGAATTGTAACGGATAATGGCACCGTCCACCATTTTAATTTGTCAATCGTTTTGGACACTTTCATCGTCATTTATATATTTTATTTTATAAAAATAAAAAATAAATAAATGGCATGCATTCCATGTGACGGGTACAAATTAAGTAGTTATCACCAATACCCTTGGATACTCTCTCGAGTCTTAAGTGCCTTATTTTTAAATGGGAAATGATGTTCGCTTGTTTCTTTTCTTTTGAATCAAAGCACACTTCTTCTTTTTTTAATTATTATTTTGATTCTCTATTTTTGACAATACACAATTTACTAATATAGAAGGAGAGAACTATACAAATGCAAGGACTTTTAATAGTTTTGTTTCAAGTTACTCTGTCTCTTCGTCCCACTCAAAAGTCCGTTTTAAAATGTGTATAACTTATTATGGGTTGTTAGGTACAACACCTAAAATAAGTAATTTATCACTATATTTTTCACTTATATTTTTACTTTAAAAGTAGAGTTAGTTATGAACGACACATTGTTAGAGTATGTAATGTAAATAAATTCAAAGTGAACTTTTTAAATGGGACAAGATTTTTTTTTTTTTTTGAAAGTGAACTCTTTAAGTGGAACGAATAAAGTATGTTTTAAAACTTAAAAAATAATTGTACTACTGAACCCCTCTAATTATAACATGAAGTATGTGTTTTCAAAACTACACTATTTGAAACGAACATTTAATATGATAAACAAAATAAATTCTCTATATTATACAAGGAATGAATAGAAATAAATTCCCATAAATATGAGATGTTAACTCTCAAATAAGTCGATAATTAGAAACGAGCCAGTATCTCACTAATTGTGATGTGTAGAGGGTTACCCAAAATATTAGGGTTTGATTCCAATTTCTGTTAATTTAAATTACAGGTTGGATGGTAAAGTAATAGTGTTGAATTCATTTAATATTTTATAGATAGTTTATACATTTCCAACACAAAAATAATACTCCTTCTATCCCACTCAAATAGTCTATTTTCAAGGAAAATTTTTTGTCCTATTTAAAAAGTTTCATTTTGAATTTATTTACATTACATACTTTTACTAATATAACAATGTGTGGTTCACAATTAACCCTTACTTCTAAAGTAAGGATATAAGTGAAAAATATAGTGGTAAATTATTTAATTTAGGTATTGTACCTCACAATTTATAATAAATTGTATATATTTCAAAGTAAACTATTTGAGTGAGACGGAGGGAGTAATAAAAGCCACATGTAACAATGTTCTCTACAAGTATAAGCAATTGTCTACATCAAAAGGGTAGACATAAAGTAGTCTAACAAGTCATTACTAATTCCTTGATAAACTTGGTTTCCTCCCAAATTCCAATCTCAAAGACGTCATTCCAATTGTAGGCCCTCTTATCAATAACTCCATCGCCACAAAATTCCAAAAATTAATAAATATTCCAATCCGACCCATATAAAAATGAAAATATATTGTTCAATAACATAATATTAATAATTATATTATAAAAATATAATTAATTTATATAAAAAAAGGTCACGATAAATAGTTAAGGAGTTCGATTTATCTCACCTAAAGAGTTCGATTTAAATTTGTATATAAAACGTAGATACTAATACGTCAGATGTTATTCGTGGAGAGAATCCAAGTGAAAACTGAAAAGCCCAGAAGAAGCAAAGGCAGGATCTTTCTGGTTGAATTAGGTGGCCATTGGCCAACCAATCCGCCATGGCCCTGTGCCCGCCAAGAATTCAAACTGCTTACCGAAGTAAAATTCCGATTACTTTAATGCGTTTGATTAACGTGGGAACAAATCAAAATCAAAATCAAACGTTAACGTCACAGAAAACGTAATATCTTTATCTTAAATCACCCAGAATATTAATTGGCACCCAAATTATTATTGAGTTGCAGAGAAAAAGGAAAGCATTTCATCTTTTGCTTAGGGATTAAACAATATTCTCGGAGGGACGTTAGGCCAACGGTTATGGTTGCAACGCCTCTGTTTCACTTGGAATCTAAGCAACTCTGTTTGATTCTTGGTCGCCATCTTCAACCCAATCTCCCACCTTCCCTTCCTTTTCTTTCTGTTGCTCCGTCCCTTTTAATTTCAGCCTTCCAAGAAATGATCTTTTGTAGTTTCCCCTGCAGAAAATCGTTTGTTTCTTCAAGAATTTTGAGCTCAGAGCCCCAATTTTAGCTAATTTCTCGGCATGAATTCTCGTTATTTCTTTACGCCGGAGCTGGTGTGTAACTCCGGCTTCGCCGATGCGATTTCGACTGTTTCTCCGTTAGGGGAAGATCATCATAGAATGGTTGTTGGTATGATGAGAACCCGGCCGTCTTCTCGAGCTCTTCCTCCTTCGTCTTTCTTGATAAGAATGGCGATGAAGGTTTCGAGATCGAGGTTGTTCGGGTTTTTGAGGAGGGTTTTCCATTATCAGAATGGACCGAGGTCGGACGTTGCTTCCAATCCGTTCAACTCCGGGAGTTGGATAGTGACGGAGTTTGTGGTTTTGGCTGTTCAGATAGTTATGATTTTGTATACTTTGGCGCTTTCTAAAGGGGAAAAGCCGGTTTGGCCGATGAGGATTTGGGTCGCCGGCTATGGGTTTGGATGCTTGCTTAGTTTGATGCAACTTTTCTGGCGATATCACCTGCTTAATCTGTCTCAATCCCATGGAGAAAGTTCGAGTTCGGATGTTGAACAGCAGAGAGGCCATGATGAATCAAGGTTAGCACAATCAAAGTCAAAGTCGTCACATATGAATAGTTTTGTTTATAATAATAAAAATAATATTAGAAACGAAATTATTTTAGTGACACGGATAAGTATATAGTATTTGTTAATTAATAGTTTTTTTTCTCCTTACCAATAATTATGTTTCTTTTTTAGGCTTGGAATGAGGATCTTGTTGGATCAATGAGATTCCAATTGCTTATTTTAGAAAGTTAGGGAAGAGGAAATATGGTATATTTCTGTTATATTCTGCTACAACATCTTAGCATCATTATGAAACAGACAAAAATAGTGTGTTTAAATTATTCTATTTTATCTATCTATCCATAAATCATCCGTTTGACTAAGAAACGTTATGTTATATTACTAATTTTGGCAGGTGATATGTTATATGCATGCTCGACCTGATATGTGTGTTTTTTTGCATTTGATCAGGTACTTGCAATCCATCAACAAATACAGGACTTATCTTGAACTCTTCTTTGCAATTTGGTTCGTGATGGGGAATGTCTGGGTGTTTGATTCCCGATTCGGGTCATTCCGGCGCGCTCCAAAGCTTCATATCCTCTGCATTTCTCTGCTTGCCTGGAATGCCATCAGTTACTCTTTCCCCTTCATTCTGTTCGTGTTGCTATGCTGCTGCGTCCCACTCGTTAGTACACTCCTAGGTTACAACATGAACATGGGATCCGTCGAACGAGGGGCGTCCGATGAGCAATTGTGTAAGCTTCCGAGCTGGAAGTTCAAGGAATGTGTCAACAATCCAGATGTTGGAAAAACAGCCCTGCAGCTCCAATGCAGTAAAGAAAATCCTGTAAGTTCTTGACAATGTTATTAGAACTCGTTTAACCCGGGAACCATTTAATTCAATCCAACTAGTTAAAATGACAGGCGGGTTTATAATTTGTTTCTTTGAATTGACTTGATGAAATTGAAATGTACAGGAATGCTGCATTTGCTTAGCAAAATACAAAGAGAAGGATGAAATAAGGCAATTGCCATGCTCCCACATCTTTCACCTCAAGTGCGTGGATCAATGGCTCAAGATAATTTCTTGCTGTCCTCTTTGTAAGCAAGAATTAGAGAGATAGAGAAGGAAGGACATAAAGAAGGAAGAACAACGACTATACTTATTTTTTGTGCACGATATCAATAATTTACAGGAGAAAAAAGAGTGTTCATTGTGTTTTTCACTAGAGTTTAATTGCGGAAAACCACTCTTAGAATTTCCTCAGTTGATTACGAAAAATAAAAGTTTAGGGTACAATTTGCGATCGAGGAAAACTTCGAGATGGTTTTTTGCAATTAACTATTTTTCAATATTGACTTCTACCAACCATACCAGAGCACCTTTTTTTTGTGTATGATTAGTGCTCATGATTAATACCTTATGGAAGAGCTGCATGTGCATAGGGATACCTTCTTGAAGTGGAGATGAAAAGGAAACCACATTTTGTGGGACAATTTGGAATATTGCTTCCACTTAATGGTCCTTTCTTTTTTTTTTTTTTTTTTTATTTTTTGCCGTGTATTAAAACGATACATTATACATCTAAGGTATATATTGTAACTAATAACCTTTTTCGGATTGATACAGCCTTTTGATTTTTTATACATAGTAAATGGTGTATATGTATTGTTTAAGTCCAAGTTACTCATTCTCAACGTGATATATTTGTAATGTACAAGTGCAAATCCTTAATGTGTTGCTCAAGTTTTGATTTTTTTAGATTGAGAGGAGAATAGAAAATATATGAAATTGGAATATGAATTCCAAAGGTCAAAAAACTACTATTATGTAAGTTTGTAACATAAGGTCACGAGTTGTGAATTTGTATGTATTATACTGCATGTTTGTAATGTTTGAAGTTAATTGCTTATGTTTCAAATTGAGGTGTATATATTTATACTAATATTTTATTATTATCAACAATTTTTTAAAAACTTATACTTATTTTTATACATTTTAAATTAAATTAACTCTTCCCTATAAGCCATGTACGTTAGAAGTAAACTTTCTTATACCCAAAAAATACTTTCTTTTGGAAATAAAACAATGTACATTAGAAGTAAACTTTCTTATACCCAAAAAAAACTTTCTTTTGGAAATAAAACAATGTACATTAGAAGTAAAAATGTCTTTCTTTTTTTCCTTTTTTAACAGGAGGTAAAAAATATTACATTAGAATGGAAAACGAGATTAAAAAATGCAGAATGTCAAAAAAAATAAAAATGCAGAAGGTAATGGGCCTAAAATGACAATCTCAGAAAACCGAATGTTCTTTCTATTTGGCCCAAATTTTTACTTTTGGGCTTGTAGGATAAATCACACAATCGCCAACGTTATTTCATTCACACTTCCGTTTTTCCTAGAAATTTCAAAATGGGGAAACAGCGGGAGAAGAAATCGGCGACCGGTGGCGAAGGAGAGTCGACGGAGTAGGTGGCCATGTAGAAGCGACGGAGAGGAGATTTGTGGATCGTAGGCGATTGCGAACCAATTCTGCCATCTGCGACTAGGTATTTATCCTCCAATTCTGCGATCTCCGACTAGATATTTATCCCCTCTTAAAAATTAGGGTTTCAATTCGCGCAAAATTCGCGATGAATTAATTAGTGACTTCGGAGAAAAAAATTGCAGTGATCTTGTTACATAGTCTTCGCGTGATGGTTAAGTAACCTAACCTCTCTCACCTGCGTCTGTTCTTTAATTTTCAAAGTAGAATAGTATTAACTTGTGGTAACTCGGTAGATTTTGATTTTTTCCCTCTTTGGAACTGTCTAGGTTTTGTGCACTGAACCATTTCAAGATCACAGTGCTGTGGATGTTCTTAATAGGCTTACTGAGTTAGTGATTCTGAGATTTCTAGGTTTACATGATTCTCAAAGCAATAGGTAATGTATAGAGTAGAAGAGTGAGTCATAGATACTATTTTTGTTTCTCTGTACTATTTGCTTCCATTATGACTTGTAGCTGTTTATATTAGTTTCATAAACCTGTGTCTTCCACTTCTGTTAACAAACATGAAACAATCTGTATATTTGTTTGGAGTACTTGTTCTAGCTCAATTTTTTGTTCTCTATGCTTCAATTTATGCCCCTGTAAGGAGTACCACGCTGGATATTGTTTAAAAAAATTGTCATACTGACATGAACAAAACCAGTTAACATAATCTTACTGTGGTTTAAGGTTCCTTACAAGTTCTTTCATTGTTGCTCATTTTGGCTGTGGTAAGAAAACTGTATGACGGTTAAAGGTATTTCCATTTAAATTCTAATCCATAAAACTGATGGGATTGAGCATCAGAATCTGAAACTTTTAAGAACATGTATGTATGCAGAAAATTATCTCGGTCGATGTTAAATCTTTGTTGCATCAAGTGGAATTCATGTTTTTAATATTTAGCAACATAAGAACTATGTGTTTGAGGTAAAGAACTGGATTGAGTCAATCTAAGGACTCGACACTTTCAAGTTTTGTACTTTGACCTCATGAAAACCTTGTCTAAAAAGCATCTTAAGTTCATTGAAAAATCAAGGTATGCTTAGCTACATAATTTTGAATTTTAGGTAGTCAATTTCCCTGTTCTAATTTGATTTATTATATTAATCATGGTCCAACTCACATTTGCAGATTATTATCTATTTTAATTAGATAGACTCACACTGCAGATGGGTGTTATCTGGTAGAAAAGTCTCATTTCCTAAAGGAAACATTCTCATATTTCCTAATTAGGTTAGGATATCAGCTCTTCAAAATTCTTTATATTGACAAACTTGTAATGACTGGATTCAGGTTATAAAAATGGAAGATAGTATGCAAGTCGGAAACTTTTCTCCAACTCGACCTAAATGGAGAAAAATTGCATATGGAGGGATGCAGCCTGGGTTTGAGGACAATCACACTGATGAGTCCTTTTTGGAAGATATGATTATGAATGCCAATTTGGTTAGAAGGGACCTGCTAAAAGTGATGCTTGATTCAGTTTCCATCTCTCAGTATATTTGCATTGTTGCTCTTGTGGTTTTGGTTTGGATCTACACACTTAGATCTACTTTGGGTGAAGATTCTCTCTTGCTTCTTGATGTTAGCATTCTTGGATCGGGTTTTTTAATTCTCATATTGACTGCAGAAATGCTCTCTTTTAACCTTCTTCTTAGTTACTTAGGCAAAATCTCCTTCTTTATCACCGGTTTGTTTCTCTTGTCTCCAATTTACCACACACTCACCCGCTCCATAAGTTCAGATACCATTTGGGCTCTAACTTCAGCACTCGTCATACTCCATCTCTTCTTGCATAACTACTCTGGATCAACGGTGAAAGCACCGGGGACATCTGAAAATGCAACCTTTACAAGCAACATCTCTCTAAATGCTTCCATTGTGGCGTCAGTTTTGATTTCTTCTCGCCTTCCATCAAGACTTCTTGTGTTTGCCATCATGCTCTTCTCCTTGCAAGTTTTCCTCTTTGCTCCGCTAGTTACGTATTGCGTGAGGAAGTATTCGTTTCGGTTGCATCTCTTTCTCTCCTTTGCTTTAATATGTGTGACATTGATTCTTGTTTACAGTTTCCACAGGTTGCTTTTCATGTTGCTGTTTATCATGTTGGCTTTAGTTAACGTGATATGCCCTTATTGGCTGATAAGAATTCAGGAGTACAAGTTTGAGATAAATGGTCCTTGGGATGAAGCTAAACTCTGTTTTAATGTTACTGAATAGTATTTTGATAAAGCTTGTTGGGATCAATGGTCCTGCTCACAAATCACCATGTAGTTGAACCCAGAGCTCATGGTCCAAGATTCAATTAAAACCAACACCAACCCACAGCTCTAAGCCTACAAATACTGGAGTGTGGTTCGTTCCAAAGTTCCTTTTTCAGTAAGACAATGGAAAGGGGCTGACTTACACCACCTGGGAGATGGCTTCTTTCCAACATCAAACTTTCACCACTTGCCAAATTATTACTGCCTTCAAGATTCAGCAAACAAGCATCCTTGGGAGGATTGAGCAACAATGAGAAAGTAGCTTCTGCACATTCATCTACATCTTCAGAGACGGAATAAAACTAGTGTAATAGACAAGAACAATTTCCAACACAAGAGTAAAAATTCTCTATTCCACACTAAAAGATGAAGAATAAAGTGGAATGCATGAAAATATCCCACACTTGAAAGTTAGTGCCTTTAAAATATCCATAGCATGTTTCATGAGAAATATGATAATGTTCAAGTGTAGGCATTTTAAGAACAGGCACCTGAAAGACTCCATTTCTTCATTTGGTATGGATGAAGGGGAAGTTTCTTCATCTAATATTTTGAGCCACTAGCTTTGGAGTTCCCTTGATTCTGTTCACTGCCACCAGCCACTCATAATTTCACAATGTATACATTATTTCCAATCGAAAGTTTTGAGATTAGTCCCACAATTGTGCTGTTTATATGTTTTGTTTGTGTACGGAAAGAATAGATTTTTTTTTTTTTTTTATGTGATGCTGGTTGGTGTATATTCTCTTATCTGCGTAATTCGTATGTTCTTCTTGAATGGAAGATTGGGTTTTCTTTGTGCGTCTTTCAAAGCTTCGAGTTATGGTTACTTTGATGCAAATAGTTTTTGGGAATTTCCTTTTGCTGGGGTTAGGGAATCTTTTTATTGGGTCTGTGCAAAGGGCGATGAAATCGATGTATTGTGTCACTTAATGTTTTTGCTGGCTGTTGGTTTGGTAAAAATTACTTTAAAATTTGATCTTTCTCTTGCGCTGTTGGAAACACGATTCTTTGTAAGGCTGCATATATTTACACGATTGGGAATTTGCATGGTGAACTACTCGATTGTCAAAGCTGTTGTACCATTCCATGGCATTTTGTTGTTCAATGTTACTGTGCTAGCATATTTGCGAAAGGAACACCAATTTGTTCATTCATACAGTTGTTCCCTCAGAATGAAAACCGAGGTGGATGGACACAGAATTGAAGATGAATCTGAGAGTTTTCGTTATTGTAATTCTCTTTTTTCTTTAATTTCCTGAAACAGATCTTCCTGTTCAGCATCAATAGAGAATTTAGCATTTGTGGTCAGTTAAGAAGCAGCAGAGAATGGTCAAAAGGTTTCTGCCCCTTTTATTGTGTTTGTGTTGTTTATGTCGATTTATACTCTGGACCAGTTTTCATATGTAATCTTTATACCTGATACATCAGGTATGGAGCATTTTGATGTATAGGAGATCCCATGTTGCGGTGCTTAGAAGGGGTCCAGCATTTATGTGCTTCCCTGTTGCAATGCTGTGATCTTGAATTCAGTAGGCAATCAAGGGGCCTGGAAGATCCCGAAATGCTTGCTAGAGAGACTGTGTATGCTTTCAGCCCTTTTCTGTTTTACTTCAGCTCCACATGATTATGATGCAAAATAGTGATAAATATGGAGTATAAGAGAATTTCGGCACTGTGACAATTAGGGATTCATTTTAGTTCCATTTTGGAAGCTGGGGACGAAAGACCTTGTTTGTTATCTTCTCATAAGTTTTACTTGATGCTCTAGCTTATTCTTTTAGGCTAATTCCACGAGTTAAACTTATTTAGGAGAACAGGCACACTGTTTATGTTACTAGGATAAAAAACTGGGTCTGGAACTTGAAGTTAATAACATGAATATACCATGTTACAAGTGTTTTTAAACTTGGTAAATGTTTCCTGTTAAGCATGCTTTTTCCCTATGTAGGTGAATGTAAGCACATGATCTTTGGTTGGAGCCAAATATTGGGCGTGCAAGTTAATTCTGTTGGAAAAACTGTTTAACCCCCCGTTTGATGTTTTTTCTTTTTCTTTTCAATGTAGTTAGTGTAAGTGAAATTGAAGCACTTTATGAGCTTTTCAAGAAGATAAGCAGTGCTATGATTGATGACGGACTGATCAACAAGGTTCATAAAAGCCCTTTCTTCTCAGAGCGTTGGAACTTTAACCATTCTCTTTTCCTGTTAACTTAGATCCAAGTTGTCCAATTCTTTTGCAGGAAGAGTTTCAAGTTGGCTTTATTCAAGACAAACAAAAGAGAAAGCCTCTTTGCAGATAGGGTATACTCTCGAGAACAGATTTATTATTTTGATTTATTAGCTTGTTAACCATTCACTCCATATACATGCATCTGCTTCTGTGCTCATTTGATTTGCACGAAGAACAGTTTGCTGAGTTGAATCTACTCTTCATTTGGCTTACAAACTGCCATATTGATCATAGTTTGCTTTGATTGTTTCACTAGTCTCTCAGGAACTACATTGAAATCATTCTTACACTTGTTGCATTACCTTGTACATGGCAGATCTTTGACTTATTTGATACAAAGTATAATGGAATACTTGGATTCGAGGAGTTTGCTCGTGCATTATCTGTTTTTCACCCCAATGCGCCAATTGATGATAAAATTGAGTGTGTATGTTAGCACTTCGTATACTTCTTCTTCGTGCAAATTTGCCTTTCAGTTTTCATTTATTGTTGTAAACTCCTATGGTGTTCCTTCTTGCAGTTTCTTATCAACTATATGATCTTAAACAAGAAGGGTTCATAGAGAGGCAAGAGGCACTGGCGGAGCTGGGGGGGGGGGGGGGGGGGGGGGGGGGGGGGGGGGGGGGGGGTGCTGGCGCTTCCCTTCCTCCGGTAAACATAGGTAGTACCTGTATTTAAATTTTTTTTTCCTTTGGAGCGCCACCCCAACAACCACCGCCCCTTCGATGCCGCCGGAAAATGCAGAGAAGCCTCTGTTTTTCTTTCTGCAGTCGGAGAAGAAAGCCTCTGTTTTCCACTTAATTCTTAGTAACAAAAAAAAAAAAACATCAGGGCCCATATTTCACTTAACTCTTACCAAAAAATAAAAAAAAAACATCAGGGCCCATATTCATTAAAAAGAAATAAAAATTTTAAAACCAACCCAAACCCTTATTCCATACTGATTTGTCTCTTCATCACTTCTCCTTGACTCCTTCAGTAGCGCCCCCCCCGCGAAGCTCCATTTTCACCAAGGTTTGTTAATTTTTTTTTTTCATTATCTTTTCATATTGAAACACTAACTTTACTTTTTTCATGTGCAGTTGATCTTTGAATTTTCTATGGGGTCCATGAGTCTATTTATTCTCAACCAATAATTCTTCTATTTAGAGGTTAAAATCGTTAGATTATATTTTTGAATTTTTATTTGTTGTATTTTAGGGATTTAAACTGTGTGTTTAAATTATATCAATTAATCAAATTTTAAATGTTTGAATTTATTTGAAATTTATTTTATTGTTAGGGTGAATTTATAGTCGAGAATAGAGATTTTAAAATTTTAGGTTAGATGTGTATTCAATTATTTTTAATTTCATATGAATTGTGAATTTTGATTGAATGATACAATTTTTGTGAATTTATATGGATCTTTATTATTAATGTAGAATATGAAAAAAGCCCTTAGCTGCTCAGTTGCTCCTGCTCAGCTGCTCTGCTCCACCGCTGATCGCTCCAGCATAATTAGCTTCACCAAGTAAGTCACAATTGATTACTAATGATTGTTCAATTCAATTGCTTCACTTTTATATTGTTTGCGTGTGGAACTGGAATTGGAACTTAAGTTTTCTTCATTTTTTTGGTACCTGTTTGATTTTGTGATTGTGGCAAAAAAGCAATATGATTGTTCTGGTTGTGGCAAAAAAAGTGATTGTGGCAAAAAAACAATATGATTGATTAATATGATTTAATTAATTTTTTTGATTAAATGTATACTATCTGATTGTTATAATTGGATAATTGAATTTATATATATTTTGAAGAATTATTAATTTATGTCATCTTGATCAATTATGTTAGGAGGTTATGGATAAATTTTTAAAACGGAAGATTGAGTCATCTAATATCTCTAGTCAAGATAATAGTAGGGAAAGACCTTCTCCTGTGGAGTTCAATATGAATGATGTTGTTACCCGGCCTACGGAAGCCAAAGAAGGAATTTGATGTTTGAGGCCCTTGTCAACCGATTGGCCATAGTTATCCTAGCAGAAAGATAGGTAAAGATAATAGATGTTTCCAAAAGGCTGGTTTAAAAAATACCCAAGAAAGAGCGTATGATACAATTGTCTCCTCTGATTCCCACGCCAGACTGTAGTAGTTCAAATGTCAAAAAATAGTTGTTTATCTGCGAGGATAACTATGGCCAATCGGTTGACAAGGGCCTCAAACATCTAATTCCTTCATTGGCTTCCGTAGGCCGGGTAACAACATCATTCAGATTGAACTCCACAGGAGAAGGTCTTTTCCTACTATTCTCTTGACTAGAGATATTAGATGACTCAATCTTCCGTTTTAAAAATTTATCCATAACCTCCTAACATAATTGATCAAGATGACATAAATTACTAATTTTTTAAAATATATATAAATCCAATTATAACAATCAGATAGTATACATTTAATCAAAAAAATTAATTAAATCATATTAATCAATCATATTGCTTTTTTGCCACAACCAGAGCAATCATATTGCTTTTTTTTTTGCCACAATCACTTTTTTTGCTGCAATCATATTGCTTTTTTGCCACAATCACAAAATCAAACAGGTACAAAAAAAATGAAGAAAACTTAAATTCCAGTTCCACACGCAAACAATATAAAAGCGAAGCAATTGAATTGAACAAATCATTAGTACTCAATTGTAACTTACTTGGTGAAGATAATTATGCTGGAGCGATCAGCGGTGGAGCAGAGCAGGAGCAACCGAGCAGCTAAGGGCTTTTCTCATATTCTACATTAATAATAAAGATCCATATAAATTCACAAAAATTGTATCATTCAATCACAATTCATGTGAAATTAAAAATAATTGAATACACATCTATTTTAAAATCTCTATTCTCGACTATAAATTCACCCCTAACAATCAAATAAACTTAAAATCTGATTAATTGATATAATTTAGACACAGTTTAAATCCTTAAAATACAACAAATAAAAATTCAAAAATATAATCTAACGATTCTAACCTCTAAATAGAAGAATTATTGGTTGAGAATAAATAAACTCATGGACTCCATAGAAAATTCAAAGATCAAGCTGCACATGAAAAAAGTAAAGTTAGTGTTTCAATATGAA
Organism: Leptodermis oblonga; assembly: GCA_016801395.1. Classification (NCBI taxonomy): domain Eukaryota; kingdom Viridiplantae; phylum Streptophyta; class Magnoliopsida; order Gentianales; family Rubiaceae; genus Leptodermis; species Leptodermis oblonga. Next base: position 4,903,217 of record CM028758.1, read on the forward strand.
AAGATAATAAAAGAAAAAAAAATTAACAAACTTTGGTGAAAATGGAGTCAAGGAGAAGTGATGAAGAGACAGGCACTATGGAATAAGGGTTTGGGTTGGTTTTAAAATTTTTTATTTTTTTTTAATGAATATGGGCCTTGATGTTTTTTTTATAAATTTTTTGGTAAGAGTTAAGTGAAATATGGGCCCTGATGTTTTTTTCTTTTTTTTTGGTAAGAGTTAAGTGGAAAACAGAGACTTTCTTCTCCGACTGCAGAAAGAAAAACAGAGGCTTCTCTGCATTTTCCGGCAGCATCGAAGGGGCGGTGGTTGTTGGGGTGGCGCTCCAAAGGAAAAAAAATTTTAAATACAGGTATTACCTATGTTTACCGAAGGAAGGGGAGCCCAGCCCACCCCCTACCCCCCCCCCCCCCCCCCCCCCCCCCCCCTCCTAAGCTCCGCCAGTGGTTCCGGTTGCATCTCTTTCTCTCCTTTGCTTTAATGTCATTGACATTGATTCTTGTTTACAGTTTACACAGGTTGCTTTTCATGTTGCTGTTTATCATTTTGGGTTTAGTTAACGTGATACGTCCTTATTGGCTGATAAGAAATTAAGAATTCAGGAGTACAAGTTTGAGATCAATGGTCCTTGGGATGAAGCTAAACTCTGTTTTAATGTATTTTGATAAAGCTTGTTGGGATCAATGGTCCTTAATTTATATTAATTATAATATGTCCTATTGAATTAGTTTTGAATATGCATTCTGAACCCAGAAATATAACTGCAAGTCAGCGAATATTTAATTTATACTAATTTTAATTTCACGAACCCAGATATACAAATTATATTGTATGAGAGTCAAATTTACATTTTGAAGTCATCCATGACTGAGAGTTTGAAACTAACTCTTTGGTTACTACATTATAAACTTCAATTTAAAAGTATACAATATAATTTAAAAATATAGTTATATTATTATAATTTTTTTTACAGAACGGAGAAAGTAGATACTATTCCGAATGCATAGCCACTCCAACAAAAGGGGTGTTCTTTTTTATAATGTTTTAAAAACATGTTTGTAAAAAATAATTTTATTACGTAAAAGGTATATTGAAAATGTGAAAAATATAATTAAATAATAAAAAGTTGTATTAAAAATAATGATAATATATTTTATTGACATATGCTATCTATTGTAAATTGTTGCCATATATTTTAATAATAATGACATATATTTTATTGACATATTTTAATTCTCATTGGTTTGTTACATAAAAAAAAAACTGGGTGGAATGATTACATAGAATAGATTTTCACTTACAAGGCATAAATTAGATATTTGTTGATCATCAAAATCAAAATTATAATGTTTCATTAGAAAAGTTCACTATCAAGAACAGTCAATTTTCGAACTTTTTTTTGACTCTTTCTACCCTTACTAATATAATTAAGCGTGATTTACAATTAATCAATATTCAAAAAGTAAGTATATAAATGATATCAAATTATTTTATTTAAGTATTGTACCATGACATTTATGATAAGTTATATATTTATTAAAATGGTCTCTTCTTATAGAATGGATATAATATTAATTAACCGGGAAAATTTGAACATATTAATGAGTGATACTTATTATGTGCTTATACTTTCCCTTAATTAACTGTTATATACATATAACATTTTTTAGTCCAAAACATCAATATACTTTCATAAATGCATCAGCTATGTCATTAGAGCTAATAAATGGTTAACTCAATGGCAGCAAAGACATTTGCATCTTACATGTTAGTTTTGCGTCACAATTTTCACCTTCTTGTTCCCGACCTCCTTTTCTCCTATACTCTAATCTACTATCTAATTTATCACAATGAAAAAGCAACGAAAGAAATCCTTTAATTTCATGCACAAACACTGAATGCAAGGGATGTAACTAGGAGCGATCGAGTAGGTTGTTCGTTCTTGTAGGTTCTTATAGTCAAATTGTGAAATTCTATAAATAAATTTTTTTTCCAAAAAAAAAAAAAAACCGAAAAGAAAGAAATCAATAATAAGCAAACAACAAAACAAAACGAAAAATAGTTCTCCAATCAACCTAGAATTATCAAAACCAAAAAGGAAAAAAGTCAATTGGAAAGAAACAATGAAACAAACAAATTTATAGGAATTGATGAATCCAAACAATCATATATTTCGTTGCGAAGAGTGAGGGCCTGTTTGGTATAGTGACTTGAGTCATGACTTGGATCAAATTTAGTGGAGGCCCAGCAAAATCTTTGTTTGGCAAGTAGATTTGCCCAAATTCTAACCCAAATCAGAATCCAAATCATCACTCAAGCAAACTCTATTTTCCCAATCTAAGAATTTTAATTTGCACTGTAGATAAACAAAAAAATTTAGAGAGAGAAAGTAAAATAATAAAGTTAGAGAGATAAAAAAATTTGGAGAGAGAAAGTAATAAAGTTAGAGAGAGAAAGTAATAACGTTAGAGAGAGAAAAATATTTAGAGAGAGAAATTAAAATAATAAAGTTAGAGAGAAAAAAATTCTAGAGAGAGAAATTAAAGTAATAAAGTTAGAAAGAGAAAAAATTTTAGAGAGAGAAATTAAAGTAATAAAGTTAGAAAGAGAAAAAATTTTAGAGATAGAAATTGAAATAATAAAGTTAAAGAGAGAAAGTAATAAAGTTAGTGATAAAAAATTTAGAGAGAGAAAGTGAAGTCATAGTTAGAGGGAGAAAGTAATAAAGTTAGAGTGATAAAAAAATTTAGAGAGAGAAAGTGAAGTAATAGTTAGAGAGAGAAAGTAATAAAGTTAAAGAGAGAAAAATATTTAGAGAGAGAAATTGAAATAATAAAGTTAGAGAGAGAAACTAATAAAGTTAGTGATAAAAAATTTAGAGAGAAAAAGTGAAGTAATAAAATTAGAGCGAGGAAAAAATTTAGAGAGAGAATTAAAATAATAAAGTTAGAGAGAGAAAGTAATAAAGTTAGAGAGATAAAAAAATTTAGAGAGAGAAAGTGAAGTAATAAAGTTAGAGAGATAAAAAAATTTGGAGAGAGAAAATAATAAAGTTAGAGAGAGATAAATTGAAGTACTAAATTTAGAGAGAGAAATTGAAATAATAAAGTTAGGGAGAGAAAAATATTTAGAGAGAGAAATTGAAGTAATAAAGTTAGAGAAAAAAAAACTTATACCAAACATAAGCAGAAATCTTGGTTTCTAGACTTGTTTCGTATCATGATTTGGATTATGATACCAAACAGAAACTGAAACCTTAGTTTAAACTTTGTTTTGAAATACTGATCCAAATCATGATCCAAATTATGATACCAAACAGGGCTTTAACTTTTTAAAAAATATTTTTTTATTTAAATAGAATAATCTATTTTTAATTTTTTGTCAAATTAATTATTTTATGTGTTTTATATTGATAGTTATAATAAATTGTACATCAGTTAAAATAGAATATTAAAACGAATGGAGTATACACATATAAATTAGAGATAGAGATGAGATATAAATTAGGGTGAATTGGTAATTTAGTCCCTTTACTTTGAAAAAATTATCGTTTTAGTTACTTTATTTTTTTAAGAGTGAATTGCTGCACATTTGATCAAAAATCTTTGCATGAGTGTGAAAAACACCACTAATCTTTCAAAATTGCATTTTTCATCACAAACTTTTTAAATTTGTGACAAAATGACATTCTGTCTCCTCTTTCTGTTAGACCCCAAACAGAAAACAACTTTTGAGGGTAAAATTGTCTAATTTCGTATGCCTTTATCTTACATATCCCTTATTTTACTTTAATTATCGAAAAAAAATCCTAATATTTTAAAAAAAAATTAATATTTTATCCCAAAATATATAAAATAAATTGATGTTTTGTTTTTTAACATTTTTCTTTCCAAATTTCATCTTTTCCTTTCTTCCAAATTAGCCAATGAACAGTGTCATATTTATAAATTAGCCCATGTAATTTTATTTTCTCAAATTGTTACCCAACATATTTTGAAAAGGATAAAAATATTTATAATTTAATAATATATCATAAACATTAAGAATAATTACTATTTTAGTAATACCATTATGTAAAAAAAATTATTTTTGAACAAAAATGTAAAAAATTAAAAGATTGGGGTTTGTTTGGTAATAAAAGTAAAATAAGTGATACGTAAGACAAATGAATAGATAATTTGACTGTTTTACCCTCAATTTTTTTCTTCCGTTTGGGGTTTAACGGAGAGAACATCCGGAATGTCCCATTTTGTAACGAATTTGAAAAATTTATGATGAAAAATGTAATTTTGAAAGGTTAATGGTGTTTTTCGTACTACGGCAAAGGTTTGTGATCAAATATGCAATTCACTATTTTTTTAATTGTTTTTTCAGTCACCATACTTTTGTTTTTACATTTTTCTGGTCACTCTGTTAAATTGGTTCGTTAAGTGGCAAACAGTGCAATTTATTTGAGGGTTTTTTTTGGTCAAAATACCTCCATACTTCTTGAATCCTTCTCTCTCTCTTTTTTTTTTTTTTTTTTGGCTTAATTACTTCTAACTGAATGTGTGATATAAGGTTTTAACACTTTGTCCCTCTATTTTTTAAATCAGTATTGAACAAAACAAAAGTGGTAATTTAAAAAATCAAATATAAATTATTTAAATAATTAATTTGTGAAGCACTAAGAGATAAACAATAAGCAGAATTTTACAACTTACTTTAAAAAAAAAAAAGAAGAAGAAAAAAGTAGTACTTAATAGATTAAGTGATTTGAATTTATGTTCTCATATACACTAAAAGTCATTATTCTTTAATCAAATAATTTTAAATATTAAGTAGTGGTGTTATCAAACTTGTCGTAAATAAAGTTGAGAATTTTGGGGAATGATTTGGGGACTAGGCATGAGAGATAACAGGTTCCCGGAGGAGTATTTTAAGAGTAAAGTCATTGTTTAGCAATTAGTATTCTTAAGTGTTTTTGTTATTCTTTGTTTTTTGAAAGTATATTTTTAATATTCAATTAAGGTATATTTTGGGCGATGAGTCATCACTCAGAACACATCCATCAGGTGTTTTGCAGTTTGGGTAGGCAATTATGACAAGATACAAAAACACGACAAAAAGACACAACACGAACTCAAAACGATATAAGCGGGTTATGGTTGAGTCTTAACGGGTTCATGGGTTATATGAGTCTATATGAATAACGCGAATAATTAAAAGGGTAAGGTTAGGATCGAGAAAGTCGACACGTGAACTCACCAACTCGAACCCGACATGAAAAATTTATACTATAATACTAAAACAAGACACGAAATGTTCGCAAGTCAAATAAATTGACACGATTATTAAACGAATAAGATTAGGATTGATGGGTATCAATACGAGAACCGCCAATTCAAACCCGATACTCCAAATACGACACGAATTGTCATTTTTATTTGCAGTAAAGCTACAAAAGAAAGATGTTTTCGGTTTGGAGAGCTCTTGTGATCAAATTTGAATCCAATTTTTAATGTGAGTACAAATAGATACTGATGGAGGATCAATGGATACTGATGAAGGATCAATAGATACTGATGGAGGATCAATGGATACTGATGAAGGATCAATAGATAGCGATGGAGGGCCAGTACTCGCTGGTGTAGGGTCTTGAGACAATCCGATTGCTGAGGATGCAAGAACATTAAGTGGTGATTGGCCAGAGACGGATGGGGCATCCTTTATGGAGTTTGAAGCCTCATCTGTAGGTGTAGTGGATGAAGACATAACAACATTCTTCTTTCTTGATTTTCTTGGCTGCCGTGAAGCAACTAGTCCACAGTGTCTCTTACGCGGAAGAATTGGTGAAGAATTGAGGGCTGGAGTTTTTGCTGATGTAAGGATTTCAGATGCTAGCTCTGCTGCTGAGCCATGGAGCTTCTGAAATGTATCCATTGAGTCACGACACATCTTGCGTATTTGTATCAGGGACTGTATTGCCAAATCCTCATTATAGTCATTGATGGTTCCATCGCACTTCTGGAAGATGTTTGCTATGGTCTGTGCCTGCCAGGAGAGAGAGAGAGAGAAGAAAAGAGGATTCATCAAAAATAAGGTTCAGCAACTAAAATGATGCAAGACTTGTACCTAACTTTACCATTGACTTGATTATCTCTTCCTTCTCGATGGATCTTTCTTCTTGCTTTTGATTAGGATTCCCGATCCTCAGGCGAGTAATCCCACGATACCACACAAGGTAAGGATCATCATCAGCCATGACACCATCAAATGGTTCAACCTGAATTGTGTGCTGATGACGATCTCTCCAGAGTACAACATGGTGCAGATGAAGTTTCTCAAAGTCATAACGTTCCCTTCCACGCATATCAGTCCGATGGAGATCCTTCCTAGTGTCACATTGAGCTGGCTTCGTCTGCTTAAGCCCAAACTGACGCATTACTCGATTTGGAAGATGCCACTCCACAACGCTAAAACATATAAGCGGTGACATAGCACGCCAAATCTCTTCACCCGACAAACAATATGCAGGTAATTGGGCAATAACTTCCGGAGAGTAAGGTTTCCATATAAACTGAGAAGACAAGAAAGGCTAAAGTTATTGAAAAACAAGTGAAAACCTTCCCGCAGCAAACACTACCAGCTACACAGAAACATCAATCTAACCTCGCCCTCCTTGAGTTTGTCCAGCTGGTTCCTGTAAAGTTCCAAATTATGTGCAACCCCTTTTTTATGCCTAAATCTCTCTCTCCACCTAGTAAACATTTATATGAAAGTTATAAGTTGAACTATTCATGGATAACTGGAAAAACAACAAATAGACTACTTATTATTCTACACCACCAGGTGCTTTACCTGCTACCTAATGGTTTCCCAGGTAAATCAATGTCCTTATGAGCAACAAGATGAGCTTCCGCATCGTTTCTAAAAACAAGGCCACCAGCATTTCCCTCAGCTTCAGCATATGCCGATTTTTCCCTCGGAAGTCTTTTCAGCAAACGAAACGGGACAAGCCTTTCCCATTTCGTTTGCTGATTTTTAATAAAATAAAGATCAGTATAGTTTGGTTACAATTGGTAGATACATGAGGTGATGCACAATTAGAAGCTTCATGATGTTAAACATTGTATAGGTTTCAGGGCTCCCCACTGTGTAATGCTCGAGAATTACTAAAATTCATGTTGATTTTTCATTTTTCATGCTTGGCAAGTTGACTACTACAAATGCTCTATCCAACAAATATTAAAATTAGCCTCACAAAAATCACTGTAGGGAAGTTGAATCCAGAAAAATATATCATTGATTATATAGTAATTGCGCAAGTACTCAATAATCGTAAATTGTTCCATTTACTGATCAGTTTCTCAATGACTTCTCAATTTTGATACATATATCAAGTGATAATCATACATTTTTAAGCATTCAATCATACACGGGTATATAACATAAATAAGTGCATGAAATTTAGAATTCCAACATCAACAATAAGTCTCTATTCTCCTCATTTACAAATGCAAAACACGCCACCAGAACATAAAAGTATACAACCACACTTCTCATTGCATGTAATGCCATCAAAATTGCCGAAACCAAGATATTGTTGTGCCTATCAATAGAAAATAAATCACCATAGGTTGAATTAAACAAAGCAAATAAACTAGACAAAATTAAAATTGACTTTGAACATGACAATAATTTAACGATTTTTATTGTTTGTGTGTGCAAGTCGTAGACCCACAATGCACACACTTTGAAAGTCGCTTTCATCTAGATCAAAATGTAATTATTTGGAGTTTCAATGTAAGGAAAAAAAAACCCGATGAATGTGTAAGGTTTCAATAAATAAAAAAGAATGATTGCAATCATGTTAGTTAATAAATCATTAACTTTTTGTGTGGTATCATTAAAAATGTGGCTTTTAATAAATATATTGAGTTAGTAAATATTACATTATTTGACCACTAAGATGAATTAATAAATTTGTATTGTATTTTATTAAATATATGAAATTAGTGTTATAATATTTAAACCCCTAAAATAAACTATTATATTTTATAGGGCGAGACAATAGTTCCTTTAAATGAATCATTCAACCCTTGAACTTAGTTTTGTATAAATTAACTATACAATTACATACTTAATTGCAAAAGTCAAATCTAATGGTTAAATGATCCCTTGAAAATATTATATATTTTTCCCCTAATTTACATAATATTTAAATAATAAGATGAATTTAATATATATATATATATAATTACTAATAAAATATACCGGGCCCTAATTTTTTGGGCCCTAAGCTGTCGCGCATGTGGCGCGCCCTCAGGCCGGCTCTGATCTACCCTCTTCATATCCCCTCCAAGTCCAAGCAACATTTGGCTAACATTTTTACTAAATCTCTTCCTTCGCCATGGTTCTCCACTTTACTGTTCAAGATGGGCTTGCGAGAATTTCTCGATATGACATGTAAAGTTAATTAGTTGATTGTAATGTATATATTTGAGTTAGACTAGTTAGTTACCATGCTGACATGGTACAATTAGTCTAATTATGATAGGTGGACACTGATGTACATAAAGGCTAAGATAAGAAATAAAAATTGAAGCTTCTGCTCCATAACATTCTCTCTGAATTTTCCCCAATTCTGCGATTGTAGTTAGAGTTTATTTTTACACATGTATTAAGTGGAATTTTAATGCTCCATTTGTGCACCCGCCGAGGGAAAGTCACATTGTTTCTATTGAAGAAGTGGTGGAATTTTCGGAGTAGAAGAGAACAAAACTTGCATAGAAGAGCCGCAGGCAAGCTCGTCCAATTCGAACCAAAAGGTATCAGATTGGAGGACGGATCTTTTTGACGTGGGAGGGGATGAGGAGGGTATATATTATGATTTCAAGTGTCAATAGGACGCAATTAATGTTCCCGATAGCTAGCAAGGCCTAATTAAACTTCTTGATGATGAGATCGGGAAATCGAAATCAAACTTTCCTTGTGCATGATTATGGCTTCTAGCGAACCGGGACGATCGCCATCATTAGTATATTTATTAGTATATCCATAAATATGGTGTTTCTTAAGCATATGATCCTGGAGATCCCATAAAGCCAACTCACCATTGTTGGTTTGAAGCAGCAATGTATCATCGTTCCAGATGGTTAAAGGAAATGGAATTTATGTAAAGCCATTAATCGAAAATCTTTTGATCCATGACTCATTCATTCCGTACTCCATCATCACCCATATCTCAATCCAAGCTCGCTCTGGGACTAGTTCCATTTGGTATTACAGCTACAATCGACGCCAAGGAATCCTCCAACACAACGAGATTCCCTGTCTTATAATTTTCATCATATTCACAACGATAAGGAGCATATGGGGCATATGAAATCTCTCGTACTACCTCGTCGCTCATATCAAAACATAGTATAAAGTTGTTGTCTCCTAGATTCATGCTTGCAATCCAATGGAGGGAACCATTAAACAGTAACCCGAATTCATTGTAGAATACTACACAAATTGCATACCAGCCAAGTGAATGGGCAGAATACCGCAAACCGGCAACTCCTCTCACCAAAGCAGCATCTGGCATTGGCAAGATGGTATCTGCTACTCTCCAGGAATTAGAGCTGAGATCGTAGATCTCAATCTGGTAAATGCCATTACCATATGCGAACTTAAAATTATCATCATCTTTGTTCTCAAAGAACATGAATGATACAACCTTATATTCATTAGTACGAGGATCAAATCCGAAACCCAAACCCTGTCTCTGGCAAAAGAATGCAGGAGGAATCCCAGAGGAGAAGACGTAAGGAGGAACCCCGAAGGGACGGTCAGGAAGTCTTCGAGATTCACGAGTAGCGGGATTACACAAATAGATTTCATCACTTGCACCATTATAAGCATAAGTATCGGGAGTGTACATAATTGAGTAAGAGTTACATGCGACACAAACGATGCCGTTGCAAGGTCCAGAAATCATTTTCATACAGTGATCGAAGGCAGGAAAATTAGTGGCATCCACACAAAGCGAGCCATCAATTAGTCGAGAATAGAATGACAAGACAGTGTTGCTGTTCTCCGTCTCACAACGCTTGAGTAACAGGTAGTCTGTTCTGGTGTTTTGAGAGGGGTGGTTGAGATGCAAATTGCTGAAATGAGGATTTCTTATCAAACCACACCAAACTCTGCAAACGCATTGTAATTTCATCAAGCATTTGACGGGTAATCTTACGAGAATTTCAGTCACAACCTCCTCAGGGATATCCATGATTAATCAGTACGTTAATTAACTGGCCTGCAAGCATAATTAATTATAAACGAGGAAGCAGGGAGCTGAATTAATAATGCTCCATTAATTGCCAATATAGTTATTGATAAATGGATGGAGGATACGAGTATTTAAATATATTGAGCCTAAATGATTAATTAAATGCACGTAGGAGAAATTAAGTAGCAAAGTACATATATCGATCTTTGGCAATACAAATCTATGTATAAAAAGTAGTCATTTGAAAATATTACACACACATATATTTTGTTTGATGAGGCTAGTTAGGCAAGTTCAATGTCCTTGCAAAGATCGACGCATGTCGTAGATCTATGCATATTTGGACCAAAGGGACAATGAATCCTCGTCATACCATATATGTCATAACATATCCTTACTTCTTGAAGATAATACCTTCAATTGTTGGTACTGTCAGTCGAAATCTGCTATCTTCCCAACTCCTCGAAAAACGGTATGCTTTAGTGTGTTGAAGTCACAGATACTTCCTGGTGTTATGTGAGCATTTTTGAGGATGTCGACGGGGAAAGGGGAAAGGAGGAGGAAAATGAAATCAATTCCGAAGCAGCAGCCGGAATCAAAAGCAACATGATGAAGAGCACAAATCTTGATCTGCTGGCCATAGTTGTAGTTTCAAAGTTCAAACAAACGTATGTGGTTGGAGAGATAGATGTATAGAGTAAATATATATATATATATATATATATAGACGTTGAGGGACTTGGATCATGCAAATGCATGTGCAATGTTTTACTTAATTTTTTACATAGTCTCACACTCCAACATATTTCACATGCAATGCTTTTGATCAATTTAAATACCATTCCATTACAATATTCTATTTTAAAAAATATTTCTTATTTCAATAGAAAAGTATACTTTTAAATTTTTTTTTAATTAAGCGTGTGATTGATTACCCATTTAATAAGAAATTTTTAAAAAAATATGTTAACCCCTAAGGTTTACAATTTGTTGCCCAACTTGTTGAATTTACTATAATTCACTTTAAGCTACTTTCGAAGCTTATACTCATAGAAAGTCTCGAGCTTATTGGGCTTATTTTGTGGGGCCAACATACACTTTTCGCCTTCGTGACCCCTTTATCATCTGTTTTTCATGGGCCGTACTCTACCTTCCTGACATCATTGCGTCGGTCATCATCGTTATATTTTGGAGAGTGAGGCACATACGAGGTGATTGGAATATGCGCTTTAGCGGGCATACTATCCACTGAGCATCAGATGGCATTCTATGCACAAACATTGAGGTGATAGTCTTCGTCAATGGCTTGAGCTTTGGTACTGGGGCCGACCTTTGGGTCATAGGGTAGGTGTGCTGATTTAATTCTAGAGCACTTTGGAAAACATCGGACCATAATGGTGAGTGAGATAGCCTTCCTGGGGAGTGGTTCGTCCGCTTCATTGATGCTAAGGTGGCGTCGATCTATTGCTGATTTAGAGACTCCAAGGCTGGTAGTTGACGGCGTATTGCCGTGGGGCTGGCAGCCTTCAATTGCTGAGCTGAACCGGGGGCTGCTTGGGCCTGTACCAAGGCTGGGCACAACAAGACTGGGAGTTGGATGGGCGCTGGTAGCTTGTGCACTGGGGCGCTGGGCACAAGCTGCGCGCAGCTAGCTGGGGCAATTGATCGAACAGATGAAGTGCCAACTTCGAGGGAGGCCTGGGTGCAGCCTGCTGGGACTAGTTGCGCGCTGGGCTAATGGGCGACGGACTGGGACTGCGCGCTCAGTGCAAGGCTCTGAGGCACGTCAGGGAAGGCCTGCTGCAGTTTATAATTAATTATGCCTGCAGGCCAGGTAATTACATAGAAAAAGTGAAGAACATGTGTTGGGGGAATTTTGAGGTTAGGAAGTGGTCACTAAGAACACTTAATAGAGAATAAAAGAATCACTTGTAAACGGAGATTTATGAATCAAAGTATTTAATTTACGTGATATAATCACTGTCCTTAAAGAATTTATTGCTCCCACTATACTCTCTAATTGGGTTTAGTGGCAATACCCATCTAAGATAGAATAGATTCAGCAAACAACAAAGTAGAGGGTTTTTTGATTGTTTGACTAACACACCTATTTATAGAGGTGAAGAGTCATTAATTTGTTGGTTATTATATATTGAGAAAATTTTCTAAAACAACTGTTCAAAGAATAGCCGTAACTCTTCGCTCAAAACTGAACTCGAAACGCTAGTACTCTTTAAGAGTAGACTGTTACTGTTTTGGCTACATCTGTTTTCGCTCCGAAGAAGATTGTTAAAGAAAAACTCAGAGTGAGTATCACTAATCTAGTAACAGTATTGTTCACAAGTATCAATTTTTTTTTATTGTGTGTATCAGTTTAAAGTTATGAAACAATGTATATTGTTTACGAGAACAATATTCACATGCATATTGAAATCAATTTTACACAAAACAAACTCTTTCTGGAAAAGATTGAAAAAAAAAGAGCCTAAAAGTAATAGTCGCATGTATATAACAATTTTACACAAAATAACTCTTTTTCCATCTTTGTTCGCTATCAGTGAATTTTGATTGTGTTGAGAATTTTCAGAGACTAAGTCCAATGTCAAGTTTCGACGTCGAACTAGTGTTGAACCTTTTGTTACACTTTGCTATGCACAATGCCCTGTGATATAAAAAATATGGTTTTAAAGAAAATAATAGTAACTGTAAAAATATAAATGTTTATTAAGAATATACTCCTTACAAGTTCCCTACACAAATTAGGAAGCAAAGACGAGGAGTTTTTGTCACCATAATTTCTGAAGTCCCAACTCAAAAGTGTCATCTTAAAAAGATGGATAATGCGCAGCTCAATTAACATCTTACCTTCAATATGAGTAACAATGCATTCAAGAAGTCCTTCACAGGGATGTATCAACATACCTCACCTTTAAGACAATCACAAGTAAAAAATTTGACACTTGTCTAACTTTCTTTCGGCATGTCCGTTGTTGCAAAATTGCCTACACAACAATTACTTACCAATAGGGGTGTCAAACGGGCAGGTTGGATGGGTATTAAATGGGTGTTAAGTTAATGAGTAATGAGTACCCATTATCCACTCAATTAATGGTTTTAATTCAAATGGGTAATGGGTAGCTATGGATACCCATGGGTACCGATAATACCCATTATACAAAAATATAAAGCTTATTTAATAATTTATTAATAAAAAAAATTTTAATTTTTTTTTAATTTCATTTTAAATTTTTTTAAGGTGAATTTTAATTCTTTCAGTTTTGAGCCTCGACTCTCGAGTATTTCTGGAGGAAGCATGGAAGTTGAACTTATGTTGAAATTCATATGTACTTGCTTGAACAAGTTATTCTATTCATATGCAATCTTTTCACATTTATCATTTTACTTGGTTGTTTTTTTTTTTGCCCAGTTTTGGCCCGGGCTCAGTTTCGGGCCTTGGGTCCAATTTTGGTGTCGGGGCATGCACAGATTTATATAAATATAAAAAAATTAAAAATTGTGTTTCGATAAAAAAATTACATACAATTAAATATAAAAGTATATAAAATTTAATATTTCAAATTTTAGAATATATTCAAAGAATTAAAATTCTTTTGTCGACACACAATTTTTAATTTTTTTATATTTATATAAACCCGTGCATGACCCGACACCGAAGCTGGGCCCAAGGCCCGAAATTGGGCTCGGGCCAAAACTGGGCCAGAGGCCCAAAATTGATCCCGATGCCCAAAACTGGGCCCGGGCTGAAACTGGGCCCACCCCGAAATCGGTCAAAAACTGGGCCGGCCCGACCCGACCCAAACCCAGCCCTAAACCCGAACGAATTTTGAATTAGTATTATAAGTAGGTAATTTAAAAATATTATAAAAAAATAAATGGAATAAAAACGTAAAGTAATTGTAGAACACGAAAAATAAAGAAAAAGAAAAAATAAGTTTAAAGAAAAAAATAAAATGGGCACACTAAAGTATGTGAGTTGTTGGTTTTTTTTTTTTTTTTAATACTTTTAAGGGTAATTGTGGATGAGTATTTTTTATACTCATGATGGGCGGGTTTTAGGGTACCCAATGGGCTACCCTAAATCCGCCCATTACATATTTAGCCCAAACCCACCCAACCCATTATTTTTTAAAGTGGGTTTTATTGGGTTAATACCCAATGGGTTTGGGCGATTTTTAGGTTAGTGAGTTTTTTTGGCACCCCTACTTACCAGTTTTAACTATAATAGTGAGAGACATTTTTTTTCTATGATTTGAAGTGCTTTATCCCTAAAACTTAGTCTCATGTCACATTTATCCCTAAATTTAAAATTAATTTTTTTTTCAACCCCTAAATTTGGATTTTTCATCTCCATATAATTCATCGCCAAAATTTTGACCAAACCAACCTAACAACATCATTGGCATCATAGAGAATACAGAGTTTCAGATTTGATTTAAAAGCTGAGAAAATAACTAGTTCAAGTCTATATTTTGTTCATGTAATTCTTCGAATGTACGAATGACTTTTTTATTGCCTCCACTATTAGTTTTTTTGACTTGTTTTTGCTTTTGTATTTTAATCATTGTTGATGTTGGATTCAGTATTGCAAACGTGTAATGATTTTGGGATATTAAGATTAGATTATACGGTAATTGATCTAGCAGCATAAAACTCACTTTACGAGAGCCCTTACATATTATAATATTATTTTGTAGAATATATACGGGTCGTGTTATTTGCAATGATCATTTTATTAAATATTTTAATCACTTAAAGTGAAAAGTGTAATAATATCTCCACACTCACAAAAGTGTTTATCACATTAAAATTTTTTTAAAAAATTAAAAATAAAGGAGACGCTGCTCTAAAAAATTAAATAAATAATTAAAAATCAAAATCAAGATCAAAAAGTCGATCGCCTTCAACCTCCTGCGCCTGATTATGACAAGGGTCAAAAAAACCTTCGCCCCAAGCCGAAGCAGGTTGTCTTCAACTTATGTAAGCTTCCGCCATGGGTGCTGCAGATCTGCACCACCTGTTTTTTTCCTTCTTTATTTTATTTTTCTTCTTTTTCTTTCTCAAATTCAACACTTTTTAAAAAATTTGTATAGAGGGTGTTTATAGATTTTGACACACTAAAATTTTAAAATGAGTACTATAAATAGTATAATACTGCATTTAACAATTCCTTTATATAACTCTATGTTTGATTTCGGAGTCTTTCGCTTTTGTCAATTGTACATTATTTTTAATATTAAATTATCTTCCAAACCTTTGGGTTCATTTTGATTTTCTATTAAACCTTTATGAGTATTTTTAAATTTATTCTTGTTTAATTGAAGGGATAATTTGCGTAAATTAATTTTTCGCATTGTATATTTATAGTTTGGAGACTAGGGCATAAATGTCATTACACAATTTTTATTCCTTTGACTTACGGTCAAAGAAGGAGAAAAACTAATTTTGTAAATTCAAGAGGCAAAAGTCAAAGTACTATGAAAACACAATGGGCAAAAGACAATTAAGCCTTTTTCTTTTTTGGAGTCTTTCTATTCTTAATTGAAAGTGGGAATTTAAAAGCAAAATTCGGAGTACAAATTCCAAAGCGGGTTTTCTGGAAGTGAAGACAGCAAAGGCGCTCCCATTTTGCACTTCCTCACTCCGCCATGGCTGTGGAACAGAGAGCTACAGCAACTGTGAGAGTTCAGCACATCCCTTATACAGCTACTGCTAAAGACCTCTTGGCTTTCTTGGAATCGGTCATCGGGAAGGTACAGTATATGCTTGTGAAATCTTCTGAGAGAGGAAGAATTGGAAGTCCAGAGGCCATGGTAGGGTCCAGTTTGAGACCCTTGATGCAAAGCTGAAGTCTTTAATGCTAGCCGAGGAGAGAAAGCTATTGTTCAGAGGTTCCCATTGGAGGCTCTCTCACGCCATTGATGAGGTCATCTACAGACCTCTCAAGCCTCAGCTCAGAATTGAAAATGGGGCTCTGCATGCTGGGTTCTTGGTGAAGGAGGACTGTATGAATGTTTTGGAAGCTTGGGATAACGTTAGATTTGGGTTATTATGGAGAGAGAGATCATTGAAATTTGGTTGAGCCATGGCCAAGAATGTTATAAGCTGGAACTGCAGTTTGGTGATGTGCTAGAGACCTGTAACTGCTCTTTCAAGAATGCTCCAAACTCCACTACTGCAGTTCTCTGAAGGTAGGGTTTAATTATTATTATTATATCTTTTTTTCTCTCGTTTATTCTGTGTTCTGGGATTTGTTGTTTATACATGTGATTGAAAATATTTTGCCAATGGAGGCATTAAGGATAATGTTTGGATTGAAACTTATTGCTTATCTGGGGTGTTGATTCGCTTCCATTACTCTTCTTTCTTGATGTTTCTTCTTATTTAACTGAGTGATCAGTTTAGTTGTGAATATTTGCAAGAACTGATCTTTGTGGTCTGGCTAATGTAATTTGTAGTTGACTAAATTATAACAGATGGACAATTGGAAGTTGGCTTTGAATTTTGTTTTGATGTTTCTTTTTACATTTTCATGCAAAAGCTGCAGATTCATTTAAGATATTGTTGTAATGCGAGTTCTCTTTTTCTTTTTTTCAGCTTAAACATGCACCAAAAATACACCAACAAATTTCTGGACCCAATATTAATTCAAAGTTCAGTGCGGACAGATATCATATTTGCAAGGAGAACTTCGACTTTATTTGGGTTCGTACAACTGACTTTTCTAGTGCGAAGTCAATTGGACTTTCATCATCTCTTTGTTTAGAAATCAAGGAAGGATGTCCAGATTTGATAGAACTTTTTAACCAACTGCCATACTACAATCAAGATTTGATAGAACTAACTCTTGAAGCAGCAAAAGTTTCCATTGCATCTGACCTAGTTCCACTTATAAAATGCCACCCTGATTTCAAAATACCATATGAGATCCTTTTCCAGCTTAACTCCCTGGTCCATACCCAAAAACTGAGCTTTGGCGCTGTTGATGCCAACTTGATGGCAGAACTTAGTAGATTGTCCATGGAGACTGCAACTTTGATTCTTCAAAAAATGCATAAGCTCCCGCGTATGTGCTATGATCCTGTGTCATTCATCAAGGACAGGTTAGAAGAAAATGGTAAAGGTCTAGGTTCATTATCC
The DNA here is from genome assembly GCA_016801395.1 of Leptodermis oblonga. Classification (NCBI taxonomy): domain Eukaryota; kingdom Viridiplantae; phylum Streptophyta; class Magnoliopsida; order Gentianales; family Rubiaceae; genus Leptodermis; species Leptodermis oblonga. Next base: position 4,920,627 of record CM028758.1, read on the forward strand.
CCTGGCCGTGTAAAAAACAATAATATTATGACTTGTCATAGACTGCTTGTAACACCATCAAATATTTACTGCTTGGGTCCAGAGGTTGAAACATCAAACTATATTGTGAAGAACTTTTCTGCATATGCTTCAGACTTTGTGAGAGTCACTTTTGTAGATGAAGATTGGGGTAAACTTTCATCGCATACTGTTTCTACATTTTTGGAGCGAGGTTTGCTTGCCAAGAATTACCGGACAAACATCTACTACCGAATTTTGTCTATTCTTCAAGATGGGATTGTAATCGGACAGAAAAGATTCCTTTTTCTGGCCTTTTCGGCTAGCCAATTACGTTCAAGTTCGGTTTGGATGTTTGCCTCTAATGAAAATTTGAGAGCAGAGGAGATTAGAGATTGGATGGGTTGCTTTAACAAGATCCGAAGTGTGTCAAAATGTGCTGCCAGGATGGGTCAATTGTTTAGTACCTCTTTGCAGACTCATGAAGTACCGGTACAGCAGATTGAGGTTATTCCTGACATAGAAGTAACTACTGATGGCGATACCTATTGCTTCTCTGATGGTATTGGCAAGATTTCCAGAGTTTTTGCCAGAGAGGTTGCCCAAAAGTGTGGATTAAACCATACCCCCTCCGCATTTCAAATACGCTATGGTGGCTATAAAGGAGTGCTAGCTGTTGACCGTGGCTCTTTCCTGAAGATATCTTTACGGAGTAGCATGCTCAAATTCGAGTCAGAACACAGGATGCTTAATGTAACCAAGTGGAGTGAAGCAATGCCTTGCTTTTTAAACCGGGAGATAGTTACTTTTTTGTCGACCTTGGGCGTTGAGGACCAAGCATTTCTTGAATTGCAAGATAAGCAACTACAAGTGCTCAACAAGATGCTGACAAGTCAAGAGGATGCAGTCGATATTCTGGCAAGCATGGGGATTAAGGAAACAAAAAGCATTGTGGTGAGAATGTTGCTACATGGTTATAAACCTGATGCCGAGCCTTATCTGTCAATGATACTTCAGTCTCATAGTGAAAACCAGCTTTCTGATCTAAGGTGTAGGTGCAGGATATTTGTTCCAAGGGGCCGGATCCTACTAGGATGCCTGGATGAGTCGGGAATTTTGGACTATGGACAGGTTTTTGTTCGTATAACAATGACCAAAAATGAGCTACAAGGTGGTGAAAAGAAATTTGTTCTAACAGATGACGGATCAGCAATAGTTACAGGGAAGGTTGTGGTTACAAAGAACCCATGTCTTCATCTGGAAGATGTCAGGGTCCTTGAGGCTGTTTATGAGGTGGCTTTAGAAGAAAAAGGTCTTGTGGATTGTGTTTCTTCCCCCAGAAAGGTGAAAGGTATGAATATCATATCTAAGTCCTAATATTAATTGAATTGTTGCCATAAGTAGTGTTGAAGAATATTTCCTGAAATCTATCATTTGTCATGAAACTTCATTATCTACTGTCATCTTTATATTTGCAAGAAGTTATTTAAAAAATGCATATGCTTTCATCTGGAGCTCTTGGTTTGTGGATAGATGTATTCATTCAAAAGAGGCGAGGCCTGCATAGTTAAAGCATCACTTGTCTACAACTGAATGAAAATCACTGGTCTTATATCGAAAAGATTAGAAATTTTTCTAGAACCTCATTTTATTTATGTATTTATTCCAGTGTTGAAGGTCAAACTCAGCAAGATTGCATGAAAAAACTCTGGACTTGCTGTTGTTATTTGAGCTAATTCTTCCTGGTCTATGTGTGTTATTACTGTCCTTGGCATGATAATGTTTTTTCTGCATCTAGAATATATCATTCCTCTAAATATGTAACAGTACTTTTGTTATACATGTGCGCCACTCTTGCATGATCCTCTGCAAGGTGACTTTGTCTTTCACTTTCTTTCATCTCAGAGAAAATGAGGCTCTGCATGATTGAAACAGAGGAAAACTTAAAATTACTAATAACTACTTGTGTTATATTCAATTGATTTCTTCTGCATATTTGGTTGCTACTTCTCTCCCTTCTGAAAAAGAATGGCATATATCCTTGGCAAATCACAAGTGGCCCGGTTGCTTAAGAATCCAAGTACTTGCATGTGAAAACTAAAGGCGTTGTATTTGCAGGCCTCATCCCAGTGAATGTTCTGGTGGTGACCTTGATGTTGATCTATACTTTGTTAGCTGGGATGAAAGTATTATTCTGCGTAAAACAGTGGCACCCATGGACTACATTGATAGGAGAAAGCATATTGTATATCATGATGTCACCTTAGAGGTAACGTTTTCTGTTCACTTGTATCTGATAAATTGTTTCCTTGTCAACTCTACTATTCTTCAATCGTGATGATATTTGCAGGAAATTCAGAAATTTTTCGTAGCCTACATTATCAGTGATACCCTGGGCACCATTTCTACTGCACATTTGGTGCATGCAGACCGTGAACTTGATAAAGCTTTGAGTGCAAAATGCCTTCAGTTAGCTGCACGTCACTCTATGTCCGGTGATTTTGCAAAGACAGGGTCTCCGGCTGAGATGCCTCAGTTTCTGAGACCTAGAGAGTTTCCAGACTTCATGGAAAGGTGGGAAAAACCTATGTACACCTCACAAGGAGTGTTGGGTATACTTTACCGGGTCACTCTGGCATCTCCTGTTCCTAGCAAGTCTAGCTATGCTTTCTCAGCAAAGATGGTCGAGGATGCTTACGACAATGAACTTGTAGTCGATGGTTATGAGGCCTTCCTTGAAACTGCTGAAATTCACAAAAGGATGTATAAGCATAAAATGAACACTTTGCTGACCTACTATGGAGCAGAGACTGAAGATGAAGTACTGACAGGAAACTTGCGGCACAAATCAATGTACCTGCAAAGAGATAACAGGAGATATGGAGAGCTCAAAGACCGTATCTTAACTGGTTGTCAGCTGAGGCTTTGGTTAATTGGTTGCCATCTCCTCTTGGTAAGGAAGGTGAGGTTCAGAAAGGAGATTCCTCAGACTCATCAAGGACTACAGAGTTGGCCTCAATCTGTACTCCGTCTTTATCTTGTCAGGAGTGAGGAACCATTTTGGGCCAAAACTAGTAATGTGGAAGGGATCTTGTCATGTGAAGCCAATGAGCATAATCTAAGAATTTTGGAACTTAGTTCTTCTAGTTTGGGTCCTGAACACTGCTGCTGAATATTTTTCTAAGCGCTGTATTAGATGAAGGATATTTTCACTGCGCTTCTAATTTTGATAAGTGTGTCACATACTTCATCCCTCTACTTGGGTACGTAGGCTTGGAGGTTGATACTGGATGACTATCTTAGCTCTGTTTGAAGTTATAGTTATAAGATGTTCTCTCTCTGCACAAGCTGATTTTGTAATTTTAAGTTTTTAAACAATTCAACAGCCGAGTAAATAAAATACTTATCGATTCCAACTGTGAGGTTTTGTATGCATTTTTTAGTCAAACTGACTCTATTTATAGTTTTTCTATCATTCATTTCTTTCTTTGCAAATGAAGTTGGTGATTCATTGCAAGACTTAAGCTTTGTGCCTTTCCAACTGGGTTATCACTTATCAGTCTTCAAATTTGCAGCATCACATCTTGCGGGTTTGGTTGATAATTTTACTGCTCATTGCGTTGATGGTACAAGGTGAGCTAGTGCTTTCCATTCTCAGTCATCCATTTGATATAAGGAGCTTTGTTTTTTGAACTGATCAAATGCATAGTTATTGTCTAGAGTAAAGCAATATTATGATCCTTAGTTGGTGCGTTCCGTGTTATTTAGTGTTTGAGCTCTGTTACACATTCAACAACAATAACAAAGATGCTATATTTACTGATTGTGAAAAACACATTGTTGAAAATAACACTCAAAGCCAAAGAGATGATCCATTATTAGGGATGTCATGCAATTGAAGAGGATATTGTGTCTTGCTTCTGTGTGTGAGTTTTTACAGAACTTTTATTATGTACAACTTTCAAAACCACTGGATTCTTCTGTAGAACTTTTATTCGGGGGTGCTTCCTATGCTCTGTTTATCGACTTCTATATTGATTAAGGAGAACTGGAAACGAAAGTTAAAGGAATGCTCTCATAAGTCCAATGTTGCATCACTAATCTGAGTTCTTACATATGCATAGCTTTATCAAAATTTGAGTGCTCTACTCTCTCTGTTTTATGAGCGTTTTTGTTGCAAGTTTTGCCTTTACCTTTCCAGGGCAAAAGTTTGACACATAATTCTAAAAAAGAATCAGCAATATCCAAGACTTGCATTGCGAATGAACCAAATATATAATTAAAATACATTCATTAATACATAATTGAGTTGTGATGACCACAAAATTGCAACAAAAAGCATACATAAAGGGCTATTTTGCAACTGCTTAAACAAAATGGACCAAATGTGCCATGAGGCCAAATAAAAAGTAATTAAAGTGCGATTTTTCCTTATAACTACTAATCATGGACAACTAATAGTTCAGCTGTCCCAAAATAAATGTCACTTAAGTATTTCTTATATATATATACTAGATGGAGCATGCCGGGCAATGCCCGGCATTTGCCCAATAATATTATTAGGTTATAATGAAACAAAAAATATTTTTAAGTCTCTATTTTTCTTGATACAGTTTTAAGTTTAAAAACATTTGCCCTATAATGCTATCATTGTACTTTGAATAACATTACCACATGAATTTTCAAGAAGTGATACAGAGTCAAATTTTTTATAGGCTAGCATGGTTTCAATTAAATTATTAAAAAAGACATGAAAAAATATGATCGTAGTAGCCAAGCAAGCTGCAACAATATTAAAAACAAGATTGAATTATAGGTAACGTTTGTAGTCACACTCTTAACATAGTTTCCAAAATAATATGTATAACTTTAGGCCTCCTAATTTAAAATTTAAGCGTTCTGATGAAAAACCTAATTAAGATTTACGATTTGAGTAGAAACAAGAATTTGACTCGCGCAAATACAGAATCCACAAACCTGAAATTTGCAAAGAAAAGAGTAGTGTGAGTTTCAAAAATAAAACCTTGTTAATAAAATGGAAAAAAACCTCAAAAATAAAAATGCAGCATCTGCACATATGATATATCCATCGCAAAAAATATTTTTTAATCATGCATGTGAACATAAAAGACATGAGTATGCTAAAATCTACAAGTATGATAGAATGATCCAGCTTCCCCCAAAGTATATAACAATTGAGATTGACCCTTTATTTTTGGAAAATGAATGATCATCACGATTTTTTAGTTTAAAGAAAGTTAGTAAATGAAATTTTCTTTTATAAGAAATATGATGAAGAAATTTCAGTTTTAGTGGGGAAGATGAAAAACCTCAAGAAATAATTAGACTTAAAAAATATAATGAGAAGTGAAGGAGACAGAAGAACTGAAAAGTTATATTATATATTAAGGACATGAAAAAAAGTACCCCAAAAAATGAAAAGGCTAAATAAATTACATTGGGTAAAATTAGTCATTACTGGTATGTGTTATTCCTTATTGCTTCAGTTAGCGATCACTATCACTGAATAACTGAAGGAATTAAGTGAGTCTTTGCATGTTCTTTTTGTTTCGTTTTGAAAACGGTTTTGGTTTCAATAGTAAATTTAATATATTTTAATCATATTTCATCATTTCTAATACAACTTTTTACTATTTAGCATCTACTTTTTATATTTTCAATACACTTTTTACATTATAAAACTATTTTTCAAAACTTGTTTTCAAAATCGTTTTCAAAACGCCCAAAAAGAACAGGCCCTAATTTTTACTTCAAACTATGGTCATTTCTTTTGGTTTTAGTTTTGATTTCAACACTAAATTTAACATATTATAACCGTCTTTTATCATTTTCAATATAACTTTTTACTATTTAGCTGTGTCTTTTTATATTTTCAATACACTTTTTACATTATAAAACTATTTTTCAAAAATATGTTTTCAAACCTATCAAAAAGAACTAGCCCTATATCATAGGTTAAGATATGTGGTAGCCAAGTAACAAATTAAATTAAATTGTAGGCTTATGTGACATCTAATTAGTAGATTATATTATATTCTAGATTTATGTGGCATTTAAGTGACAAGTTGAGATTAAATTTATGTTAATTTATATTATATAATGTAAGATATAATTAACTCACTAAGTATTTCTTATATATATATAATTAATTCACTAAATATTTTTGTATAAATTTGTAAAACACTATATAGATAAAGTAACATTTATACAATAAAATTATTGCAGTGGAATGGACACGTTATTCCCAATTTACTTCACATGGCTTTGGGGTCCATACATATGATATGACACCACAAAAACCAAATTCTACATGTGTTGACTACTGTTTCCTGCCAATCTATTCTTTTCTTTCTTGCAACTCTATGTTTATCATTTTCCACTCACTCAGATCTCCAAAAGACTTGTCCATTTATCATCAATTTCTTGCTTCATTCTTGAAGATGGCTGGTGCTGCGATTGGGGCTTTGTTGACGACGGTGGCTTCACTTGTTGCTGAGGAGATCAGCCTTGCATGGGGCGTCAAGAAACAACTCAACAAGCTTGCCACGAAGCTTAAAGAGATTCAAGCTTTGCTTTCTGACGCCCAAAGCAAGCAAATAACTGGAGAAGTTATGAAACTTTGGCTGAAAAAGCTCCAGTCCACTACCCTTGATGCTCAGATTGTCTTGGATGAGTTCAGCTACCAAGTTCTTCGCCAAAAGATCGAGTGCCACAAGAGGGACAAGGTACGCAGCTGTTTTTCATGTTCAAATCCTGTTTTTCTTCGTCTTAAAATGGCTCATAAGATCAAGGACGTTTTGTCATCCTTGGATGAGCTTTATGCTGAATCAGATAAATTTGGCCTTAAGAAGCCGATGGAGTTGATAAACTCGCTTTCTCCTAATCTCAAAGAAATAAGGTCAACAAGACCTTATGTGGAGGATTCGAAAATTGTGGGAAGGGATGATGATGTTTCAGAGGTCATAAAATTGTTAACTGGCTCAGACTCAGAGTACAGGGAAGACTTACCGGTCATAACCATATTGGGTATGGGCGGTCAGGGGAAGACAACCGTGGCTCAACTTGTGTTCAAGAGTGATGCAATTGAAAGTTATTTTGATAAGACAGTGTGGGTTTGTGTCTCAGATGATTTTAGTGTTAAGAGACTGTTAGCTGAAATGCATTCTCCCACTGAAACCAACTACCAATCAGCTACTGAGGTAGGCTTGGTAAATAAACTGAAAGACCAGTTTAGGGGTAAAAAATATTTGCTAGTTCTGGATGATGTTTGGAATGAGAATGGACGTGAATGGGAAGCCATGAGATCTTGTCTCCTTGCAATTGGGGGTTCTAAAGGGAGCAAGATTCTGGCCACTACGCGGGGCAAGAAAGTTGCTTCAGCTATGCGGACATTGAGGTACCATCAGCTTGGTAAACTTTCAGATGAACAAAGTTGGGAATTGTTTACAAAATGTGCATTTGTTGAGGGGGAAGCAACACGGACATCGCAATTGGCGGATATCGGCAGAAGGATATTAAAAAGGTGTGGAGGCGTACCTTTAGCTATCAAGATAATAGGAGGCTTACTGTATTTGTCTGAATCTGAATCAGATTGGTCAATGATTGAAAAGAATGAGATGTGGAGTGAATTTGATGAAGGAGTTCTTTCTGTAATCAAGTTAAGTTATGACCATCTGCCTTCATTGCCACTGAAGCAATGTTTTGCATATTGTGCAATTTTTGAGAAGGACGCTGTCTTGAAGAAAGACAAGCTAATTCAACTTTGGATGGCGCAAGGGCTACTTAATGTTCGGCAGGGAAGTAATTTGCAAATGGAAGACCTGGGCAATAACTACTTGAATACTCTTCTTACGAGTTCTTTATTGCAAGGTTATCCAAGTGGCTATTGCAGAATGCACGATCTTGTACATGATGTTGCAGTACAAGTGTCGGAGAATTATTGCTTTCTCATTAAAGATTCCAAGGCCATAAGCAATAATGAAATTGAAGCCGTGCATGTATCAATCCATTCAAGTGAAAGTGAAAGAGGAATGTGGAAGTGTTTGAAAGGTGTTCTTCCCTCAAAGTTGAGGACACTCTATTTGAAAGGTGTTGACCTATCTGACGTTCTTTTTGAAAACTTACCGTGTCTCTCTGTTTTGATTATTGAGAATGAGAATGTTGTGGAATTACCAAATTCAATTGGCAAGTTGAAACATTTGAGATTTCTTGATGTAATTCGCACTGGTATAAGGATGCTTCCGAAGTTTTTGACAAAGTTATACCACTTGCAGACTCTAAGAGTTCATTCTTTGACGGAGGTACCCAAGGGGTTTGGGAATTTAATTAACTTGAGGCACATCTACTTTAATGGAGAGTTCTTCTCTTCCGCGGAGGCTGAATGTGTTTTTATTGGAATAGGCCAATTGACGAATCTTCAAACGTTGCCGTATTTCAAGGTGGGAAAATGCAAGGGATGTGGAATAGAAGAGTTGGAGTACTTGGACAACCTCAGCGGTACACTCAAAATATTCTGCCTTCAAAATGTGGGAAGCAATGCATCTGCTGCTAAATCCAACTTGTGGAGGAAGTCAAATATTCAAAATCTAGAGCTTCATTGGGATGATGATCGGATGGAAGGCAGTGATGTTATGGAGGGTTTGAAACCTCCTTCGAACGTGAAACGTCTAACGATCAAAGGTTATCGGAGCCAAAAATGGCCATCCTGGGCAGTATCGGAGAATCATTTATTTCTACTTCGCGATCTGGTTGAACTAAAATTAATTAAGTTGGATAAGTGTGAAACACTCCCATCACTTGGGGACTTGCCTTTTCTTGAGGTTTTATGGATAGAGGAGTTAAACAATGTGAAGTGCATAGGAAAAGAATTCTATGGGTCGAAAGTTACTCTGTTTCCAGCACTAAAGAGACTTCGGATTGAGCGTATGAGGAGTCTGGTGGAATGGTCAGATGCAATAGGAATTACTTCGACAGTGCAAGTCCAAGTATTCCCGTCTCTAGAGGTGATGGAGGTACAAAGTCTTCCCAAATTGAGTGTTTTTCCAAACTTGGGTACCTTACCAAGTCTTGAGGTTTTAATGATACGCTGGTTAAACAATGTGAAGTGCATAGGAAAAGAATTCTATGGTGTGGATTGTATTGGGTCGACAGTTACTCTGTTTCCAGCACTGAAGAGACTTCGGATTGAGGGTATGAGGAGTCTGGTGGAATGGTCAGATGCAATAGGAATTACTCCGACAATGCAAGTCCAAGTATTCCCGTCTCTAGAGGAGATGCGTGTAGTAAGTCTTCCCAAATTGAGTGTTTTTCCAAACTTGGGTACCTTACCAAGTCTTAGAGAACTGACATTAGAGAAGTTGGATAAGTGTGAAACACTCCCATCACTTGGGGACTTGCCTTTTCTTGAGGTTTTAAGCATATATGGGCTAGACAATGTGAAGTGCATAGGAAAAGAATTCTATGGTGTGGATTGTATTGGGTCGAAAGTTACTCTGTTTCCAGCACTGAAGAGACTTGAGATTAGGGGTATGAGGAGTCTGGTGGAATGGTCAGATGCAATAGGAATTACTCCGACAATGCGAGTCCAAGTATTCCCGTCTCTAGAGGTGATGTGGGTAGACTGGCTTCCCCAATTGAGAGTTTTTCCAAACTTGGGTACCTTACCAAGTCTTAGAGAACTGACGTTATGGAATTTAACGATTGTGGCACCACATGGTGAATGGAATAGAGGGGTTGAGAATGAGATGTCCCCTAAAAAGGTTGAAATTGGTTCAGATGCCCAATATTACTTTCCATCGCTACGTTCTCTATATATTGATGGTTGTGAAAAGTTGAGTGCACCACTTTGCAGCCTCATCCCAAGTTGTGCGCCACTTGAGGAGTTGATAATCGACTGCAACCCTGGATCATGGCCTAAGGATCTGCAACACCTAACCAGCCTTAGGGATTTAACTCTTGGATCATGGGGTTCTGAAGATGTTGATGTTGATGTTGAAGTTGATTGTTTTCCTTGGCCCTGTCATTCTTCTGTCTCTCTTACGTCTCTTAATTTAATCGGAAGTGGTTTGCCAAAAGTCACATCCATTCCTCATGAAATTCAGCAAGTGGCTACTTTGAGGAGCTTAAAGATAGAAGGGTTTGATGGATTGGAAGATCTTCCAGAGTGGATGGGTGATTTAGAACGTCTTGAACAGTTGAACCTTGAGGACTGCAAAAACCTAAAGCAGCTACCTTCTGTGGAAGCAATGCAACGCCTTTCCAACTTAAAGGAGCTAAGGATTCGGAGATGTCGTATACTGAAAGAGAGATGTAGGAAAGAAATTAGTGGCTCAGAGTGGCCCAAAATTGCCCATATCCCCGAGGTGAGGTTGGATGATTGATATCGATCGACGAGGATGGTTGACAGCTGGATGCAAATAGAGAGCTCTTGTGATCAAATTTGAATCCAATTTTTAATGTGAATACAAATTTTTCTTTTCCGGATCCGATACCAGAACTTTCGTTTCCGGTGGAATGTTTTGGTTTCTTGATTTCTCACCAAGTTCCCATGCAAAGAGGATGTTTGCAGATTATTTTAAACACAGAATTATAGGTTCTGGTTTTTTCTTTTGTGCAAATTTGTATCAAGAAAACCTAACACTCCAAAAAAAAAAAGAGGAAAAACACATAATAATTAAAAAGTAAAACTCATCTTTACATAATAACTACTCGATCAAACTGACGGCTAATTGATGTTTTCTGGTGATGACTCATCACCCATCACACAGAATATCTTGATTGAATAATAATAATAATAATAACATATACTCAAAGAGTTATAACCAAAAGAACTGCATTCTCCCCCGCCAGTGGTCTTCCTCGTCCTCACTGCCTCAGTTGCCGTGGTCTTCCTCGTCCTCACTGCCTCAGTTGCCGTGGTCTTCCTCGCCGTGGCCTTCCTCCTCCTCACCGTGATGCATCCAGCTGCCCCAGGGTGTAACCCAGGGTAAAGATTCAACCCAACTGAAAGTGCCCAGTCTTGAAGACTGGCATTCTTAGCGGCTACAAGGGGATTCCAGCCTGGAGAAATCACTTTCAGATCTCTTATCACTTCCACATCTTCTCCATTTAACACCCACAGCACTCGGTATGCCAACAGATTCACCATTTGCTTAACGAGTTGGACATGCAGTTGTGCAGATTTCCTCAAAAACAGATTAGAGGAAATCTACCTAACACCAACTACTTGCTTACCTCCTCTTTCAAGAACCCTAGGATCAAGTCTCCTATAATGTAGAAAAAAGTAATTCACGGAGACAAGAAAGTATGAACCTTTCAGAGCACATAAAGTAGACAATGAAGAAAATGAAAGGCATTGGTTAAATAACAGCTCACCAGAGACTAATGAAAAGAAAGCAGATTCCCTTTTTTTCCCCTCTTTTCTACTGTCTCATACTATTAAACAGACTAATTTAACATAAACCAAGGCATTTAAGTATCTTCTCAGAGATTTAAATAAATCAAAGGATTTATTCAGGAGGATAGATACCAGTTATAGTTGAAGAAGCCTGATGAACAGCAGAGCGGAGGAGCTTTGAGTGAACTATAACTCAATCAAAAATTTACAGGAATCCAAGAAAAGAACAGTCTCAGAGACCCTTTTAAGATATTCTAAAATTGGCTGCCAGAAATTACCCCAAAAGCACTATATTCTACTCTACTTTGATTAATGAATGAAGAATCGGAAAATTTTAGCAGGGTATTGGGACAGTACCCTAAAAATGGTTCCTTGATGGTGCCTCCAACCCCAAGGGCATCAAAAATGGTTGCTTTAGCTTAAATTCTCCAAAAACAAATAGACCCAATTCACCAACACCAACCATAGTCCGTAGGGTACTTGCAGAAACAGCGGTAAACAAAGCATCGAGTTCCAATCTATCTTACAAAGATGGATGACACTTTTAGAGCGTTTTCTAACTCAAAGTGACAGCATACAAACAATGCTAAGCAGGGAGAGCCAAACAAAATTTGCCTAAAATTAGAAGAGACAAAAATCAATCTGGAACACAAATAATCTACTTAATTATGGGAAAAGAATCTGCGATACTTTGCAAAGAAATGTGTCAATAGTCAGATAACTGCAGTTCACAAGCTAACCAAGCGAAACAAAAACTCATTGCAGTTCTCTTATATCCTTCCTCCCTGGATTACTTTAGAAAAATCAAACCATTTTTCCGCAATAAAAATATTTAACCAAAAAAAAAAATTCACACGTTTTTGCAAAATTTGGAAATTACATACCTGGATGAACTACAAAAGAGCATGAGATTTCTGAAGACAATAGTCAGAATAATCAAGATCAGTTTAAAGTTTTTTTGTGTGGAGAAAAAAAGGAAAAAAATAAAATCGCCCTTACTACGCGCATGCATTGTAGAAAGTTCTTGATTTTCCATACACAACTCCAAATCCTCCTTGAAGTGGACGCATACCCTTCTCCAAAAGAAACCATAATTTCCTCTCTTGGATGCTTAATTTGGAATTGATCGAAAAAGAACCGCAACAGTGATGAAGTGATTTTGGGCGAGAAGATTTTCCGGAAGCGACAGTGAGGGAAGAAAGGTTAAACTGGTGACATCGCCATGGCTGCAACACCAGTTGCATGCAAGTAACAGAGGCCAAGAAAAAAACACAGATGGCTTTTCTCCGCTCTCTTACATGCCATCCCGGTTACCCCGCCAAGATAAGACAAGACAAGACCTAAATTGGCTCATATGCATGACCCGTTCACTCTGAATTTAAATAAGGGCAAATGACACCAGTGGCCACCCAACTATTCGCAATGTTCAGTTTTGGTCACTCATCTTTCAAACGTGCGCATTTGGCCACTCATCTTTCTAAAACGTGCCTGTGAAGCCATTCCGTCAAAAATGCTGTCAAATTTGACGGAATGCATCAGCAAACGTGCAGTACTCCTTTTCTTCCTTAAATCTGAACTATAATTGCTAATCGAGAAGATGCCATACAAAGATGACCGGATTTTCGGGTCCAGGTGGAAAAGTTCCCTTCCCAGAATGATGGATCTTTACTCAATCACCCCGTTTACAGTAGAAGTTTAGATGATGCTGCCCCATGTATCTCTGCAAAACTTAAAGTTGTGGTATGCCATTCTTCTTTCTCTTTGCTGGAAATAATTTGATCCTTTCTTTCTTTGTGCCCGCTGTAAAAAGGAAATTGCAAGAAAGGAGGAAGACATCATAACAATAGATCCCCATATGAATTCACTGACTGTGTATGAGACAAAGCTCAAAGTAAGTCTCTGCTTGGGGAGTTGAGGAAGAAAAGGAGTACTGTACGGATTCCGTCAAATTTGACAGCATTTTTGACGGAATGGCTTCACAGGCACGTTTTAGAAAGATGAGTGGCCAAATGCGCACGTTTGAAAGATGAGTGACCAAAACTGAACATTGCGAATAGTTGGGTGGCCACTGGTGTCATTTGCCCTTTAAATAATCATCAGCCAGAGGAAGAAGAAATCAAAAAGAGGTGTTTGCTCGAAAACCAAAATCAAGGCCAAGCGATGGAAGTGAGATCGTTAAATCACCGAAGAAATCAGGGGGAAAAAAAAAAAAAAAAAAAAAGAAGAAAAAGCAACACTGATGAAGCGAAGGGGTGTGATGTGATTTGTGGGAGACTTAAGAGCAATGGGCATGGTGTCGGGTGTGTGTGATGGTGGCGGTGTGTGCGAAGCTGATTGTGGGGGGTTTGAGGGAGTTTAGTTAGGTGGGAGAGAGAAGAGGGAAAAGAGACGCGTGTTGAGGCAGACGTGTAGAAACGAGACGCGTGTAACAGGCCTCATGAAAAAATAATAATAATAATAATTAAAAGGGCATAATGGGAAACGAAAAATGGACGACAATCAAATCTACTGACCGTCTTTTTGGTATATATGTACTCTTTTGTAACCTAATCAATGAATCTTCTCTCTTGTTCATCACTTCACTTTTTCAATCAAGACCTGCAATCTTTGAAAAAATAAAATCAATAACAAATAGATGAACAGGTATATAATTAGCAGATATAATATGAATTTTAAGTGGAGTCAGTAATGAGTTTGAGAAGCAAATATTTTGGAGATGTTCATGCTACAAATTTTATATACCCAATAGTTTTGAATCATGCTCCTTCCAACTATAATAACAATCCTAAAAATCAAAACAGTAAATTAAAAAACTATGTAATAAGAGATTTCATACATCAGTTGTGTTTCATGATCATCCAATGTCTCAATGCAATAACTGATTTAACTAAAAATGTAAAAACATTATTATGAAGTAGTAGAATGAGCACTGGAGGTTTAGTTAGCTGCATTCAGGATACCAATTTGGTTAACTGCTCTGTAAGATGCGCTAGCATTTCTTAAACATTATCCAGATTTCAATCATTCAATGAAATCAATTTTGCTATATTTAAGTACAATCGAAACAGACAGTCACTCATCTAGTGTTGCCTTTCTTGTAGTTCCATTGGTAGGAGCAGATTTCATAGACTGCATATCAGCAAAAGTCATACTAAACATAATGCACAGAGTCAAAATGTAAGACTGAAAAATCAGAAAAGAACTCACCGGTGTTTGCCGAAGATAAGGTAGAGTAGCTAGAGCTGTCCTCTCGCTGGTGGCATCATCACCCCATTACTAAAGTTTTTACTACATTGTTGGTTTCCTTTAAACCGTAACTCGAACTGAAAGTTCCATTCTGAATGCTAGCCTCAACTCTTTCCCTTCCCAATTAGTTTTGGCATCCAATTTCGCAGGATACCATTTTGTGCTTGTCCTCATATCATCTGGATGAGAAGCCCTTGCAGGAAATGACAAACTCTTACCACTTAAAAGACAATCTATTAATTATGCTGCAATCTACAAGAGTAGCACTTCTCATATCCTCTAGATCATTGAAATTTCCTTGTCTACTGTAGTTGACATAAGGCATCATAAACAAAAATTTTCCAAGGAATAACATGAATAAGAATGTGTACTTCCAAAAGATTATATCTCTATAAAGAAAGAGAAAAAAAAAAAAAAAGAAAAAAAAAAAAAAAAAGAGTGAGTATTGCACTTCCAAAAGATTATATCTCTATAAAGAGGTGAGCATGATAGGAAAACAATCAAAATATGTCCGTTTTTGGCTTCAACTCTCAGAAAGCAGAAGTGGAATTTATTAGGTGCTAGTAAAGAGAAAAACTGAAATGAATACTAAACAAGTCAACGGAGTCACAGCAAATTCTTGATTCTGGAAGAAAGAAATTTAACTGAAAGCATCAAAATAATTTTAATCCTAAAAAATAGAGCACCATTAAAACATCACCAGTGGCCAAAATGATTAAGACCTGAATTTCGGGACAAATGCTGATATTTTCTCACCCGTCCGACCCACCCGACCCGACCCAACGGATTCGGTCGCCGAATCAATAAACACCGCGCGAACAGCCAGGAGCTCATCATCAGATATCGGTAACGAACTCACCTACCTTTGTACGAGACCATGAGCGACCTCCGGGCTAAATTCTTGGAGGTTTACTCTGTTCTGAAATCGGAATTACTCAACGACCCTGCTTTCGAATTCACCGATGATTCTCGTCAATGGGTCGACCGGGTGAGTATTCCAACCTTCTATTGAGTTTCCCGTTCATATTCAGTTGGTCTTGGCGTAAAGGTATTTGAATTAGGGTTTGATTTTGATGTGAATGATCGTGTTTGGGTGGGGTTTTGCTGCTGAAGTGTGAGGCTTCTCGACGTGACGCCAAATTTGTGTGTACTGATCAGTACACACAATCACCCGGTCGAGAAGCCTTGAGGTAAGAGTTTATGTCTGAAGAGCATTTGAAAACAATGGGCACATGAGTATTTGCTCCCGCCGTTTCCTCAATCTAAAAAGCTTTCTAACTTGTAACTGCTAAAGCCAAGTCTGCCTTAGCTAGCTTCCTCCACTTTCTTTAGCTCCCATTCTGCTTCATTTGCCTACGATTTGAGCAAACAGTTGCAAATTCATTTTATAAGAAAACATATACAACAGTATTTTTCATTTTTTTAAAACTTATCTTCTATCTTCTTACTTATAATTCAATTCATTTAGTTCCAAATAAAGGCTCTACACATGTTAGAACAAAGTGGATGCTCTACCCAGATTCATAATGCAATGTAATCCAAATTTAGAACACGGTTTACAAAACTCAACTGATGGACTATCATTTCTGGAACCACCACAACCAAAAAAAAGAATCAAAAACAAATTTGAAACCGCATAATTGCAAATTCCTGTTCAGCACTAAGTTGAAGCGCATTCATATACTAATTCCAAACATTGAGGACATAAACTAAAAATCAGTCTCACACCCATGGGAAAATAAGGCAAATTTATATGACAAGTCTCTGAAATCGATGCTGCAGGGAAAATACCTTTTATTGAAAGAAGAAAGAAAAACAAGCCCTCAAAATTGAATGGAAATTTCAAACAAGAAGTGTGGGCCTGCATACAAACAAGGGACCTCCAGTAATTAACATAACAATATTATTTGAGAATCTGAAAAGCAAAAAAATTAAGCCAAAATCCAATTTAGGATTCATCAGCATTCAATAAACAAATAAATAAGTGCTCCGATGGCTCATACCCAAAATTGGGTAACACGACAATAAAGAATCCCGTTGGAAAAAATAAATAAACTGCCTTAAAGCTTTGGCAGCTATAGTGAAATAAGGAAAATAAAATTAAGTCTCTACCTTTTGGTAAGAATGAAAACCGGATCCTTTATACGCATTTGATAGAGGCGCACTCATCCTTATGGTTGTACTTCATGTAACTCTGAAGATGGAAAGCGTTAGGTCGAAGTCGCTAAACGGAGAGAAGTAAAGCGATTAGAAAGTAGTGTGGGAGACCGAAACGGTGGCATCGGCTGCATCCAGAGGGAGAGAAAGAAAGAGTAGGGTGACTGAAGATCTGAAGTCGTCGATGAAGAATTCGGAGGTTCTTGAAGAAATTAGGGTGACTGAAGATCTGAAGTCGTCGATGAAGAATTCGGAGGTTCTTGAAGAAATTAAACTCACGCCTAAAAGCAGACATCAGTATATAGAAGAAGATGATGAGGAGTTGAGAATCGGGAGAAATCTAGTCATCTTCTGCTTCAAAACTTTCTAGATCCATGTTGAAGTTGAAGTTGAAGATGAATCTAGGGGCGTGTAATACTCGAGGAAGAAGAAGATGGGTTTTCATTTGTGTTTTCCCAAACGTCAAACCCAGCCGGTTAACGAGGGGCGTGTAATACTCTAGTGTTCAAGAAGACGATGTCTTCCTCAAGAGTGAATGACCAATAAATACAAAAGCCTTAAACGATAGCAGAGTAACCGAATGCAGCAATGGAACAGAGAGTATTTGACTTTAAAATCAAAAGTTCTAATGCTTATTGAAAAGATGATACCTTTTGTGAAAAATCAGCTTTGCTCTCAAAAACTATTTACCTACTCTGATAGATGCATCACAAATGTTCTAATCATTAAAGAGACATGTGAATCTGATAGCTGCATCACAAAAACTTGATATCATTCTTCACTTTGGTGACTGAAGACATCAGACCAGCATGAGGAATTCCATCTAGATAGCAAGTTATACCCGTTTGCTGCAACTAACAATTAGTTATGTACTTCATCACATGACTTCTCCATAATCATCTGTCCACAAGATCCGTAGAGTACCAAAGCTGAAGGAAAAACGTAAATGGATCACAAAATCCTGTGCCCGAATATCAGCAGCTAAGTGACCTAATTGGGAAATTCCATTTGAAAAAAAAAGAAAAAAAAAAAGAAAAAGAAAAAGAAACTGCAGATATGATGTTACTCTGAACCATAAACCTTATGTAAAGTTCACAATCTAATGCAAGTCCAATGAGCAGATATTTAATAAGAGAGTGTCAAGACCATGGGACTGCAATGAAATGATGAATCCTAAGTTCAACTTGAATTCAACTTTGTGGCAATGTGATACTCAATTTAATAGTATCTTAGCAAACCTTTATAATGTTCTCATCATTCTGCTTCATTTTACGTAAGTTGCAGGGCTTCCTGCTGCTTTTGGAGTTTCATCAACTCTATCTTCCATTTTGAGGTGGGCAGCCTTTTCTTTCTTCTGCTTGTAGAACTCCACATCTCATGCAAATACTGTTTGCAATCTACATTTATCACAAAACTTTCTTCTTCAGCATAAAAACAACAGTGTTTGAATAACAAATTATGAATATAGATGAATCTAAAAAGAATAGGCAATTAACAAGCTGATGCATAACTATTCAATTAACAAATTGCAATCCAAAGCTTGTGTAGGACGATTATTTCAACACACACACACACACATATATATATATATGCATGTACAGATGGATATGCCTCCAGTAGGTAGCAAGCCGCATCACCAATACCAGCAACGAAGGGAAAGAACACAAGCATAGGCAGCAAACAAGCAGCAATTTTTTGAACCTTCTAGTTCAATGCTAAACAATCTCTGAAATGTACAGGTGGCTAATTTGATTGCAGGATCCCCATAATGTTTAGACCCAAATAAACCAGATGAAAATAAAGTCATACAAAAATTCATCTAATGATGGACCCACAAAATTATATGCGTTTGGACAGCTTTGTTCTCTTCCAGAAGAGTTGAAGGTAGCTCATTTGAGAACAGAAAGAAAGCTGTCCAGAGTTACATCAAGGATGAATAGAAACTCAAATTCACCATTTCAATTTCCTAAAAGTAAAAAAAAAGAACAAATAAAATCAAAAAAGCGGACCGCACATAGTGCGGTGCTCCTAGAAACAATAACTAAAGATTGTTGACCAATATCAACTTTTTTACAGACAAATTCATATCTGTGGAAGACAATTAAAACACAGTTCAAGTGAGCAGATGTCAGGCCCAGTTATGGTGGAAGAAAACAATACTATCCATAAGTTTGAAGCTCACATACAAGCCAGTGTTGGATGGGATCACACGGATAAAGTTTTACCTCCAACTGGTGCATCCAAGCAGTAACTCAGTTGTTCTTTGTCTTCCACACAACAGTCCTCAAATAACCCTCTGTCCTCAAATTTTCATCTTCACCAAATTCCAAATCATACAACTGAGATGTCATTCTATTACATGTTTGCATAAAATAATTTATATTCTAGTTCTCTACAACTTCTACTTTTAGTATAGTGCATTAAAAGTGAACTTTGTCCTTCCAATACTCTAAAATTAATATAATAATTTATAGAAGAAAAAAAATTTTACCAAGTCTCCTTTTTGAAAGACAATAGTCTGAGCAGCAAGCATTTCAGTATACAATCATGCACGTTTCAAGATAAGGCGCTCCAAAGTCCCATAATTGTTATCTCTTCATTCCATCATTGGTGCCACACTGAAATCACACTGGAATCAATTAAGACAAAAAACAAAGTTCTTGGTTAGAAGAGCTTGTAAGAATTTAAAGAGACCACATGTTTTAAGTTGTATCCATCTATAGAGGGGAATTTATCCGAAACAATAACATATAGATTTTCACCAACTACATATAGATTTTCACACACCTGAAAGCTGTGATATTGGCTAATGAAATCAACAAATATGTTAAGTTCTTGACTTCTTGCAAAAAGTTCAGAATATTTTTCAATTCTGGTGAACCCAAGAAGCAAATGCACGTTGAGAACCAAAAGCTAGACGTTGCGATTCCTCCTCTAAAGAAGACCGTATGTAAGTCCGTGTGGGAATGCCAATTGTGCACTGGTTGATCCCTGAAATAAGCAAGAAGCAGATAAAGCAATCAATAAGCACTTTCCAGATAAAATTATAACCAAAATAATTTTAGATCCATATCTTGTTAAATGTAATACCAAAGCCAGAAGTGATTGCTATCAGCAAAAATCGTCTCTTAAGTGGATTCTGAAATTATAAATTGAAATCATCGATGAAGAAAGGCTAAGACTTGAAGACACATTGAACTCTGTACTTTAACTTTACCATTTGAAATTGGAATGTAAAATCCAGAAAACAAAAAAATTAGGAAAAGAAAACAGATGGAATAACTAAATAAATGAAAATAGAACACCTTTAATTAATGTTTTGCTTTTCTCAAAAAATGAACCTGGGAAGAACTTAAGCCTCAAATCTGAGTAGCATAAACATATAAAAGGTACCTTTGTTCACTAAAGATACATTAAATTCCCCTGAACCGGAGCATAACTTAAGCCTCGACTCTCTGTAGCATAAACATATAAAAGGCACCTTTGTTTACTAAATATACAGTAAATTCCCCTTAAGCATCCTATAGCAAGGGTCAATTATAGCATCGAGCTGGACACCTTGAGTACTCAAGAGGTCTAACAATTGATGCATTAATTTCATTATGAAGCACAACTTGTCTCAAAGTCTAGGGCACATAAAGTTTCATCATATCTGTCAAGTTCATACCAGAGTAATGAAATACCAAGGAGTCTCCAGGTTGACAACCTTGTACAAGCGACAAGATTGTAGGCTTAATTCAATACAATGCCCTTTGCTTTTCAAAGTAAGATCCAATATTCATAGCTGCCAAAAACACATAAGAAAGGCCAAAAATTATTACTGAAGTAGCTAATGGGATAGAATTGCACACAAATTTCCTCTCTTTACCTGCAGCTAAAACTTGATTTCAACATCTAAGGCTTCAGCTATCCTCTGAAGCCTTAACAATTGCATGAAAAAGGAACAAAAGAACACCAAAGAAAGCTACCAATTTTGCATAACAATTGCATGAAAAAGGAACAAAAGAACACCAAAGAAAGCTACCAATTTTGCATATTTTTGGTAGGTTGTTGAGTTAAACCTTTTTTTTTTTCTCCTTCCTACTTCCTTCTGGTGTTGAATGTTCTGATCAAGTATCAGCTTTTATTTCTTCTTCCACTTCAAGTCCCCAAATTTTGTCTCCAAGAAAATCTACAAACCTCATTCGGCATCCTTGCAAATCGGCATCGAGCGAACAATGTACCTCCTCCTGTTATCAGTTCACAGCGGCGCATGCCGTCCGGATTTTATTCACCCCTCTTATGTCGTCGGGTTGCCCAGCCAAGATACGACTCAAATTGCCTCGTGTGCCAACCCCTTGCTCAGAATTGAAATAATCCTCACAGCCTAATCAAAGGAAGAAGAAGAGGACATAGATGAGATCTAAAAGACCGCATTTGGTTCAATAAACAGAATCAAGATCGCTTTGGATGATTATCGGCTTAATTACATTTATTCCCGAACAAATCGGATTAAAGGGCTGGTGAAGAAATCATGGGCTATACTTTGCGGCTCTTGCGGTGCGATGAGACTACTCTAGATTCTACTTCATATTCGCCACCGACGAAGTTTGCCTTAGCTACTCTGCACCGATGTGCTCTGCTCAATGCAGCAAAGCCAGTTATGAATGATTCTGTTACGGTTTTTGACATATGTGGTGCAATATGTCTGTGGTTTGAGCTATAGCAATGGTTTAGGGTTAGGCTTTCGTTCTTGGATGGTCAGAGAGATACAAGGGAGAAGAAAGAAAAATCGAGAGCAGAATGCGAAGAAGGAAGGACCTATCTGTTTCTGCGAATAACGCTTGTTTTCCGTTGAGGGCATTTTAGTCCATCAAAGAAGTTGTGTTCTTATCATTCTCCATTGTATAGTGGAAGAACCAAGATCTTGCCTCAAATTCATATTCTTCTCCTATTAAAAACAAAAATAGTGTTTCTATGTAAACATAAAAAAGGAACATATTACTTTTCTTGATCAATTTCCTGCAGCTTTTCTTGCTGAGTGGACTTCCTTTTCTTTCTCAATTTCCAAATTGTCTCCCACGCCACTTAACTCAACCATGATCATGATTAGAAGTGCAAGTATTCTGCACATACAGACAAAACATACACACATATCATTCAATACACAACCAAAATTACATATTTTCAATAATCAATAATAAATCCTCCTGAAAATATGAAAAGAAATCATAATGTCAAAATATGGAAATAAATAATCAGAAGAAGTTTTTAAGCTTCATACGCTCATGTGAAATTACTAAAATGGACACCCAGTTGAGGTGTGTTTTTTGTGATGAAACTTTCGTTTGTTAACGGCGATCGGTACTTTATATCTATATCTATATCTATATCTATACTTATATATAAAGTGGGAATCGATTAGCTACAGTACTTTTGGTGGTTGTCATTTTTTTCCTTCCCATTTTACCCTTATGGGATAGCAGTACACGTGTATTCCACTTCCTCATTTTACGGTCACTTACCCTTCCTTTCCAGATTCTTCTTCCTCGGGTACGTCGACTCTCTTCTTCTTCATCTAAAAAGCTTCAGCTTTTCCAGATTTTTCCATTGTCTTTTCTCTTTCATGTTATTTCCTTCTCCGGCCATCCAATTCTCCTCTCCTCCCTCCTCCGTTCCGCAGCGAGCTATGTTGGGTTTCTCTTCTCCGTCAAAGTGGCAATCCCTTATCTACACGACTTCCCTCCTCCTTTCCAGATTCTTCTCCCTCTCCCACAGAAAGCACCACGTCTATTAACCAAGAAAATAAAATCGAAGATGAAGAGATCCACAAACAACACGGTAGAATTTCAATTTCTAGGAAAAGAACGCTAATCAGGGGAGGACAGAGGAGCCCAATATCACACAAGGCGAAACATCCATATGAATTTAACATAAATCATCTACAATTTTCGTTTTTCTGTTGCAAGTGCTTACCTAATCAGATTTGTAGTGGTTGCACAGATGACTTGATTGTGGATATACCCGACACGGTTGATGTTCTTGCATTGTTTCTAGCTCGGGCTGTGGGAGATGAAATACTTCCTCAGGATTTCTTGACAAAACCATTCAGCAAATTTAGGCACATTTCTTTCCCTTCTCTTTTTTTCCTTTTTTTTTTTGGTGGTGATTACTGGTTAGTTTTGTTTAAAGAGCTTTATTTACCATGGTATTTGACTATGTTATCATTTTGCTTAAAAGTTGTTCATTATCTCCAAGAAATGTCTCATGGAGAATAGAAGTCCTTGGAGACATCAAGGTTTGATGCCTCCTAGGTGTCCATGGCTCTTCATTGAACATTTAGCTTTGCTTAAAAGGTTAAGAAATGGCTCCTGCATGTCAAGATCTTCAACTTCTCGTGGAATTTCTCGAGTATTCTATTATTTATTACAACAACAACAACTAAGCCTTTAACCCACTTCTATTGTTTATTGCTACATGCAAATTCTTTTCTAGATGTTTTATAGTGCTAAAGTTGAAACCTCTGTTGAAACCTCTGAGGCGAACATGATTTTGGCTGGGGCGACCCGGATGGCATGTGGGAGGGGTGGATAAATACATCTAGGTTTTTTTTTTTTCTACTCCCTCTATTGCTTCACATGCAACCGGTGTTGCAGCCATGGCGGTATCACCATTCTCTGGTCTGATACACTGATTTGAGCCTTAGCCTTTCCCTCTCCCCTCTCCCTTGATGAGATAGTTAATTGCTTTTTTCATTTGTTAATGATTTTGCAGCCAGGGTGGTATTTTTCTTGTTCTCATTCACTGGCTTTTTTTTCCGTTTTTGGTTTCCAGATTGATTGCGGCTCATTTCTTTTCTTTTCTTTTTCCCCCTTTTTTTTAAAGTGCTTGTATACGTGAGGTTTTAAATTTCCTCGCAGGCTTGGATCTTCACTTTGTCAGGCTGCTGCTTTTGCTCAAAAACTTGCGATAGATCCTAGGTAGTTTGGAAGTTCAACCTCTGACTTCATTTACATGTAACTAGCTGAATTTATTAGGTTCTTCAAATTTGTTGTTTGTGGGGATTCCGTGATCGATATTCTTGCCTTTTATTCATCTAACTCTTTTTTTTTTTTTTTTTTTTCTTTCAAAATGGAGGTTATGTCTTTTATGAGCATAAATTTGAAACAAGCTGTTGGGCTGCTTTATTACTGTTTCCCAATTGTCATAAAATAATTGGATACTGTGACTCATTAATTTCTGTTTACTGTTTCTTGCGCTATAAAAAAATTGTGTTATTTATGAATGGTAAACTCTTGCAGTTCCTTAGGTGGACAAGTTTTCCCTTAGAAGCTGGGTAAATGCCTGCTGAACGCTTAATTCTTGGAGAGAAGGTTTAAAACAAGTCACGAACACTAGAGACATGCCATGCCAGTTCAGGTTATGGATTAAACTTTATATATTTGTTCTCTGTCCAGACTACTTTCTTTGTTCTGAATCTTTAAATTTGCTTTCATTGAGTAGTTAGTTCTTCCATATGACTTACTGCACAAGTGTATTTCACTTTAAGAACTCTTTCTAAATCTAGATCTTTTTGTACGCATTGACTATGATTTTTCTTAATCAGTCGGTTCCTATGTTTGATGTTGCTGACATTTTATTCGATTTTCTTGAGGGTTTGAATTTTTGTTCGAATTTTAAGCGATTGTTCTATTGCAGGGTCTCCTTTGCTTCGGTTGGGCCTTCACAACTTTTTATTTTGTGCGGAGGAGATTTATGAGGCAAACAAAGAGATGGGATTTATTGAAGTGTGGTTGTCCCTCTTTGTCTTGCCAAGCATTTCTTTCTTATTTTCTTAGATAAATCAAAAGCCCTTGAATTCTTTTCAGCCTAGACATTTTGACAAAACTATGTGAATTGTAGGCAAAACATTTTCCAGATCCCATCATTATTCATTATGGGAGAAGAGCAAACAAATCATGTAGAATCGGATAAATCTTCTGTGACTGCCATTACAGCTGATCCTAACAAAGAAACCTCTTCTGATAAAGAGAAAATTCCAAAGGAGGAGGCATCTCATGAGAAAGGTCTTGTTCCATTTGAGAAACAATCCCTTATGGATGCATAAAGTATTTTAATTTACAAATTTATGTAAGCTTGATTAGTTTACAAAATCCCATATTTTCTCATGTGCTTAATGTTGCAGAGGTTGCAGATGATCATGGATGGAGATCAGAAAGAAAAAGTCGTGGATTCTATGGACAGAGGTGATTATTAGTTTGTGGGATGCTTCATAATTTTTTCCTGGAAATTTTCTTTAATATTTGAAAGATTATTTTAACTTTTCTGCTCTTCAGATTCTGCTCTGGCAAAAGTGGAGTTGGAGAAAAGATGGGCTTTGATCAAAGCTTGGGAATAAAGTGAAAGAACTACGTAATTAACTATGTTTTAGCTTTTTTCCCCTTTACCTTTGCTCAATTTTCCTCTGTTTTTTTTCTGTCTTTCTGGGAATTGAGTTCATCTGTTAAAGCTCTTAATTTATTTCTTATTAATAATTTCATTCATTGATTAATTCAGGGCTTATAAGAAGTTGTCAGCTGTGGAAGCATGGGAGAACACAAAAAAGCATCCATAACTACTGAACTCAAGCAGATCGAGGTGAGTGTATGCATTCATTAGTATATAACAACATACCTGTTCAAGTGTGGTGTGTGATCATTAATCATTGATCATTGAGCAGGAAGAATTTGAAAAGAAGGCAACATGGCGTGAAACGATGAAGAATAAGATTGCAGAACTTCCACAGGGCAGCTGAGGAGAGGAGGGCAATGATTGAAACAAAACAAAAGCAGAAGAGATTCTCAAGATCAATGAAGATACTCTCAAATTCAGCGCTACTGAGAAATTTGAGAAAAGATGTTCCATGCATTCATAACTGATGAGATGCTTTCCAAGTTACAGGGCAAGATTATGTCAGCTCCAGGCAATTTTATCTTCCAATTTTTTAACTATAAGCTTCCTAAACAAATTCTTTCTTCTTTGCTTTCATCCTGTGTTCTTGTTATTTCTTTCGATTGCTTGTTAATTTCCCCAGCACTAAGATGTCTGTATACTGTCAAAGACAAAGATGTAATGGGACTTAATTTGCTAGGTTGCATTGATATAAGTTCTTAATTTCCATTCTTGTGATGATTCCTATTTAGTTATCTATATGTAATTTTCAAAAATTATTGGGGAGTGGGTTGGTTTAAGAATGCAATAAAACAAAATTGCTTTATTGGCACTTTGACAGTAGAAATTTTTACCTGTTGTTCCTATGGTTAGGTGAATCTTGCTGACTCATGTGTTAGATGAGTACTGTTATGTACCATGTTTTTTTTGATTACCAATTGAATGGACATATTGTTTAGAATATTAGAATTCTTGGTCTTGTGGTAAATCTTTTGCAAGACAGATCATATTGACCTGTATCAAGTCCACTGGCCTGCTCGTTTTGTATGTTTATCCTACTTTTACTGCTGTTACATTCTTCCTTCAAATGATTGATATGAAGGATAAGGTTTTTTCCCCTCTTAGAATAATGCTTGTGTACTAAATTGGCAACTTTGCCTCTTGCAGAGAATAAGCAAAGCAAAGAAAATAAATTTCTTCCTTTCAAATTGTATTTACAATGTGCATTGGAATTCCTGGCAGTTATGTGCACGTTTGGTGAAGCTCAAGATGACCCGAACCAGTTTATTCCATACGTCAGTTTTGATGAACAACTTTCTAGGACTTGTTCCTTGGTAGTTTGGTGAAACATGTGATAAGTTTAGAAGTGGGAAGAATTATACTCTTCTTTGCTTTTATGTGCTGCTTCTCTCATTATTTCCATTTTCCTGCTGTTAACTTGATGAATCAATCTTCAGTTTGGCCTTCTTAATCCTTGTCATTATAAGCAGGGTATGTAATAATATTGTGGTCGTTTTTTGTTAGTAATTTATGCTGTAGATTTGCCATCTTTCATGCTGTTTTGGTGTCATGATGTGATTCCTGTCTTTTTGTGCTCCTTTATTTTTAGGCCAAGCTTGAACTTTTGTGTGCTTGTTATCTTGGGAGGTTTAAGAGATCACGGGTCAAGGTCCTTTTTTGGTTATTTTTTGGTGCTTAGTAGTATATGTCATAGTGGCATGCAAGAGTATATATATATTTTTCCCATTATTTATATAGCTTTAACTACTCTTATGTTTCTCTATGTAACATGATCTTCCTTCGCCTCTTACGAAGGCTGCATCTTTGATTAATTTCATTGCTCACTCAAAGGTGAGTTGGTGGTCTTTTTTTTTTTTTTTTTCCCTTTTTCTTTAATTTCTCAGTTTTAATATTATATCAAACTTGAAGTAACATGTTCGATTTATCTTCACTGATGGTTCAAGGATCATAATACAGTTATCAGTGTGACTTGTGTACTCCAGCTTACTTTTCAGAAATCGTGTCTATTCTGATGGAATCAATTTACCTTTTAAATTTTTAAGGGGATCAGTTGGTGTAATTATCCGCTTTTATATTGTACAGTTTGAGCCAGATGCATCTGAACAATCCTTTTGTGGATCGGAGTAAGATAATTTTTGTGCTATTAAGTCACTGGGTACTGTTGTTTTCTATGATACTGTTAATACTAAACAACATATATAGAAATAAATTAGATAATTTTAAACTGTATTTTTGGAAATAGTTAGAAAAGATTCCAATTGATGAAATCAAGAAAAAGTTGAACTGCTGCAAGTTCTTTTTGTCAAGTCTTTAGCAAAACTGGAAGGTTGGTGAAAATAAACTTTCTAATGTTTTGTTGCAAGTTCTTTCTGTCGACTCTTTAGCAAAACAGGAAGGTTGGTGAACATAAACTTTCTAATGTTTTGTTACTGAAATGATGGATTTATGATGTACTCACTTTGTTTCCCTTCAACAACCTTATTTTGATCATACTGAAATGCATCTATGGTTGAAATTACTTATTTTTTTTGAGAATTTTCTAATCACTCATTTTTGGTAAATTCTTCTGATTCATAAGATGTACTTGAGGAAAGTGTTTGTCATCCTATCCTGATGTTGTATGTGAGATGGAGAGTTCTTGTAACATTTTATGTAATATAATACAATAATGCTATTCAGTGAAAGAGTTGTTCTTGCAATTGGCCTTTCTTGGTGGTTATCTATGGTATAAGGTCAGGAAAGTGATTGAGACAATTTGATTTTATCATTCGCTGCCTCTATTTAGAGGTGTTTCATGCATGTTTCATTTCGGTGGATTTTGTTTCCATTATCTCATGTGAGTCCTTTCTTTGGAGGATGATGTTCTAGGAGATTTTGATCATGCATATGACTTATCCTGTCGATCTGTTAAAATATCACTTAGAATATCACTGAATGGATTCTTTCTTTCTTTCAATATGTCCTATTTGGGAAGTCTTCCCGTCATTTTTTGGTTATTGAGGTTTGTATAAATGCACTGATAAATTTCTGGGTATAAATTCACATTTCTTTTGATTTTATATGAAGAAGAATCATATGGATGTTTCTTTTTCTAATATATACGCGGCCCCCGCTTAGAGGGGGCAAGAAATACCTAGTATATATATATATTGGAGGTCGACCGCACGATGTATGGCGGTGCCCCCTGAATATATTAGTCATTCTACCACTAAATTATTAGCTTTAACCACGTATACATAATTGTTTTTTTGCAAACAAAAATAACTTCACAATTTTAAATCAGTCAGAAAATTATGTAAACATAGATAACAATACAAAATTATCTGAATTCTTGATAGTGCTAGGTATTTCAATGACTCTGTGTTCCAATTCTGCTTCCCTTTCTAATTGTATGAGTGATCTTCAACTCTTTGTTTTGCAGCAAAGGATTAAGTCCCTTGTCGGGCTGTTGGTCTTGAGACCAAAACCCCATCAACAATATGTGTGTGTGCGGTGCTTCAAGTCCTGCATTATGTTGTATACATAGCAAACAACCAAAATATCTAGAGCTGTATAAATCCTTCAAGTTGACACAGTTGTGTTCAAGAAGATGATGTCTTCCTCAAGTTGTGAATGACCAATAAATACAAAAGCCTTAAATGATAGCAGAGTAACCGAATGCAACAATGGAACATAGACGGTTTTACGGCGGCGATGAGAGACGAGACGACGGCGGTGGTGTGGGACAATTCACATCTTATATTGGTTTTTAAAATAAGTGAATCTCACTCAAATTACTAATAAGTCCCTATGATTTTGAAAACTGCAAATATTTTCCTAAATTATTCAAAAATCTTTTTACTTTTTCCATTAATAGTAATGGTGATATTAAGCGTTGAGCCGCGTCAACGATCAAACTGTGATCTCGTTTATTAAATAATTGAATCTAAAATTTTGATCATGTTTTTTTAATTATTGAATAAATAAGTTCAAATTGAACTTTTACAGAACCGTTTTTGAACTTCAATAAATAAAATTTGTATTCATTATCAGCTACAACTACATACATCAATCAATTTTGTAATTACGAAGATATTTATCATTTTCAAAGTTATAAAAATTTATTTATAATTTGACTAAACTTCAGAGGGGGTAAATGTAATTCGCCCTTTTAAGAATTACCGTTGGATTAGAATTGTGATTATTTTATTTTATTTTTTTAAAATGGTCTAAAAATAGTAAATGTGATTTGTATTTTTTCAAAACTACTTATTTAAGTACCAAAATTGAGTAACCTCATCGATAATGGAGTCATAGAATGTAATTTCTGCAATGGTTTCTTTTCTATTAAGTTGTTCAACATTTTCAGGTTATAGCCTTGTAATAATAGTACAGGACTTCAAAAGGTAGATTAGAATCCTTAAAAAAAAATTTATGTCAAAACCGGGGAATGCATGCCCTACTTTTGCCTCTTGTATATCTTTCCCAGGAAGGACTTCAGTACTGCTTGGACAGCTTTAATTGGATGAGCTTCAATGGCCTTCATTAGCTTCTCATAACTTTTGCTCTCGTAATCCAAAAATTCATCCTAACAACGGAAGAGCCGGTCACGTTTCGAATTCCAAAATCGAATTATGATGTCCAAAATCATAAGTTTGAAGTTAGCTACAAACCTGAATCTTGAGGACATTGTAAAGTTCTTTTACTTTAGCAACACAAGTTGGGTCCTCCTTTCCATAGTTCTCCTGGTAGAATAGTTCGCCTTGTTACCAATTCTTGTGCAAATTGTAGCCGTCATTAGGAATTCGGTTTTTAAAACTCACATATAGTGGCTTCTTCCGCTCCTCACAACTGAGTTCCAAGGCTTTGACAACCACCCAAGAGCATTTGAAATCTTCAATATCTGTCCCAACCTGAGAATTTTTCACTACAAAATTCAAGACAAATATCTCTTTGGAAGAAATAAAATTAAGTCGGAGGATTCAACTTATTGTATCCATAGGCTTTACCTTGCCAATAACCTCAGGATCACCAAAACAATCCAGGTAGTCATCCTAGAGAGAAAGAGTAGTAGTCCAAAAGTTTACTCATTAGTGTCACAAAACGTAAAAATAAATGTCAAAAGCCCGAGGTGGACAAAATTAAGCATAAGTACTTAAAATCCTGGGCAGTCTGGGAGCAAAAAGAGAACCGTTTGATATAAGTAAATGTTGTCCAGAGAAAAATCAGATTTTCAAGAAAGTTAAAGATGATCACCTGCACCTGGAAGTAGATTCCCATTTCAACAAGTATGTCCTTGACATTGTTATGGCTCTCCAGATTGTCTCCGAACATAACAAGAGCACATGCCACCTGAAATAATTGTTCATAAAAGAAAAATGCAACAACACATAAAGATGCCAAATCAACCAATCAGTGGAAAGGCAGTTTATGTACAATGAAGCAATAAAATCAAATTCATTTATCACAACAACACCACATCAGGTCTAGAAGGAAATGCCTGATTAGCTGGTATCATTTACTCACAGGAAGGTAAAATGAATAATAGGCAGTTTTGTACTGAACAATGCGGCGGTGCCTGCATGAAGAAAAAGACACAAAACAAAAACAGGAAAAGGGGTATTTCATCAACTCAAACAGGGTCCCTTTGTATATGGAACATGAAACTTAAAACAGAAACAATCAACGGTTTATCACTTACAGAGACAGTGAATATTTGGCTAGATCTTTCTCCCCCACATGTGTGGTGATTAAATCAATCATTTGTCCAGAGGTAGTCTGAAATTCCACCTGATGTGATGAAAGAGAGCATAAGCAAAAGTAATTTCCCAGCGAGGGACATAGTTGGACAGTGAATCTATTGTCAGTTACAACCCTACCTCATTAAACAAATCAACCAGATCCAAATAATAAGGCTTGTCCCTGAAGTGATTTTTTAGAATTCTTGGGACATGATTGCGAAGGATTATGCCATCATTTGCAGCAATCATGCCAACCTAAGAAAATTTGAACCGTTACTAATTGGAATCCATTAATGAGTCAAAAAGTAACACCAAATCAAAGAGAGAAAACAAAGAAGAAATGCATGTGGGCAACACCTTTGGTAATCTAAACCAACAAGGCTGACCACGGCGTGTATGAGAACCGTCCATGATGTCATCCATAACAAGAAAATAAGCTTGAAGCTGAAAAATCCAATGCATAAATGTGAACCACACAGGAGGGTATTGCAGAGACAAGATACACACAAATGCTAAGCTATTATCTGAAAGAAAGTGACCATATTATACTATACCCATTCAATGCACCAACCCAACGCACATGCAAGAAAGGTTTCCTCACTAGTTAGTTCATTTCCTTCTTTCAGCAACTTGTAGCTGTCAACAACAGAGAGTCCTCGATTGAGCTTTCCTAGACATTTGGACTGGAAAAAAGAAACTAAGATAACTAGAAAGACCACAAGTTGGATTAAAGCACAATGACCCTTATATATAGATAAGTAACCATGTAGCTTTCACCTCCAGGAACATTGTAGTCCAGCATCTGGAAACGGGAAAAAAAAGAAACCCAAAATAGAGTTAGATGTGGAAAACAATAAGCATACAACCTATATATGTCAGTAGGCAACTAAGAGATTAAAAATTAATCAGTTTACGCAAAGTGAACTTAAGAAGGGTTTGATCATCAAACGCCATATTCTCTAAATATTCAGAATGACATATTAAAACTCGATTCTTAATGATAACTGCAGAAAAATCTACTGGCTGCTTTATCATTACAACAATGTATAATATCATGTCATGGAACTGAATTTATACAGCACGGGATAAATTCCAAAGGGTGAAAAACCCTACAAATAGAGAGATAACACATGACAATATTTTTAACTCCCTATTCCCGCAGTCTGATCTCAAAAAACCATAGATCCTACAAAATTCAACAATTCCAGTGTTCCATAGTTGATTCTCAAAAAAGAGGGAGTGAATTCCAGCATTCAAAAGCATAATTGATCACATATCATGGTCTCGTACAAAGGTAGGTGAGTTCGTCACCGATATCTGATGATGAGCTCCTGGTTGTTCGTGTTCGCGCAGTGTTTATTTATTCGGCGACCGAATCCGTTGGGTCGGGTCGGGTGGGTCGGACGGGTGAGAAAATATCAGCCTTTGTCTCGAAATTCAGGTCTTAATCATTTTTGCCACTAATGATCTTAATTTAACAATTTTAGTCCTCCAAATTTTGTCCACCCCCCCCCCCCCCCCCCAAAAAAAAAAGAATAAAAAAGCATAGTATATAAATGGTTGGTGTTAGAATTGTTCGCCAGCAATTGAGAAATAAATGCCGAAGTTAAGCCCGAGGTACAAATCTCGGTAGTGCAAGTAGAGCGATTGCTCACAACTCAAAAGATCCCCATGAAACCTTGTGCGGTAATGTCAACCATGACCTTCTCCTACGTTTCCCTAATGCCCTCCCTGGGGCGTCATCACTACCATTGCGGCAACCCCAACCAGGGCACACGGTCCCCATGCCGACCAATTTCCATCGTTGCTAGGGCCGCCATGACCTCCGCGAGTAGACATCCCTAATCTTTTGTGTCTATAAGCTAAACTATTTTATTCATTTTTTCTCTTAATACAATATTCATGTCTTTAATACAATAGATTATTATGTGTTTCTGCTTTATCACCTAGATAAAATTTGACGATAAATGTTAATCTTTTAGAGGGTGATGAACATATAGATGTGTATATTTCCAAAAATAAAAATAAAAAATCATATAGATGGGTACAAAATTAAAAATAAATATTAATTCTCATCATAATATTAACTTCGATGCAACATCGGATGTGGTGATCGAACACAATTTTAACATTTTAAAAAATAGAAAATAATATTGTAAACTCATAGAACCTTCTTTGTTTATTTATTTTTTATTTGCTGTTGAAGTAGGAAAATATCAACATTATCCCATTTTCCTTCAAAATTAATTATATGAAGAAAGAAAAAATTACAGGAGGGCAAAATTGAGAATGAGTCACCAACCAGTCACCCAATCACAATCATCTTGTAGCCAACTGTCCAAATTTATCAGCATCGCCCACACATTTTATTAATAAAATAAAATATTATTAATTATAGAATAATTAATTAATATATATACACAAACATAAACACAACACAATCAGAACACTGCGTATTATTACATACCTTGGACCTCTCTCCATTGCCGAGCTGCAATCAGCAGCTGCAGTTTATTATCAACCAACCAAGCACTCAAGAATCATATTCATATTCTGGGATTTTATTTTTTTTCAGTTTTAAATTAAAGGTAAGCTTAACGGAAACATCTATACATCTTTTTGATGAAGTTTTAAATTGGGATACTGTTGTTGCCTTGGATCTGCGTTAGGAGATTGTTAGAACCTTCTTTTGAGTAATTAAACGTCGAAAGTTTTGAGATTAGTCCCACAATTGTGCTGTTTATATGTTTTGTTTGTGTACGGTAAGAATAGATTTTTTTTTTTTTTTGGGTTTGTGATGCTGTGGTTGGATCTGCGTAATTCGTATGTTCTTCTTGAATGGAATCGTGGGTTTTCTTTGTGCGTCTTTCAAAGCTTCGAGTTATGGTTACTTGGATGCAAATAGTTTTTGGGAATTTCCTTTTGCTGGGGTTAGGGAATCTTTTTATTGGGTCTGTGCAAAGGGCGATGAAATCGATGTATTGTGTCACTTAATGTTTTTGCTGGCTGTTGATATTGTGTCACGAACAATCAGGAGCTCATCATCAGATATCGTGACGAACTCACCTACCTTTGTACGAGACCATGAGCGATTTCCGGGCTAAATTCTTGGAGGTTTACTGTGTTCTGAAATCGGAATTACTCAACGACCCTGCTTTCGAATTCACCGATGATTCTCGTCAATGGGTCGACCGGGTGAGTATTACAACCTTCTATTGAGTTTCCCGTTCATATTCTTGGTCTTGGCGTAAAGGCATCTGAATTAGGGTTTGATTTTGATATGAATGATCGTGTTTGGGTGAGGTTTTGCTGCTGAAGTGTGAGGTTCTCGACGCGACGCCAAATTTGTGTGTACTTTCATGATATATGATCAATTATGCTTTTGAATGCTGGAATTTACTCCCTCTTTTTTGAGAATCAACTATGGAACACTGGAATTATTGAATTTTGTAGGATCTATGGTTTTTTGAGATCAGACTGCGGGAATAGGGAGTTAAAAATATTGTCATGTGTTATCTCTCTATTTGTAGGGTTTTTCACCCTTTGGAATTTATCCCGTGCAGTATAAATTCAGTTCCATGACATGATCTTATACATTGTTGTAATGATAAAGCAGCCGGTAGATTTTTCTGCAGTTATCATTAAGAATCGAGTTTTAATATGTCATTCTGAATATTTAGAGAATATGGCGTTTGATGATAAAACCCTTCTTAAGTTCACTTTGCGTAAACTGATTAATTTTTAATCTCTTAGTTGCCTACTGACATATATAGGTTGTATGCTTATTGTTTTCCACATCTAACTCTATTTTGGGTTTCTTTTTTTTCCCGTTTCCAGATGCTGGACTACAATGTTCCTGGAGGTGAAAGCTACATGGTTACTTATCTATATATAAGGGTCATTGTGCTTTAATCCAACTTGTGGTCTTTCTAGTTATCTTAGTTTCTTTTTTCCTGTCCAAATGTCTAGGAAAGCTCAATCGAGGACTCTCTGTTGTTGACAGCTACAAGTTGCTGAAAGAAGGAAATGAACTAACTAGTGAGGAAACCTTTCTTGCATGTGCGTTGGGCTGGTGCATTGAATGGGTATAGTATAATATGGTCACTTTCTTTCAAATAATAGCTTAGCATTTGTGTGTATCTTGTCTCTGCAATACCCTCCTGAGTGGTTCACATTTATGCATTGGATTTTTCAGCTTCAAGCTTATTTTCTTGTTATGGATGACATCATGGACGGTTCTCATACACGCCGTGGTCAGCCTTGTTGGTTTAGATTACCAGAGGTGTTGCCCACATGCATTTCTTCTTTGTTTTCTCTCTTTGATTTGGTGTTACTTTTTGACTCAGTAATGGATTCCAATTAGTAACGGTTCAAATTTTCTTAGGTTGGCATGATTGCTGCAAATGATGGCATAATCCTTCGCAATCATGTCCCAAGAATTCTAAAAAATCACTTCAGGGACAAGTCTTATTATTTGGATCTGGTTGATTTGTTTAATGAGGTAGGGTTGTAACTGACAACAGATTCACTATCCAACTATGTCCCTTGCTGGGAAATTACTTTTGCTTATGCTCTCTTTCATCACATCAGGTAGAATTTCAGACTGCCTCTGGACAAATGATTGATTTAATCACCACACATGTGGGGGAGAAAGATCTATCCAAATATTCACTGTCTCTGTAAGTGATTAACCGTTGATTGTTTCTGTTTTAAGTTTCATGTTCCACATACAAAGGGACCCTGTTTGAGTTGATGAAATACCCCTTTTCCTGTTTTTGTTTTGTGTATTTTTCTTCATGCAGGCACCGCCGCATTGTTCAGTACAAAACTGCCTATTATTCATTTTACCTTCCTGTGAGTAAATGATACCAGCTAATCAGGCATTTCCTTCTAGACCTGATGTGGTGGTGTTGTGATAAATGAATTTGATTTTATTGCTTCATTGTACATAAACTGCCTTTCCACTGATTGGTTAATTTGGCATCTTTATGTGTTGTTGCATTTTTCTTTTATGAACAATTATTTCAGGTGGCCTGTGCTCTTGTTATGTTCGGAGACAATCTGGAGAGCCATAACAATGTCAAGGACATACTTGTTGAAATGGGAATCTACTTCCAGGTGCAGGTGATCATCTTTAACTTTCTTGAAAATCTGATTTTTCTTTAGACAACATTTACTTATATCAAACGGTTCTCTTTTTGCTCCCAGACTGCCTAGGATTTTAAGTACTTATGCTTAATTTTGTCCACCTCGGGCTTTTGACATTTATTTTTACGTTTTGTGACACTAATGAGTAAACTTTTGGACTACTTCTCTTTCTCTCTAGGATGACTACCTGGATTGTTTTGGTGATCCTGAGGTTATTGGCAAGGTAAAGCCTATGGATACAATAAGTTGAATCCTCCGACTTAATTTTATTTTATTCCAAAGAGATATTTGTCTTGAATTTTGTAGTGAAAAATTCTCGAACTTACAGGTTGGGACAGATATTGAAGATTTCAAATGCTCTTGGGTGGTTGTCAAAGCCTTGGAACTCAGCAGTGAGGAGCAGAAGAAGCTACTATATGTGAGTTTTAAAAACCGAATTCCTAATGACGGCTATAATTTGTACAAGAATTGGTAACAAGGCGAACTATTCTACCAGGAGAACTATGGAAAGGAGGACCCAACTTGTGTTGCTAAAGTAAAAGAACTTTACAGTGTCCTCAAGATTCAGGTTTGTAGCTAACTTCAAACTTATGATTTTGGACATCAGAATTCGATTTTGGAATCCGAAACGTGACCGGCTCTTCCGTTGTTAGGATGAATTTTTGGATTACGAGAGCAAAAGTTATGAGAAGCTAATGAAGGCCATTGAAGCTCATCCAATTAAAGCTGTCCAAGCAGTACTGAAGTCCTTCTTGGGAAAGATATACAAGAGGCAAAAGTAGGGCATGCATTCCCCGGTTTTGACATAAATTTTTTTTTAAGGATTCTAATCTACCTTTTGAAGTCCTGTACTATTATTACAAGGCTATAACCTGAAAATGTTGAACAACTTAACAGAAAAGAAACAATTGCAGAAATTACATTCTATGACTCCATTATCGATGAGGTTACTCAATTTTGGGACTTAAATAAGTAGTTTTGAAAAAATACAAATCACATTTACTATTTTTAGACCATTTTTAAAAAAAATAAAATAAAATAATCACAATTCTAATCCAACGGTAATTCTTAAAAAGGCGAATTACATTTACCCCCTCAGAAGTTTGGTCAAATTATAAATAAATTTTTATAACTTTGAAAATGATAGATATTTTCGTAATTATAAAATTGATTGATGTATGTAGTTGTACCTGATAATGAATACAAATTTTATTTATTGAAGTTCAAAAACGATTCTGTAAAAGTTCAGTTTGAACTTATTTATTCAATAATTAAAAAAATATAATCGAAATTTTAGATTCAATTATTTAATAAACGAGATTACAGTTTGATCGTTGACGCGGCTCAATGCTTAACATCACCATTACTATTAATGGAAAAAGTAAAAAGATTTTTGAATAATTTAGGAAAATATTTGCAGTTTTCAAAATCATAGGGACTTATTAGTAATTTGAGTGAGATTCACTCATTTTAAAAACCAATATAAGATGTGAATTGTCCCACACCACCGCCGTCGTCTCGTCTCTCATCGCCGCCGTAAAACCCGAATCATCTTTCAAATGGAGGTTCCCCCTCCGCTGCCGCCGATCCCTAATTACCTCCGTAAATCCAACAAGATCTTGAGAATTGCTGAAGAGAAAGTGCGTGCAGCACTAACTTTTGCCCAGGTACTCGAAAGGTACGATCGGATTTGGGCGAGAAACAGTAAAGATGTTGAACATCTTGAAAACGTAATACGAATGTTTCCGACTGTTAATTCCCTGATGGAGCGAGTGTCTCTGGTGCCGCCGTCTACCGGCTGGGGAGCGTTCCAACTGGTACTTGAGGATGGTGGCAAGGTGGGTGTACTCGTCGCAATCTAGGGTGAGAGAGTTAAAACAATACCGGACAGTTTGGGTGCAGACCAGGGCAGACTTGATGAGATTAAGGTATCTGTCGAAATATTTTCCGCTGAGAGTGGCGTTGGGGAAGCCATCATTGGCGAATTGTAGTGAATTGGAGTTTGTCCCACTGGAGTGTGTGACACTGGAGTCTGTGATGGCGGAGCCAGAGCCGGAGATAGAGGTGGTGAATATGGAAGGCATGGACATGGAAATGGAGTTGGATGAGATGGAAGAGAGGATGCAAGAGATTATGGGAGATGAGATGGCAGAGGAGATGGAAGAGGAGATTGAAAGGGGGATTGAAGAGATGTTGGAAGAAGTGGATATGGAACAGGAGGAACTGTGGAACAGCGGAGTCTGACTTGGAATTTAGTATTATGGAGTTGAGTATTATGTTTTATGTTTTAGGATTTATGCCTTGTATTCTATGTTTGAATCTTGTCTTGAATGCAGAATGAATGGTTAAATCATATCTTCAATCAGAATGAATGTTTATACTTTGGAAATTATGTATAAATAGTGAAATTATGAGTGGCTGAGCCACTTGGTGGCAGTGGCTCAAAATATTAGATCTCTGGAGGTGGATGAAGAAACTTCCCCTGCATCCATACCAAATGAAGAAATGGAGTCTTTCAGGTGCCTGTTCTTAAAATGCCTACACTTGAACATTATTATATTTCTCATGAAACATGCTATGGATATTTTAACGGCACTAACTTTCAAGTGTGGGATATTTTCATGCATTCCACTTTATCCTTCATCTTTTAGTGTGGAATAGAGAATTTTTACTCCTGTGTTGGAAATTGTTCTTGTCTATTACACTAGTTTTGTTCCGTCTCTGAAGATGTAGATGAATGTGCAGAAGCTACTTTCTCATTGTTGCTCAATCCTCCCAAGGATGCTTGTTTGCTGAATCTTGAAGGCAGTAATAATTTGGCAAGTGGTGAAAGTTTGATGTTGGAAAGAAGCCATCTCCCAGGTGGTGTAAGTTACTGAAAAAGGAACTTTGGAACCACACTCTAGCCATCCCTCCCTTCCAGATAAATCTCTATTGCCTTGATCATAAATCTGATAGTGGTTAAAGGAACTTTGTTGAGCTAACTTGGGGTTAATTTGACCAAGTAGCCTTGTGAAGCCTATCTTTCTCCTTCAATATTAGGAAGCAAGGGTGCTGAGAAAGTTCTACTTTAGATACTAGCTTCTCTTTCACTTATCCTCAGTATTCATTCTGTTGGTGAGTTGTGCAATGGCAAATGAGCCGCAAATATTCTTTCAAATTTTGACTCCATTGAAGAGGATATTCCTGGATTCTTCAATTCATCTATGGATTGATGGCCCTGATAAGAGAGATCATGGACTCTGATCATGGATTTCTTAGGAAGAAGATAATACAACCAAAATAAGATAATAAAAGGTAATCTATTGCAGAATTAATATCGTCCTACTTAATCTTATTGATGAAAGTTAGACACCCCCGTTGTGCCAGTTTCATGGTCCTTTTTGTGTCCCTTTGCCCAACACATAACCATTTATTTTCTCCCTCTCTTCATTGTCTTTCTTTTGAGTTTTGTCTACCAAAGAAGCAAAACTTGCGGAACATGGAATTCTTCTCTGCCCCTAACAACGGTAAGCCTTTAGTCAACCCAGTAAGTAGTCAAACCTTGAATAAGCTCAACAAATTTGCCAACCCGGCTGTTGAATCTTGATCTCTCCACACCATCCCTGTTGGAGTTTTTGTGTTTTTCTCACCATCGCAAGTGTAAGTGAGTTTTACGTAATGAAAACTCGTTCTAGTATGGGAATGTGGCATGTTTCTTGAAAATAAATAAATATTTTGTATTATTTTATTGTGGACAAAGGCTTAGTTGTTGTTGTATTTGTAGGCTTAGAGCTGTGGGTTGGTGTTGGTTTTAATTGAATCTTGGACCATGAGCTCTGGGTTGGTGTTGGTTCAACTACATGGTGATTTGTGAGCCGGAGCTTATGGTAAAGTGGATATATTTTCATCTTAAGAAAGTAGGCTACAAGAAAACAAAACAAAACAAAACAAAACAGGTGATACCAAAGTTCCTTCTAGTGGTTCAGGTTTGAACTTATATAATCAAATGTATCTCGTTTAGGATTGCTTGCGATATTTTGCATGTAATTCTCATACATGGTGGAAGTGAGGCCTTATTTGAAACTTTTGAGATGAAATATTGTTTGATTAGAGTTAGAAAGTAGGCGTTGATGAGTTTAGTCTATTTGTTGTGTTGGCTGAACACTCCCTCTGTTTGTGTTGCTATATTCCATCTAGCCAAGTTATATACAGGGATTTTGACATTAGGTATTATTCATCTTTGGAGTTGTTTTAAATAATACAGGTGATGTTTCTTATTCAAAAGTTGTTTTTTGATTGTAGAAGTTAAAAGTGGGCTAGAATGAAGAATTTTTGAATTTTGGAAGATTACTTGTGTAATTTAGGAACAATAGAAGATTTAGATGACAATATATTATTGTTTCGGAGACTCTGTGTGTGTGTGTGTGTGTGTGTGTGTGTGTGTGTGAAGATGACATTTTGATAATACCTGTCAAATGGCAGATGATCTGCCAAGTATTGCATAATTTTGAAGCAATTTAGATATCTTTTCGGCTTGTGGTATATTTTTGTTCCATGATATTTCCTTTCCTTGTTACAAGAAATCTGACGCATTTTTTGTTTTGTTGCCTTAGGTGAAGAATATTCGGGCTGAAGGCGATCTTGGAAAATTCACATGAATTGGGTTGTACACAGATGAACCCAATTGTCATGCTCATTCAGATTAATTTTAAAAAAACCAGAAAAGAAAATAGACAAGAATAATTAATTCTTTAGGATCATCAAAATACACACACACACACCTATCAAATGAGTTTACAGCAAATACTTAAAATTGGAAGATCATTTTTTTTTGGTTTGTTTAGGGGGTTTCAAAGAGTATATTTAATGTAGCCCATCAAAATTTTTAAGGAATTGGCAGGACCATTTTCATCTACATTATAAGGAAGATACTTGGGTTTAATTGTAAAATTCAATAGGAAATTGCTTTAGTATAAAGGCTAGAGTAATTTCCTCTCTATAATACCATGTTTTAGAGGCCAAAATCCATGGGATTCATATCTGACTAAAAACAAGACAAGGAGATGTCAAAATAACTACAACAATTACAAACGCAAGAAGCCCAGACTGAAGCACTTTGGGAACAAAATATCCACAGCTCTGCGGAATTTCGGATCGGATTTTTGTGAGATGGTTTTGGATCGTATATTTTTCGCGTTTCCTTTGTGCAATGCGGCAGCCAATTCCAGTTTCCTCGTGTCTACTACAATGCTATATAATCCAGATCAACATATGATTCCTTTCTTTGTTTACCGATAAAACCCAAACGAATTTCTTGCATGTAGATCTGATGCTAGAACTTTCTTTTCCGGTGGAATGTTTTGGTTTCTCACCAAGTTCCCATGCAAAGAGGATGCTTGCAGATTATTTTAAACACATAATTATAGGTTCTGGTTCTTT
This sequence comes from Leptodermis oblonga, assembly GCA_016801395.1. Classification (NCBI taxonomy): domain Eukaryota; kingdom Viridiplantae; phylum Streptophyta; class Magnoliopsida; order Gentianales; family Rubiaceae; genus Leptodermis; species Leptodermis oblonga. Next base: position 4,962,162 of record CM028758.1, read on the forward strand.
CTTTTGTGCAAATTTGTTGTATCAAGAAAATCTACACTCCAAAAAGAAAAAGAGGGAAAACACAGAAATTGATAATAATTAAAAAAAAATAAAAAAATAGAACTCATCTTACATAATAAACTCATAACTACTCCATAAAACTAAGGGCTAATTGATGTTTTCTGGTGATGACTCATCACCCATCACACACAATATCTTGATTGAATAATAATAATAACATATACTTAAAGAGCTCTAACCAAAAAAAACTGTCATTCTCCCCCGCCGCCGGTCTTCCTCGTCCTCACTGCCTCAGTTGCCGCCATGGTCCTCCTACTCACCGTGATGCATCCCAGCTGCCCCCCCAGGGTAAAGATTATTTAAACCTACTGAAAGTGCAGAATCTTAAGACGGTCCTTCTTAGCTGCTACGAGGGATTTTAGCCTAGAAAAATCACTTTTAAGTACCTTACCACTTACACATTTTCTCCGTTTAATACCCAAAGCACTCGGTATTCCAGTAGATCTACCATTTGCTGACCGAGTTGGGCCTGCAGTTGGGCAGCAGATCTACCATTTTCTCAAAAAATGCCTATACTTGTGTTCTTTCCCTTCGTTGCTGGTATTGGTGATGTGGCTTGCTACCTACTGGAGGCATATCCTATATGTTGAAATAATCGTCCTACACAAGCTTTGGATTGGAATTTGTTAATTGAATAGTTATGCATCAGCTTGTTAATTGCCTATTCTTTTTAGATTCATCTATATTTATAAATTTTTTATTCAAACAGTGGTGTTTTTATGCTGAAGAAGAAAGTTTTGTGACAAATGTAGATTGTAAACAGTATTTACATGAGATATGGAGTTCTACAAGCAGAAGAAAGAAAAGGCTGCCCACCTCAAAATGGAAGATAGAGTTGATGAAACTCCAAAAGCAGCAGGAAGCCTTGCAATTACTTAAAATGAAGCAGAATGATGAGAACATTAGAAAGGTTTGCTAAGATACTTATCTTATGGTCACCACTAAAGTTCTCCCAAAAAATTTAAAACTCACTTTTCTTTCCATAAATTTCTTCCCTTACCGTTCTTTTCTCAGAAAATGAAACCCACGTCTCAAGAAAAGGACATTCGGTTGAGAACGATGAAACCCAAGGAAGAAAAACCAGACGGAAACGGAGTAATTTGTATTTCTGGGGAAGAGGAGAAGCACTCGCGAACGGAAAAAGCTTCTGCAGCCCTGGTATTTGGCTTTCATCCTAAATTTCTTCAATGTAATTAATTTTAAGTGTAAATTTGAACCTAAAAATCCATTCTTTTCCCCCCTTTTTTTCCCCTTGACTTAATCGCTTATGTCCTCATTTTGTAAATACATAGTTTCTGACGTGTTGTTTTCATGAACATGCACATTCACTTCCCATGTGGCTTAAAGAAACATCATTTATAAGCATCTTCGTAATTTGGTGAAAAGGTGCTTTCTTTTTTTGGTGGATTTTTTTTTGTAGGTTTTTCAGCCAATAATTCAGATAAATTTGAAGATTTCACCTGAAGAAATCAAGACTGCTTGACCTCGCAAGACAAGGATTAATTGATTCTGAATTAAATTCTAAAAAACTTACGAATTATCCAATGGATCAATGGAAAGGGTGGTTAAAAGAACATTCTCAATTTTTGCAGAGGCAGCTATCAGAGTTCTTGGTCCCCTTTACAAACTCACAGAAATACACCTCTGGTCATCCTTCTATACCTTTCTCTCTCTGTTTTAATTTTTCTTTTCTTTTTTTTCATGTTTATAGAATTTGGTTTGATTTTCTCCCGGCAAGTTGAAAGTTCAATTTTTTTGCTTGTGACGTGGACTTGTTTGTTTCGATACGGGGAAGATGTCTCACCAGAGAATAATGGTGGGATTTCTACCCAGCCAACTGTATGTTCAGCAACGCTGTGAACTTCTTTTTTGATATTTTGTTTTCCCCATTCAGTTCTGAACACCTTGAAGTGAAAGTAATCCTCTGTGATGATGCATCTTACTTATTAAGTTTTTATTTTTTTATTTTTTCCCCTGCGTAGAAACCCATTGGAAAAGATGATATTGGCTCAAATGACGGTGTCACTTCGCTTGGCAAGTTCTCTTTTTGTATTTCAGCTATTACATTATAGTTTCTTATGAATTTTGCATTTGACTTCGGAGGATGATTGTTCAGAGATCTGGTCAGTGCGGGTGCTCGGTGGTGCGTTATGAGGTCTATATTTTCATTCTCTCTTCACCCTTTTTCTTCTGAATATCATTCGATCAATTGATACTATTCATTAACCTGGAAAGTTAATTTACCCGTTTACTCTTCAGTTGATTTTCTTTGTTAAAATGTTTTCCAGTGGAAAATTTTGAGATATAGATTTGGCTTTGATTGGATTCTTTATTGTTTTTTCCATTTTTCTCCAGAACAAAAGAAAAGCCTCAAATTGATCTTCTGTTGTGATGGAGTTCAACTGGTAGAAAAAAAATTGGGATTTTGAGATGAAGATCGAAGGCTTGGATTAGGATTTTTGAAAATTGATCAACGTAGTTTGTTCAGGTAAATTTCAGTCTTGTGAATTGTGATTTCCGACTTTGATTAAATTTCGTTCTCTATAATTTCCTCTTACTTTCATATGTGTTTATTGAGAATCTATAATTTGCGATTACCGTGTGTTTCCTGAGCGGTTGATCATGAGCATGCATGTATTTTATCTTCTTCATTTGTTTGATCAGTTTGCTTTGTTGTTTACTTTTAACGCACATGAAGTGTTTAATTTTCTGTTTCTACTATTACAACTATTCACTCAAACATTTCGATCATATAAACTATGAACAGCCCTGAAGCTAACATATATTCTTGGTATTGTGAATTGGATCACCTACTTGCTTGAAGATTGAATTTTTTTATTTTTTTTTCCAAGTTTGTTGGCCTCTATTTTAGTTTACTTGTTGAGTTTTTATTTCCCTCACTTTCCAGTTTCCTCGCTGTGGAAAACAACTCTTTGCTATTACAGAGGTGATGTTGAAGGTGAAACCTCACCTCTCTGTTTTAGCCCATGATTTCTTCAACGTTAGATCTCAATTACCCTTGAAACAATATCCTCAAAATTTACCCCTATGGTTCTGTTGAAACAAAGTAGCCCTGATTCTATTTTCTCTCTCGATCAGACGCCCTTTTTATATGACCTATGTCCTCTTCTTCTTCCTCTCATAAGGCTCAGAATTATTTTAGTTATGAGCAAATGGGTGGGCCGTATCTTGGTGGGGCAACCTGGATGGCATGTTAGAGAGGAGGAGGGGTGGAGAAAATCCTTGTAGGTCTTTGCTCTGCCCTCTGTCCCTCACATGCAACCAGTATTGCAGCCATGTTGGTATCACCATTCTCTGGTCTAACCTAATACACTAATCTGAGCCATTTCCTCTCTCCGCCACTTGATGCAAAAGCTAATCCAAGTGGTATTTGTTATCTTTGAAGGGAGAATAGAATATTGCAAGAAATTTCCAAGGCATCATCAAAGATGGTTTATTTTCAACTTTGAGGGTGTTTAGTATAATTTGTCATCAATTTTATGCATGCTTATTACGTTAATGTATGCATTAGAATCCATGTAGGCATTATATCATTAGAAGATATTTTACCAATTTCTGATGAATTTTGACTAGGAGTATTGTCATCTTATCCTTCAACTCTTTGATGCTTGCTCTGGGTGCATTTTGCTGTGTTAATTTTATTTGAACTATATTTGTTCAACAACAATAACCTTCTCCAATTCATTCAACATTTTTTGACTTATCTATATTTTGGTTTAGGATACTTTTGGAGGTTAAACTCCATGGTTTTTGAAGTGACAAATTTCTTATGCAGATAGTATGCACAGGAAATTTAATTAAAAAATAAGAAATTTTGACACATGAAATAATTTGTGTCAAGCTTTTGTGGAGGTTATTGTGGTAAATTACTGCAGTAATAGGTTATGAGACTTATTATGACTCAATAATTTTTATTATCACCAAACCAAACTGGTTTTCTCTCTCTGAAAATCCTTTAACTGTGACTGCCTTTCCTTTGAGTGCTAAATAATGAGGAATCATGAGTGTGTTTTTTTTTAATGACACGTCTTTCTTTTTTAACAGATGGGCGCTTATATACTGCCACTCCAGTAGATCCTATTTTCATTATGCTGCCGATTATTGAGGATGCACGACTGAAGGTCTGATAACTGTTACTGGGGTGCCTTTCTGAGTTAGAAGTTTGTTCCCTCTGTTCTCTTATTTGCAGTTTCAGATGCTAACAATTGGACTTGTTATGGATATGAGAAATGTATAGGAGATTTCTCTCTTGGTAAGTGGAAATGACTGATGCAATATCTGATATGCTTGTTTTGATTCTTTGTTGGTTTATGGTACCGAGTTTCTGTGATCAGTCTTGGAACACTTAAATGTGATTGTTACTGGTCTTAGCCATTAACATATATACCATTGTTTCTATTTTATCTTTTTTCTATAATAGCTTTATTAATTTCTTGTTCAAATACTTCGAAACCATTTAGAAAGGGTTAGCAAAATCTTAGAGCCTTAATTGTGGATACTGATTTGTATTAGTTTTTAGTCCTGAAAGGTTTAATGACTACAATGCATGAACTAATGGGAAACCAAAAAGGAAAAAAAAAAAAAAGGTACTGAAAATTGTAGTTACTTGTACCAAAATACTTGAATAAGGAGTGTTTATCTATTACAATAAATATTTTCATGTCATATGAATAAAGTACGTATTTAGCTGCTTTCTAGATACTTTCTATAGAGCATGTTGACTATTTGATCTTATGTTGTATTGATGTCTGTTGTTTTGTTTAACTGCATAAGTTAAGATAATTTTGTGTGTCAGATTTTGTAGTGTGCTTTCACAAGTGATATTGAAGTGATGTTAAATCTGTAGATTTTATTGGTTTTGCGATGGTGAAGAAGTATAATTCCTTTTCCTTAGGGCATTGGGTGGTGATAGTGGGATGTGAAGCATTGCTGTGTTGGTTGGTTTCACTAATGAGTTAAATTCAAGGTAAATTTTCTAAAGACTCTGTATACCACTTACGGTAGGACCTGCAATTGATCTTTGAGTTTACTTAGGAGGCTTGGCAACAATTGGTAATGTACAAAAGCACACCAAGCAACATCTTTTTGGTCAAGGAGCTATTGATGAAAGAAACTATATACGGAGCTTCTACTCTGCGGTGCTTTAAAGTTGCTCTGTTCAAGATACCTACAGATGGTGATCCTCTTTTCACCTTAATCTTATATCTTTCTTTGGCTCTGTGGGAAGAAATTGATCATTACATTTTTTTTTGGGGGGAAGAAATGGATCATTGCATTAATTCTAAGCTGTTAATTTCTCTAGCACTTTCACTCATCTACTTTCAGTAGCCATCTTTGAACGCTGATAAAACACGATATATAAAAGACTTGCAGTCCAATTTTTAAAAAATTCATCTTTTTGATATTCAAAGGTAAAATCTCTATAAAGACAATGCTTAGAATTAATATATACATGCTGCTGTGAAATCAACCTTTACCATTCATGGATCTTACAAAGATTAGTTTTTGATTTGTTTAAGGATATGGTGCTCTAGTATTTGAGCCTTTCACATAACCAACGTAATTAAATCTCTTGATCTTTTGTTGTGGAACTGGACTGAAGTTAGATTCTTTACATTTTTTAAAATGATGGTTTGGCATCACATCATTGCATTATACATCTTACACAAAGTTCCAGATATTGATGGTTGGAGAGGGGATTATCAGGTTGGCAATACATGGGAGTGTAGAGAAACAGAAGATGTGCAGTGAAGTTACTACTAGGCATCTCAAGTGATTAAGCTCTCTGAGTCCAAATAGATTGTGGAAGAATAACATTGATGTTACTTTCAAGTATGACAGACAAATCTGGAGAGCCATTCTTTTTCTTTATCTAATAAAGGATTTGTCTCTACTAATATGGTTGTTTCCATTGTGAAGTAAAAGAAATCTCAGTGTAATTTTTTGCTTATACACTAATTTTTAATACATATTAGAGATTTAGCAAATTGGCAGCCCCAGCGGAGCGGGGCAAGAAATGCCTAGTTCTACTATAATTCGGCTATCTTTTTGCCCTTTGTGTCAACGTTTTGGGGGGCATTTTCGTCCAAAGGGGAAAAGTTGAGCCCCCCACGCTTCAGCTTCGCACGCTGGAAACAAAAAATTTCGGGCCCCACTACTGACCAACACGTGCCGTTCGGTCATTAGATGGATCTTCATTGGTGGGTACTTCGCCTTTGTCGTTTCAGTCTTGTGTCGACCCAAACGACGTCGTGTTGCTTATTATCTGTCCTCATTAACCGCGTGCACTTTTTTTTTTTTCCATTTCTTTATGTTTCTTTTCATGCAATTTTTAAATATTTGTCAGATAAGATTCTATCTTTCCCATCAAACGCATGCATTTTTTCTCTGCAATTTTTCCTCCTTTTCTGCCATGGAATCCTCCGCTTTTTCTCTCAAAAAAAAGGCCCTCAAGACGTTCTCTCTCCCTTTCAGACCCGTCCGTGGAGAAAAATGGCAGAACCATCTTCTTCCTTCTCTTTTCTTGCCCGGTTCAATGGGTTCCTCGAGATTCCTCTGTAGTTTCCTCCGCAAAGAAGTTCTGCCACCGCGGATTCTAGACCTCGATTGGCATTTGTTGGTTCTTCTCTCCCTCTTCTGCCTCTCTTTCTTTTTCCTACGCCTGCTCCAGCGATTAAGGTTTTCCTAGGTGGAACTCCATTGAAGGTGATTTGTTTTTTGCTCATTTCGAGATCTGCTCAAGGTCCTTTCATTTTCTTTTTATTCCCTCATTTTCATAATTTCTGCTTGCGGTTCGCTTGTTGATGAGAGAAGCAGACTTTGGAAGAAGAGTATGATGTGTGTCATGGCTTGCCTGCTCCCAGATGCTAGATATCGAGATACCGAGATGTAGCAACTGCTAGGACAAAATGGCTCTTTTCTTTTTTCTTTTTCAGCTTCTCTCCCGTAAATCTGATTTTTTTTTTCCTTTTTGTTTGTTTTTCCAGTTTTCCAGCTTCTCTCTTTTTATAGTTTTCTTTCTTGCCATTTGCTTTGGGCTGAATTTTTTTAATTTAAATTTAAAGTGTATATTTTGCGGATTTGAACAACACAGAACAAAAATAGATTCGAACACTTCCGATGCCGGATTCGGGAAAAATATACACAGTAATCTCTTTGCGGATTGGGCAAGCGTGTTGCTGTGCAGCTTTTGGACAAAAGTGGCTTCTTGGACAATTACTTCCGTAAGGATACGGTGAAAGGTAATTCATTTTTTTTCCCATTATCTTTCTGGCAATTTTTAATTTAGTTTCTTCCTCTTCACTGATTTTTTTTCCCTATTCTTCTTTGTGGCTGCCAATGGAGGTTCCGAATGGATGCTCTAATAGTTCCCACAAGGAAGGTAAAAGGTCCTTTCCTACTGTTTCTGTTATTGTTTTATGCTTTTTAATGACATTTTTTTATAAGTTTTCTCTCTTTTAATGTTACGGTTATGGTCTTCGCATTTCCTTTTTTTGTTCTGTGTAGTCCTAGCTGTTCGGTTAATGCTTGAATGAAGTTCAGAAAAATGAAGCTTGTGAGAACAGACCTGCACCAAAGATAACTCCTTTGGGGGTAATAATTCGCTTCCTAGATATCCAAAAATGAGTATGAGGATAAAGATTCCACGTTACCGGTGTTTTGGTTGCCCATTTGTTGCAGTCGCAGAGTAGAAATAGAGATGTATTCTCATTAATCATTTTTGCAGCGTATTGATTGATATTTTCTCTGCAACTTTGGTTTCTTCTCACCATTCGAGAACAAATGCTTTTTTACTTTCCATGTGCTTTTATATGCTTTTATATTCATGTGCTGCTAGATATAAGTTGACAGATAAGTTATTTAATTTATATGCTTTTCCAGAAAAATCATGTGTTTTGAATTCATAAGGTCTACTACTTTAAAGTGTTTAACTGCAGTTATGCCATGGAATCCTCTGCAATTTTTCCTTTCTTTATGTTCATTTCCTCAAATTTGCTTTGGGTGTGAATATCTTATGTGTTTGTGGGTCTACCAACTTATCTTCTCTTTTTCCTTTCTCTTATTTCTTTTGTTGATTTTTTCAATGTTTCATCATTTGGTTTGATTCGAATGTATAGTCAATTTTGTAATGGATGAATGTATAATAAATTAGTCAGTTATTTGGATTGAGGTTTTCCCTTGAATGCTTGAAGAAAGTTATTTCTGTATGTGTTTTATTCTTTACCTCAGAACAGATTGGATGTAGCGGTCGCATTAAGTTTTTTCTTTTTTCCCCATTCCTATAGAAGAGTAGTATGTGTCTGCAAATGTGATTATTTACTCTTGTTTGAGGTTTGTTAGATTTGCTGCATCTGTTACTGGGGTGAAATTGTCTGGCATGGAGAGAATTTTAGAATACTCATCTTCCTTCTTGTCTCTCTTTCTACTGCTCTATTTTTTGCTGCTCTATTTATACAGGGGGTGTTGTTCTTGCTGCATGCTCACGAACATTCATTGCAAAAGAAAAAGGTTAGGGTTTATTGTCTATGTTAGATACATTTCTGGTTTCTTTTACCCTCTTTTGCTTCATCTGTGTTTGAACAATTTCCTCTCTGTAAGTTTCTTGCCTCTTTTTTACATTTCTCTGCATTTTCCAGCAAAATCATTCCTTTTAAATTCATGCGGTCTACTACTTTAAAATGTTTAACTGCAGTTATGCCATGTTATCCTCTGCAATTTTTTCTTTCTTTCTGTTCATTTCCTCAGCTTCTTTTATGCTGGTTTATCTACTTTATTTATAAAATTTATCTCGCAAAATTCGCAAGTATATGTCTGCTATTCCTGTTTAAGTGAGGTGGCCTTTATATGTAGAAAATGAGTGATTATTAACCTGTTTGTGGTTCATGCTTTATCTTAGCTCTTTTCATCTTTCATGGCCAGATTATCCCTTCTGCTCATTTCATCTTAGATATATAACAAAATAGAGCAAACCACCATCTTGGTAGAAAAGTGTGAATGGTCCAGTTTCTATTATACATCATTGAAAAGCTTCACTCTTATGGGCACTTTTTATGTTGATTCTTTATTGACTTGTATTTGTAGATGGGAATCTTTTTTTTTTGGCTTCTTTGCTACCAAATCTGATGATTCAAACGTACTGTATGCCTTTCATCAATGCAAACTCATCAAATGTAGCTGGTTTAGTTTCCCCAACTTGTTTTTGCCACTTTTAGTATTCATCTGGTCAAAAATTACATTTGTATTATTTTATTGATTTGTGGCTTCAGCTAGAAGAGCTACACGCATGGCATGGACTATGGAGTCCAACGCAGACAACATAAATTTTGTGGTGTAGAGTTAAGAGCTTTTTAAACCACTCAACATGATCTTAATTTTTGTTTAAATTTTAACTAACTGTATTGTGGGTTGAAGATATTTGATTGTAATTGTAGTTGGACAATTAATGAATCTTTGTATAATAATAAGAAATATTGAACTTATACAAAGATTTCAGTAATTGTCCAACTACAATTACAATCAAATATCTTTAGCGCACAATACAATTGGAAATAGAGTCCAGTATTGGACTTTAAAAGGCCTATCAAAAATATAACAAACAACAAAGTTTACCAGCTAAAGTAAAGAGGTTAGACATCCCATCCTTTGTCAAGGGTCTTGTATATCACAGTCCAACATCTATGAAAAATTCTCAAAATATTTGCTCCAACTTTGTATCAATTCGGTTATGGGCTTACCTTTAGGTTCAAGATTTTTCAAATATCATAAAATTAAAAGAAACATTGAAAATAATATTTTCATTTTTAAGACAGGATATACTCATAAACAAAATCAGAAATACCAGAAAAGAACATTTTTTAAGAAAATAAAAGAAGTTACCTTTTGAAATAACAAGCATTTTCATGCCCTGAAACTGCATCTACAAACAATGAACAAGATTAGGCAAACAAATTAAAAAATGGTAAAGAAACGGAAATGGAGTCAGGGGATTCATTCTCCATTGTATAGTGGAAGAACCAACATCTTGCCTCAAATTCATATTCTTCTCCTATTAAAAACAAAAATAGTGTTCCTATGTAAACATAAAAAAGGAACATATTACTTTTCTTGATCAATTCCCTGCAGCTTTTCTTGCTGAGCGGACTTCCTTTTCTTGCTCAATTTCCAAATTGTCTCCCACGCTTGTCTCTCACTTAACTCAACCATGATCATGATTATAGAAGTGCAAGTATTTTGCACATACAGATAAAACATACACACATATCATTCAATACACAACTAAAATTACATATTTTCAATAATCAATAATAAATCCTCCTAAAAATATGGAAAGAAATCATAATGTCAAAATATGAAAATAAATTAATCACCAAATCGTGAGAAGAACAGGAAACTTTAAAAATAAATATTGATATATATCAAGAATATAAATGTTGCAAATCTTATGAAAGAATGCTCAAAAATAAAACGATTACTGTTCATTTGCTGCTAATCTAAAATCAGCATAAAGCATAAAAGAACCAAGAACATAAAACATAAAGCATCAAAGTGGCAAGAACATAAAACAAATCAACACCAGAAAAATCGAATTCAAAACCAAGTCGAAATGGAAAAAGGAAAGAAAAAAATCCAAACTTTTCATTAAAGTTTATCCTTCATCTTTCTGAAGTCCTTATTTTATTTTAACTGAAGCCACAAACCAGAAGAAGTTCCCATCTAAAAATACAAGGCGAATAAGTAAATTAAAAATGTAATCTTTGACAAATGAACACTAAAAAAATTGAAGAAAAATAAAATTGGGGAAAAGAAAATTTAACAGAAGCCACTTCAATTGGAAACCATGAACAAAAACGTAAGATTTCTTTAAAAGGGGAATAATTCGTTTGAAAAGCGCTAATTTATCCCTTCTCTTGTTTAAGATCATTCAGAAAAGTATAAAAAATCATCAATATATGAACTAATGAAAATTAAAACAACAACTTCTCTTGGTCTTTTTTGTTGCCGGCTTGAAGTTCCAATCAACACTGATACAACGTTAGTCCAGAAAACGCAGGAAAAGATGATTTTAAAAAGGAAAATTAAAAGCTCCCTTTACAAATCTTAATGCATCTCATTGTTCGAAGTTGCAGCTTCAACAGCAGACAATATTAGGCAAAAAAATTGAAAACTGGTTAGCAAAGCAGAAGAAATAAATCAGCCCAAAGGTAAAGAACAAAACAGAACTATAAAGAGAGAAAAAATAGAATATAAGGTATAGTGGAAAAAAACATGAATCTTTCAGCTTCCATTTGTTTGCACCCATTAACCCAACAAACATGAACCTGAGATTGGTCACCACAAAAAGGAAAAGCAAAAAAACAACAGCAAGAAAACTAAATCAACGGGAAAAAAACACCAACCTTTATCATAGTTTTTCTTGATTTTTCTAGGTCCTGATTTTAGTTGAAGTCACAAACCAGGAAAAAAGTTTCGATCAAAATGCTTAACCAGACCAAAGACAAATATCAAGAGAGAAGCAAAAGTGGTGACCTTCGTTTCCAACCCATCATCGGAACAATCTCAAAAGCATAAAATAAATAGAAAACAAAGGCTAAGCCATTTTCTTCTCCTATTCAAAACCGAAAATAAGTGAAAACTGGGAAAAAAAAACACAGTCCACCGTCCACCGAAGATACTCGTTAGCGGATGGAGAAGAAGAAGAAACAAATCACCTTCCACCAAACTCACTACCATGACTTTTGCGCCGGCGATAGTCATTGGATGGTGCAAAAGATGGCGATAGTCGTTGGATGGTGCAGAAGATGGAGAAGAAGTAAAAAAAAAACGGAAGAGTAGAAGAGAAGAAAAGATGGAGAAGGAGAGGTGAGCAAAAGTTGTATCCATGGCAGAAGATTGAAGCGTTCGAGAGAAGATGGGTCTTGAGCAAGCGTAGGAAAAAGAAAGAGAAGCAGAAGAGGAAGATTTGAAGAATTTAAGTAAAAGTGGGATAAAAAGCTACAAAAAAAGATAATAGGATATATTTTCTGATGGGGCTCTAATTTCGCAAAAGAAGGACCGCAAAAGAAGGAAAAAGCCATGAACATAGTAAACCCACTACCTAAGCCGCTTGATGAAGCCATGAACCGACAAGAGAAACGAAAAGAAGGAAGAAGAGCATTCGAAAATTTCGACATGGATGGCTCGTACCCCCACCACAAAAAGTGCCTCGGAGCCGATGACGAAGACAGAGAAGAAGCGAGCTTGGAAGATCGATGGGAAAACGACGTCGTTTAAGTGTACACCAGATCGACACGACGTCGTTTTGATCAAAGGCGAAATACCCCATATTGAAGACTCCATCCAACGACCGGATGCCACGTATGGATAAATAAAGTGGCGCTCGCTTCTTCTCTGTCTTCGCCGTCCATGTCGAAATTTTCGAATGCTCTTCTTCCTGCTTTTCGTCTCTCTTGTCGGTTCATGGCTTCATCAAGCGGCTTGGGTAGTGTGTTTACTCTGTTCATGGCTTTTTCCTTCTTTTGCGGTCCTTCTTTTGCGGAATTAGAGTTCCATTAGAAAATATATCCTATTATCTTTTTTTGGAGCTTTTTATCCTACTTTTGCTTAAATTCTTCAAATCTTCCTCTTCTGCTTCTCTTTCTTTTTCCTACGCCTGCTCAAGACCCATCTTCTCTCGAACGCTTCAATCTTCTGCCATGGATACAACTTTTGCCCACCTCTCCTTCTCCATCTTTTCTTCTCTTCTACTCTTCTGTTTTTTTTTACATCTTCTGCACCATCCAACGACTATCGCCATCTTCTGCACCATCCAATGACTATCGCCGGGGCAAAAGTCATGGTAGTGAGTTTGGTGGAAGGTGATTTGTTTCTTCTTCTTCTCCATCCGCTAACGAGTATCTTCGGTGGAATGTGTTTTTTTTCCCCAGTTTCCACTTGTTTTCGGTTTTGAATAGGAGAAAAAAATGGCTTAGCCTTCGTTTTCAATTTATTTTATACTTTTGAGATTGTTCCGATGATGGGTTAGAAACGAAGGTCACCACTTTTGCTTCTCTCTTGATATTTGTCTTTGGTCTGGTTAAACATTTTGATCGAAACTTTTTTCCTGGTTTGTGGCTTCAGCTAAAATCAAGATCCAGAAAAATTAAGGAAAACTATGATAAAGGTTGGTGCTTTTTTCCCGTTGATTTAGTTTTCTTGCTGTTGATTTTTTGCTTTTCCTTTTTGTGGTGACCAATCTCAGGTTCATGTTTGTTGGGTTAATGGGTGTTCTAATGGTACTGCAAACAAATGGAAGCTGAAAGATTCTTTATTTTTTTCACTATACCTTATTTTCTATTTTTCCTTTCTTTATAGTTCTGTTTTGTTTTTTACCTTTGGGCTGATTTATTTGTTCTGCTTTGCTAACCAGTTTTCAATTTTTTTGCCTAATATTGTCTGTTGTTGAAGCTGCAACTTCGAACAATGAGATGTATTAGGATTTGTAAAGGGAGCTTTTAATTTTCCTTTCTAAAATCTTCTTTTCCTGCGTTTTCTGGGCTAATGTTTGTATCAGTGTTGATGGGAATTTCAAGCCGACAACAAAAAAGACCAAGAGAAGGTTGTTTTAGTTTTCATTAGTTCATATATTGATTATTTTTTATGCTTTTCTGAAGGATCTTAAACAAGAGAAGGGATAAATTAGCGCTTTTCAAACGAATTATTTCCCTTTTAAAGAAATCTTACGTTTTTGTTCGTGGTTTCCAATTGAAGTGGCTTCTGTGAAATTTTCTTTTTCACAATTTTATTTTTCTTCAGTTTTTTAGTGTTCATTTGTCAAAAATTACATTTTTAATTTATTTATTCGCTTTGTATTTTTAGATGAGAATTTCTCCTGGTTTGTGGCTTCAATTAAAATTAAATAAGGACTCCAGAAAGATGAAGGAAAAACTTTAATCAAAAGTTTGGATTTTTTCCTTTCCTTTTTCCATTTCGAATTCGATTCTTTTGGTGTTGATTTGTTTTATGTTCTTGCCACTTTATGTTTTATTTTCTTGGTTATTTTATGATTTATGCTGGTTTTAGATTATGAGCAAATGAACAACAATCGTTTAATTTCTGAGCATTCTTTCATAAGATATGCAACATTTATGATTTTTATTTTGACATTATGATTTTTTTTCATATTTTCAGAAGGATTTATTATTGATTATTGAAAATATGTAATTTTGGTTGTGTATTGAATGATATGTGTATGTTTTGTCTGTATGTGCAGAATACTTGCACTTCTAATCATAATCATGGTTGAGTTAAATCAATCATTTGTCCAGAGACAGTATGAAATTTCACCTGATGTGATAAAAGAGAGCATAAGCAAAAGTAATTTCCCAGCAAAGGACATAGTTGGACAGTGAATCTATTGTCAGTTACAACCCTACCTCATTAAACAAATCAACTAGATCCAAATAATAAGGCTTGTCCCTGAAGTGATTTTTTAGAATTCTTCGGACATGATTGCGAAGGATTATGCCATCATTTGCAGCAATCATGCCAACCTAAGAAAATTTGAACCGTTACTAATTGGAATTCATTACTGAGTCAAAAAGTAAAACCAAATCAAAGGAGAGAAAACAAAGAAGAAAATGCATGTGGGCTGACCACGGCGTGTATGAGAACCGTACATGATGTCATCCATAACAAGAAAATAAGCTTGAAGCTGAAAAATTCGATTCATAAATGTGAACCACCCAGGAGGGTATTGCAGAGACAAGATACAGACAAATGCTAAGCTATTATCTGAAAGAAATTGACCATATTATACTATACCCATTCAATGCACCAGCCCAACGCACATGCAAGAAAGGTTTCCTCACTTGTTAGTTCATTTTCTTCTTTCAGCAACTTGTAGTTGTCAACAACAGAGAGTCATCAATTGAGCTTTCCTAGACATTTGGACAGGAAAAAAGAAACTAAGATAACTAAAAAGACCACAAGTTGGATTAAAGGCACAATGACCCTTATATATAGATAAGTAACCATGTAGCTTTCACCTCCAGGAACATTGTAGTCCAGCATTTGGAAACGGGAAAAAAAAGAAACCCAAAATAGAGTTAGATGTGGAAAACAATAAGCATACAACCTATATATGTCAGTAGGCAACTAAGATATTAAAAATTAATCAGTTTACGCAAAGTGAACTTAAGAAGGGTTTGATCATTAAACGCCATATTCTCTAAATATTCAGAATGACATATTAAAACTCGATTCTTAATGATAACTGCAGAAAAATTTATCGGCTGCTTTATCATTACAACAATGTATAAGATCATGTCATGGAACTGAATTTATACAGCACGGGATAAATTTCAAAGGGTGAAAAACCCTACAAATAGAGAGATAACACATGACAATATTTTTAATTTCCTATTCCGCAGTCTGATCTCAAAAAATCATAGATCCTACAAAAATCAACAATTCCAGTGTTCCATAGTTGATTCTAAAAAAAGAGTGATCGAATTCCAGCATTCAAAAGCATAATTGATCATATATCATGAAAGTACACACAAATTTGGCGTCGCATCGAGAATCTCACACTTCAGCAGCAAAATCTCACCCAAACACGATCATTCACATCAAAATCAAACCCTAATTTAGATACCTTTACGCCAAGACCAAGAATATGAACGGGAAACTTAATAGAAGGTTGGAATACTCACCCGGTCGACCCATTGACGAGAATCATCGGTGAATTCGAAAGCAGGGTCGTTGAGTAATTCTGATTTCAGAACAGAGTAAACCTCCAAGAATTTAGCTCGGAGGTCGCTCATGGTCTCGTACAAAGGTAGGTGAGTTCGTCACTGATATCTGATGATGAGCTCCTGGTTGTTCGTGTTCGCGCGGTGTTTATTTATTCGACAACGGGTCAGAAAATATCAGCCTTTGTCCCGAAATTCAGGTCTTAATCAATTTTGCCACTAATGATCTTAATTTAACAATTTTAGTCCTTCAAATTTTGTCCACCCCCCACCCCCCCCTCCCCTCCCAAAAAAAAAAAGAATAAAAAAGCATAGTATATAAATGGTTGGTGTTAGAATTGTTCACCAGCAATTGAGAAATAAATGCCGAAGTTAAGCCCGAGGTACAAATCTCTGTAGTGCAAGTAGAGCGATTGCTCACAACTCAAAAGATCCCAATGAAACCTTGTGCGGTAATGTCAACCATGACCTTCTCCTACGTTTCCCTAATGCCCTCCCCGGGGCGTCATCACTACCATTGCGGCAACCCCAACCAGGGCACACGGTCCCCATGCCGACCAATTTCCATCGTTGCTAGGGCCGCCATGACCTCCGCAAGTAGACATCCCTAATCTTTTGTGTCTATAAACTAAACTATTTTATTCATTTTTTCTTTTAATACAATATTCATGTCTTTAATACATGAGATTATTATGTGTTTCTGCTTTATCACCTAGATAAAATTTGACGATAAATGTTAATCTTTTAGAGGGTGATGAATATATAGATGTGTATATTTCCAAAAAAAAAAAAAAGTCATATAGATGGGTACAAAATTAAGAATAAATATTAATTCTCATCATAATATTAACTTCGATGCAACATCGGATGTGGTGATCGAACACAATTTTAACATTTTAAAAAATAGAAAATAATATTGTAAACTCATAGAACCTTCTTTGTTTAATTATTTTTTATTTGCTGTTGAAGTAGGAAAATATCAACATTATCCCATTTTCCTTCAAAATTAATTATATGAAGAAAGAAAAAATTACAGGAGGGCAAAATTGAGAAAGAGTCACCAACCAGTCACCCAATCACAATCATCTTGTAGCCAACTGTCCAAATTTATCAGCATCGCCCACACATTTTATTAATAAAATAAAATATTATTAATTATAGAATAATTAATTAATATATATAATATATATACACAAAAATATTATTTATTTTTGGAAATATCCATATCTATATGTTCATCACCCTCTAAAATATTAACATTTATCGTCAAGTTTTATCTAGGTGATAAAGCAGAAACACATAATAATCTATTGTATTAAAGACATGAATATTGTATTAAGAGAAAAAATAAATAAAATAGTTTAGCTTATAGACACAAAAGATTAGGGATGTCTACTCGCAGAGGTCATGGCGGCCCTAGCAACGATGGAAATTGGTCGGCATGGGGACCGTGTGCCCTGGTTGGGGTTGCCGCAATGGTAGTGATGACGCCCCGGGGAGGGCATTAGGGAAACGTAGGAGAAGGTCATGGTTGACATTACCGCACAAGGTTTCATAGGGATCTTTTGAGTTGTGAGCAATCGCTCTACTTGCACTACCGAGATTTGTACCTCGGGCTTAACTTCGGCATTTATTTCTCAATTGTTGGCGAACAATTCTAACACCAACCATTTATATACTATACTTTTTTATTCTTTTTTTTGGGGGGGGGTGGACTAAAATTGTTAAATTAAGATCATTAGTGGCAAAATTGATTAAGACCTGAATTTCGGGACAAAGGCTGATATTTTCTGACCCGTCGTCGAATAAATAAACACCGCGCGAACACGAACAACCAGGAGCTCATCATCAGATATCGGTGACGAACTCACCTACCTTTGTACGAGACCATGAGCGACCTCCGTGCTAAATTCTTGGAGGTTTACTCTGTTCTGAAATCCGAATATTACTCAACGACCCTGCTTTCGAATTCACCGATGATTCTCGTCAATGGGTCGACCGGGTGAGTATTCCAACCTTCTATTGAGTTTCCCGTTCATATTCAGTTGGTGTTGGCGCAAAGGTATCTGAATTAAGGTTTGATTTTGATGTGAATGATCGTGTTTGGGTGGGGTTTTGCTACTGAAGTGTGAGGTTCTCGATGCGACGCTAAATTTGTGTGTACTTTCATTATATATGATCAATTATGCTTTTGAATGCTGGAATTCACTCCCTCTTTTTTGAGAATCAACTATGGAACACTGGGATTGTTGAATTTTGTAGGATCTATGGTTTTTTGAGATTAGATTGCGGGAATAGGGAGTTAAAAATATTGTCATGTGTTATATATCTATTTGTAGGGTTTGTCACCCTTTGAAATTTATCCCGTGCAATATAAATTCAGTTCCTTGACATGATCTTATACATTGCTGTAATGATAAAGCAGCCGGTAGGTTTTTCTGCAATTATCATTAAGAATCGAGTTTTAATATGTCATTCTGAATATTTAGAGAAGATGGCGTTTGATCATCAAACCCTTCTTAAGTTCACTTTGCGTAAACTGATTAATTTTTAATCTCTTAGTTGCCTACTGACATATATAGGTTGTATGCTTATTGTTGATTTTATCACCACACATGTGGGGGAGAAAGATCTATCAAAATATTCACTGTCTCTGTAAGTGATAAACCGTTGATTGTTTCTGTTTTAAGTTTCATGTTCCATATACAAAGGGACCCTGTTTGAGTTGATGAAATACCCCTTTTCTTGTTTTTGTTTTGTGTCTTTTTCTTCATGCAGGCACCGCCGCATTGTTCAGTACAAAACTGCCTATTATTCATTTTACCTTCCTGTGAGTAAATGATATCAGCTAATCGGGCATTTCCTTCTAGACCTGATGTGGTGGTGTTGTGATAAATGAATTTGATTTTATTGCTTCATTGTACATAAACTGCCTTTCCACTGATTGGTTGATTTGGCATCTTTATTTGTTGTTGCATTTTTCTTTTATGAACAATTATTTCAGGTGGCCTGTGCTCTTGTTATGTTTGGAGACAATTTGGAGAGTCATAACAATGTCAAGGACATACTTGTTGAAATGGGAATCTACTTCCAGGTGCAGGTGATCATCTTTAACTTTCTTGAAAATTTGATTTTTCTCTGGACAACATTTACTTATATCAAACGGTTCTCTTTTTGCTCCCAGACTGCCCAGGATTTTAAGTACTTATGCTTAATTTTGTCCACCTCGGGCTTTTGACATTTATTTTTACGTTTTGTGACACTAATGAGTAAACTTTTGGACTACTACTCTCTCTCTAGGATGACTACCTGGATTGTTTTGGTGATCCTGAGGTTATTGGCAAGGTAAAGCCTATGGATACAATAAGTTGAATCCTCCGACTTAATTTTATTTCTTCCAAAGAGATATTTGTCTTGAATTTTGTAGTGAAAAATTCTCGAACTTACAGGTTGGGATAGATATTGAAGATTTCAAATGCTCTTGGGTGGTTGTCAAAGCCTTGGAACTCAGCTGTGAGGAGCAGAAGAAGCTACTATATGTGAGTTTTAAAAACCGAATTCATAATGACGGCTACAATTTGTACAAGAATTGGTAACAAGGCGAACTATTCTACCAGGAGAACTATGGAAAGGAGGACCCAACTTGTGTTGCTAAAGTAAAAGAACTTTACAATGTCTTCAAGAAAAGTAATATGTTCCTTTTTTATGTTTACATAGGAACACTATTTTTATTTTTAATAGGAGAAGAATATGAATTTGAGGCAAGATGTTGGTTCTTCCACTCTACAATGGAGAATGATAAGAACACAACTTCTTTGATGGACTAAAATGCCCTCAACGGAAAACAAGCGTTATTCGCAGAAACAGATAGGTCCTTCCTTCTTCGCATTCTGCTCTCGATTTTTCTTTCTTCTATCTCTCTGACCATCCAAGAACGAAAGCCTAACCCTAAACCATTGCTATAGCTCAAACCACAGACATATTGCACCACATATGTCAAAAACCGTAACAGAATCATTCATAACTGGCTTTGCTGCATTGAGCAGAGTACATCGGTGCAGAGTAGCTAAGGCAAACTTCGTTGGTGGCGAATATGAAGTAGAATCTAGAGTAGTCTCATCGCACCGCAAGAGCCGCAAAGTATAGCCCATGATTTCTTCACCAGCCCTTTAATCCGATTTGTTCGGGAATAAATGTAATTAAGCCGATAATCATCCAAAGCGATCTTGATTCTGTTTATTGAACCAAATGCGGTCTTTTAGATCTCATCTATGTCCTCTTCTTCTTCCTTTGATTAGGCTGTGAGGATTATTTCAATTCTGAGCAAGGGGTTGGCACACGAGGCAATTTGAGTCGTATCTTGGCTGGGCAACCCGACGACATAAGAGGGGTGAATAAAATCCGGACGGCATGCGCCGCTGTGAACTGATAACAGGAGGAGGTACATTGTTCGCTCGATGCCGATTTGCAAGGATGCCGAATGAGGTTTGTAGATTTTCTTGGAGACAAAATTTGGGGACTTGAAGTGGAAGAAGAAATAAAAGCTGATACTTGATCAGAACATTCAACACCAGAAGGAAGAAGGAAGGAGAAAAAAAAAAAAGGTTTAACTCAACAACCTACCAAAAATATGCAAAATTGGTAGCTTTATTTGGTGTTCTTTTGTTCCTTTTTCATGCAATTGTTAAGGCTTCAGAGGATAGCTGAAGCCTTAGATGTTGAAATCAAGTTTTAGCTGCAGGTAAAGAGAGGACATTTGTGTGCAATTCTATCCCATTAGCTACTTCAGTAATAATTTTTGGCCTTTCTTATGTGTTTTTGGCAGCTATGAATATTGGATCTTACTTTGAAAAGCAAAGGGCATTGTTTTGAATTAAGCCTACAATCTTGTCGCTTGTACAAGGTTGTCAACCTGGAGACTCCTTGGTATTTCATTACTCTGGTATGAACTTGACAGATATGATGAAACTTTATGTGCCCTAGACTTTGAGACAAGTTGTGCTTCATAATGAAATTAATGCATCAATTGTTAGACCTCTTGAGTACTCAAGGTGTCCAGCTCGATGCTATAATTGACCCTTGCTATAGGATGCTTAAGGGGAATTTACTGTATATTTAGTAAACAAAGGTGCCTTTTATATGTTTATGCTACAGAGAGTCGAGGCTTAAGTTATGCTCCGGTCAGGGGAATTTAATGTATCTTTAGTGAACAAAGGTACCTTTTATATGTTTATGCTACTCAGATTTGAGGCTTAAGTTCTTCCCGGGTTCATTTTTTGAGAAAAGCAAAACATTAATTAAAGGTGTTCTATTTTCATTTATTTAGTTATTCCATCTGTTTTCTTTTCCTAATTTTTTTGTTTTCTGGATTTTACATTCCAATTTCAAATGGTAAAGTTAAAGTACAGAGTTCAACGTGTCTTCAAGTCTTAGCCTTTCTTCATCGATGATTTCAATTTATAATTTCAGAATCCACTTAAGAGACGATTTTTGCTGATAGCAATCACTTCTGGCTTTGGTATTACATTAACAAGATATGGATCTAAAATTATTTTGGTTATAATTTAATCTGGAAAGTGCTTATTGATTGCTTTATCTGCTTCTTGCTTATTTCAGGGATCAACCAGTGCACAATTGGCATTCCCACACGGACTTACATACGGTCTTCTTTAGAGGAGGAATCGCAACGTCTAGCTTTTGGTTCTCAACGTGCATTTGCTTCTTGGGTTCACCAGAATTGAAAAATATTCTGAAGTTTTTGCAAGAAGTCAAGAACTTAACATATTTGTTGATTTCATTAGCCAATATCACAGCTTTCAGGTGTGTGAAAATCTATATGTAGTTGGTGAAAATCTATCTGTTATTGTTTCGGATAAATTCCCCTCTATAGATGGATACAACTTAAAACATGTGGTCTCTTTAAATTCTTACAAGCTCTTCTAACCAAGAACTTTGTTTTTTGTCTTAATTGATTCCAGTGTGATTTCAGTGTGGCACCAATGATGGAATGAAGAGATAACAATTATGGGACTTTGGAGCGCCTTATCTTGAAACGTGCATGATTGTATACTGAAATGCTTGCTGCGCAGACTATTGTCTTTCAAAAAGGAGACTTGGTAAAAAAAAATTTCTTCTATAAATTATTATATTAATTTCAGAGTATTGGAAGGACAAAGTTCACTTTTAATGCACTATACTAAAAGTAGAAGTTGTAGAGAACTAGAATATAAATTATTTTATGCAAACATGTAATGGAATGACATCTCAGTTGTATGATTTGGAATTTGGTGAAGATGAAGATTTGAGGACAGAGGGTTATTTGCAGCAGCTTGACTGTTGTGTGGAAGACAAAGAACAACTGAGTTACTGCTTGGATGCACCAGTTGGAAGTAAAACTTGATCCGCGTGATCCCATCCAACACTGGCTTGTATGTGAGCTTCAACTTATGGATAGTATTGTTTTCTTCCACCATAACTGGGCCTGACATCTGCTCACTTGAACTGTGTTTTAATTGTCTTCCACAGATATGAATTTGTCTGTAAAAAGGTTGATATTGGTCAACAATCTTTAGTTATTGTTTCTAGGAGCACCGCACTATGTGCGGTCCGCTTTTTTGATTTTATTTGTTCTTTTTTTTTACTTTTAGGAAATTGAAATGGTGAATTTGAGTTTCCATTCATCCTTGATGTAACTCTGGACAGCTTTCTTTCTGTTCTCAAATGAGCTACCTTCAACTCTTCTGGAAGAGAACAAAGCTGTCCAAACGCATATTATTTTGTGGGTCCATCATTAGATGAATTTTTGTATGACTTTATTTTCATCTGGTTTATTTGGGTCTAAACATTATGGGGATCCTGCAATCAAATTAGCCACCTGTACATTTCAGAGATTGTTTAGCATTGAACTAGAAGGTTCAAAAAATTGCTGTTTGTTTGCTGCCTATGCGTGTGTTCTTTCCCTTCGTTGCTGGTATTGGTGATGCGGCTTGCTACCTACTGGAGGCATATCCATCTGTACATGCATATATATATATATGTGTGTGTGTGTGTGTTGAAATAATCGTCCTACACAAGCTTTGGATTGCAATTTGTTAATTGAATAGTTATGCATCAGCTTGTTAATTGCCTATTCTTTTTAGATTCATCTATATTCATAATTTGTTATTCAAACACTGTTGTTTTTATGCTGAAGAAGAAAGTTTTGTGATAAATGTAGATTGCAAACAGTATTTGCATGAGATGTGGAGTTCTACAAGCAGAAGAAAGAAAAGGCTGCCCACCTCAAAATGGAAGATAGAGTTGATGAAACTCCAAAAGCAGCAGGAAGCCCTGCAACTTACGTAAAATGAAGCCGAATGATGAGAACATTATAAAGGTTTGCTAAGATACTAATAAATTGAGTATCACATTGCCACAAAGTTGAATTCAAGTTGAACTTAGGATTCATCATTTCATTGCAGTCCCATGGTCTTGACACTCTCTTATTAAATATCTGCTCATTGGACTTGCATTAGATTGTGAACTTTACATAAGGTTTATGGTTCAGAGTAACATCATATCTGCAGTTTCTTTTTCTTTTCTTTTTTTTTTCAAATGGAATTTCCCAATTAGGTCACTTAGCTGCTGATATTCTGGCACAGGATTTTGTGATTCATTTACGTTTTTCCTTCAGCTTTGGTACTCTACGGATCTTGTGGACAGATGATTATGGAGAAGTCATGTGATGAAGTACATAACTAATTGTTAGTTGCAGCAAATGGGTATAACTTGCTATCTAGATGGAATTCCTCATGCTGGTCTGATGTCTTCAGTCACCAAAGTGAAGAATGATATCAAGTTTTTGTGATGCAGCTATCAGATTCACATGTCTCTTTAATGATTAGAACATTTGTGATGCATCTATCAGAGTAGGTAAATAGTTTTTGAGAGCAAAGCTGATTTTTCACAAAAGGGGTCATCTTTCCACAAAAGAGGTCTCTCCTAGGTGATTTTTGGAAGTTCAACCTCTGTATACAGGTTTCTGCCCCTTTTATTGTGTTTGTGTTGTTTATGTCGATTTATACTCTGGAGTCTGGACCAATTTTCATATGTGATCTTTAAACCTTATCAGGTATGGAGCATTTTGATGTATACGAGATACCATGTTGCGGTGCTTAGAAGGGGTCCAGCATTTATGTGCTTCCCTGCTGCAATGCTGTGATCTTGAATTCAGTAGGCAATCAAGGGGCCTGGAAGATCCCGAAATGCTTGCTAGAGAGACTGTGTATGCTTTCAGCCCTTTTCTGTTTTACTTCAGCTCCACATGATTATGATGCGCAATAGTGATAAATATGGAGTATAAGAGAATTTCGGCACTGTGACAATTAGGGATTCATTTTAGTTCCATTTTGGAAGCTGGGGACGAAAGTCCTTGTTTGTTATCTTCTCATAAGTTTTACTTGATGCTCTAGCGTATTCTTTTAGGCCAATTCCACGAGTTAAACTTATGTAGGATAACAGGCACACTGTTTATGTTACTAGGATCAAAAACTGGGTCTGGAACTTGGAAGTTAATAACATGAATATACCATGTTACAAGTGTTTTTAAACTTGGGCAATGTTTCCTGTTAAGCATGCTTTTTCCCTATGTAGGTGAATGTAAGCACATGATCTTTGGTTGGAGCCAAATATTGGGCGTGCAAGTTAATTCTGTTGGAAAAACTGTTTAACCCCCCGTTTGATGTTTTTTCTTTTTCTTTTCAATGTAGTTAGTGTTAGTGAAATTGAAGCACTTTATGAGCTTTTCAAGAAGATAAGCAGTGCTGTGATTGATGACGGACTGATCAACAAGGTTCATAAAAGCCCTTTCTTCTCAGAGCGTTGGAACTTTAACCATTCTCTTTTCCTGTTAACTTAGATCCAAGTTGTCCAATTCTTTTGCAGGAAGAGTTTCAAGTTGGCTTTATTCAAGACAAACAAAAGAGAAAGCCTCTTTGCAGATAGGGTATACTCTCGAGAACAGATTTATTATTTTGATTTATTAGCTTGTTAACCATTGACTCCATATACATGCATCTGCTTCTGTGCTCATTTGATTTGCACAAAGAACAGTTTGCTGAGTTGAATCTACTCTTCATTTGGCTTACAAACTGCCATATTGATCATAGTTTGCTTTGATTGTTTCACTAATCTCTCAGGAACTACATTGAAATCATTCTTACACTTGTTGCATTACCTTGTACATGGCAGATCTTTGACTTATTTGATACAAAGTATAATGGAATACTTGGATTCGAGGAGTTTGCTCGTGCATTATCTGTTTTTCACCCCAATGCGCCAATTGATGATAAAATTGAGTGTGTATGTTAGCACTTCGTATTCTTCTTCTTGGTGCAAATTTGCCTTTCAGTTTTCATTTATTGTTGTAAACTCCTATGGTGTTCCTGCTTGCAGTTTCTTTTCAACTATATGATCTTAAACAACAAGGGTTCATAGAGAGGCAAGAGGTATGAAGACGCTGTTTTGATTTAGTCCTCCACTTCCCCGAAGTCTACCTCTAATGATGTCAAAGTCTGAAACAAATTTGTGTGTGTTACGTATCATAGTCAAATTCCATCAAGACTTCTTGTGTTTGCTATCATGATCTTCTCCTTGCAAGTTTTCCTCTTTGCTCCACTAGTTACGTATTGTATTGCGTGAGGAAGTATTCGTTCCGGTTGCATCTCTTTCTCTCCTTTGCTTTAATGTCATTGACATTGATTCTTGTTTACAGTTTACACAGGTTGCTTTTCATGTTGCTGTTTATCATTTTGGGTTTAGTTAACGTGATACGTCCTTATTGGCTGATAAGAAATTAAGAATTCAGGAGTACAAGTTTGAGATCAATGGTCGAATTTTTTCCCAAAATAATGTAAAAAATGGCCGAAATTCCCAAAATAGGGATGTTTTTTTGGAGTTTCCGGAAATCATGAAAGCGAGGTTGACAACCTCGCTTTCTTTGGAAAATTTTTTTTTGCTCATTTCCTGAAGAAAGCGAGATTTCCAAACTCGCTTTCTTTGGAAATTTTTTTTTTTGCTCATTTTCTAAGAAAGCGAGGTTGCCAACCTCGCTTTCTTAAGAAATTTTTTTTTGCTCATTTCCTGAAGAAAGCGAGGTTGCCAACCTCGATTTCTTCAGAAAATTTTTTTTTTTCTCAGTTCCTAAGAAAGCGAGGTTGCCAACCTCGCTTTCTTAGGAAAATTTTTGTTGCTCATAACTTGAAGAAAGCCAGTTTGGGAAATGGATAATTTTTTTGTGAAAAAATTCAGCAATGATAATATAAAGAAAGACTCACCAAACATTGAAATTATAGGGACCACATGTTGTTTTTGTCAAAAGAAATAATGAATGTTTGGCCCCATGGATTAAACTGGCCGACATATGCACACTCAAGTCAACAAAGCATGAAGAAAAGATCTTCAAATTTTCCTAAGAAAGCGAGGTTGGCAACCTCGCTTTCTTAAGGAAATGAGAAAAAAAAAATTTTCTGAAGAAATCGAGGTTGGCAACCTCGCTTTCTTCAGGAAATGAGCAAAAAAAAATTTCTTAAGAAAGCGAGGTTGGCAACCTCGCTTTCTTAGGAAATGAGCAAAAAAAAAATTTCCGAAGAAAGCGAGTTTGGAAATCTCGCTTTCTTCGGGAAATGAGCAAAAAAAAATTTTACAAAGAAAGCGAGGTTGCCAACCTCGCTTTCATGATTTCCGGAAACTCCAAAAAAACATCCCTATTTTGGGAATTTCGGCCATCTTTTACATTATTTTGGGAAAAAATTCATCAATGGTCCTTGGGATGAAGCTAAACTCTGTTTTAATGTATTTTGATAAAGCTTGTTGGGATCAATGGTCCTTAATTTATATTAATTATAATATAACAGAAATGTCCTATTGAATTAGTTTTGAATATGCATTCTGAACCCAGAAATATAACTGCAAGTCATCGAATATTTAATTTATATTAATTTTAATTTATACTAATTTTAATTTCACGAACCCAGATATACAAATTATATTGTATGAGAGTCAAATTTACATTTTGAAATCATCCATGACTGAGAGTTTGAAACTAACTCTTTGGTTACATTATAAAGTTCAATTTAAAAGTATACAATATAATTTATAAATATAGTTATATTATTATAATTTTTTTTACAGAAGAACGGAGAAAGTAGATACTATTCCGAATGCATAGCCACTCCAAAAGGGGTGTTCTTTTTTATAATGTTTTAAAAACATGTTTGTAAAAAATAATTTTATTACGTAAAAGGTATATTGAAAATGTGAAAAATATAATGATAATATATTTTATTGACATATGCTATCTGTATTATTTAATAACAAAATTGTAAATTTTTGCCAAAGTGACGAAAAAGTAAAGGGTTTCATATTTGTTTATTTTAATTTTCATTGGTTTGTTACATAAAAAAAAAAAACTGGGTGGAATGATTACATAGAATAGATTTTCACTTACAAGGCATAAATTAGATATTTGTTGATCATCAAAATCAAAATTATAATGTTTCATTAGAAAAAGTTCACTATCAAGAACAGTCAACTTTCGAGCTTTTTTTACTCTTTCTACCCTTACTAATATAATTAAGCGTGATTTACAATTAATCAATATTCAAAAAGTAAGTATATAAATGATATCAAATTATCTTATTTAAGTGTTGTACCATGATAATTATGATAAGTTGTACATTTATTAAAATGGTCTCTTTTATAGAATGGATAGAATATTAATTAACCGGGAAAATTTGAACATATTAATGAGTGAACGATTCATTATGTACTTATACTTTCCCTTAATTAACTTTTATATACATATAACATTTTTTAGCCCAAAACATCAATATATTTTCATAAATGCATCAGTTATGTCATCGGAGCTAATAAATGGTTAACTCAATGGCAGCAAAGACATTTGCATCTTACATGTTAGTTTTGCGTCACAATTTTCACCTTCTTGTTCCCGACCTCTTTTTCTCCTATACTCTAATCTACTATCTAATTTATCACAGTGAAAAAGCAACGAAAGAAATCCTTTAATTTCATGCACAAACACTGAATGCAAGGGATGTAAGTAGGAGCGATCGAGTAGGTTGTTCGTTCTTGTAGGTTCTTATAGTCAAATTGTGAAATTCTATAAATAAATTTTTTTCTCCAAAAAAAAAAAAAAACCGAAAACAAAGAAATCAATAATAAGCAAACAACAAAACAAAACGAAAAATAGTTCTCCAATCAATTTGGAATTATCAAAACCAAAAAGGAAAATGGTCAATTGGAAATAAACAACGAAACAAACAAATTTATAGAAACTGATGAATCGAAACAATCATATATTTCGTTGCGAAGAGTTAGGGCCTGTTTGGTATAGTGACTTGAGTCATGATTTGGATCAAATTTAGTGGGGGTTCAGCAAAACCTTTGTTTGGCAATTAGATTTGCCCAAATTCTAACCCAAATAAGAATCCAAATCATCACTCAAGCAAACTCCATTTTCCCAATCTAAGAATTTTAATTTGCACTGTAGATAAACAAAAAAATTTAGAGAGAGAAAGTAAAGTAATAAAGTTAGAGAGATAAAAAAATTTGGAGAGAGAAAGTAATAAAGTTAGAGAGAGAAAATATTTAGAGAGGAAAAGTGAAGTAATAAAATTATAGTGAGAAAGTAATAAAGTTAGAGAGATAAAAAAATTTAGAGAAAGTAATAAAGTTAGAGAGAGAAAAATATTTAGAGAGAAATTGAAGTAATAAAGTTAGAGAGAAAAAAATTCTAGAGAGAGAAAGTAATAAAGTTAGAGTGATAAAAAATTTAGAGAGAGAAAGTGAAGTAATAGTTAGAGAGATAAAAAAATTTGCAGAGAGAAAGTAATAAAATTAGAGAGAGAAATTGAAGTAATAAAGTTAAAGAGAGAAAGTAATAAGGTTAGAGTGATAAAAAATTTAGAGAGAGAAATTGAAGTAATAAAGTTAGAGAGAGAAAGTAATAAAGTTAAGAGTGATAAAAAATTTAGCGAGAGAAAGTGAAGTAATAGTTAGAGAGAGAAAGTAATAAAGTTAGAGAGAGAAAAATATTTAGAGAGAAATTGAAGTAATAAAGTTAGAGAGAAAAATATTTAGAGAGAAATTGAAGTAATAAAGTTAGAGAGAGAAAAAATTCTAGAGAGAGAAAGTAATAAAGTTAGAGTGATAAAAAATTTAGAGAGAGAAAGTAATAAAGTTAGAGAGAGAAAGTGAAGTAATAAATTTAGAGAGAAAAAAATATTTAGAGAAAGAAAGTGAAGTAATAAAATTAGAGTGAAGAAAAAATTTAGAGAGAGAAAGTAATAAAGTTAGAGAGATAAAAAAATTTAGAGAGAGAAAGTGAAGTAATAAAGTTAGAGAGACAAATTGAAGTACTAAATTTAGAGTGAAGAAAAAATTTAGAGAGAGAAAGTAATAAAGTTAGAGAGATAAAAAAATTTAGAGAGAGAAAGTGAAGTAATAAAGTTAGAGAGACAAATTGAAGTACTAAATTTAGAGAGAGAAATTGAAATAATAAAGTTAGGGAGAGAAAAATATTTAAAGAGAGAAATTGAAGTAATAAAGTTAGAGAGAAAAAAACTTATACCAAACAGAAGCTGAAATCTTGATTTCTAGACTTGTTTCGTATCATGATTTGGATCATGATACCAAACAGAAGCTGAACCCTTGGTTTAAACTTTGTTTTGAAATACTGATCCAATCAATGATCCAAATTATGATACCAAACAGGGCTTTAACTTTTTTAAAAATATTTTTTTATTTAAATAGAATAATCTATTTCTAATTTTTTGTCAAATTAATTATTTATGTGTTATATATTGATAGTTATAATAAATTGTACATCATTCAAAATAGAATATTAAAACGAATGAAGTATACACATATAAATTAGAGATAGAGATGAGATATAAATTAGGGTGAATTGGTAATTTAGTCCCTTTACTTTGAAAAAATTATCGTTTTAGTTACTTTATTTTTTTAAGAGTGAATTGCTGCACATTTGATCAAAAATCTTTGCATGAGTGTGAAAAACACCACTAATCTTTCAAAATTGCATTTTTCATCACAAACTTTTTAAATTTGTGACAAATTGACATTCTATCTCCTCTTTCTGTTAGACCCCAAACGGAAAACAATTTTTGAGGGTAAAATTGTCTAATTTCGTATGCTTTTATCTTACATATCCCTTATTTTACTTTAATTACTGAAAAAAAATTCCTAATTATTTAAAAAAAAATTAATATTTTATCCCAAAATATATAAAATAAATTGATGTTTTGTTTTTTAACATTTTTCATTCCAAATTTCATCTTTTCCTTTCTTCCAAATTAGCCAATGAACAGTGTCATATTTATAAATTAGCCCATGTAATTTTATTTTCTCAAATTGTTACCCAACTTATTTTGAAAAGGAGAAAAATATTTATAATATAATAATATATCATAAAAACATTAAGAATAATTACTATTTTAATAATACCAATATGTAAAAAAAATTATTTTTGAACAAAAATATAAAAAATTAAAAGATTGGGGTTTGTTTGGTAATAAAAGTAAAATAAATGATACGTAAGACAAATGAATAGATAATTTGACTGTTTTACCCTCAATTTTTTTCTTCCGTTTGGGGTTTAACGGAGAGAACATCCGGAATGTCCCATTTTGTAACGAATTTGAAAAGTTTATGATGAAAAATGTAATTTTGAAAGGTTAATGGTGTTTTTCGCACTAAGGCAAAGATTTGTGATGAAATATGCAATTCACTATTTTTTTAATTATTTTTTCAGTCACCATACTTTCGTTTTTACATTTTTTTGGTCAATCTATTAAATTGGTCAAAATACCTCTATACTTCTTGAATCCTTCTCTTTTTTTTTTTTTTTTTTGGCTTAATTACTTCTAACTGAATGTGTGATATAAGGTTTTAACACTTTGTCCCTCTATTTTTTAAATCAGTATGAATAAAACAAAAGTGGTAATTTAAAAAATTAAATATAAATTATTTAAAGAATTAATTTGTGAAGCACTAAGAGATAAACACTAAGCAGAATTTTGCAACTTACTTTAAAAAAAAAAAAAAAGAAGAAGAAAAAAGTAGTACTTAATAGATTAAGTAATTTGAATTTCTGTTCTCATATACACTAAAAGTCATTATTCTTTAATCAAATAATTTTAAATATTAAGTAGTGGTGTTATCAAACATGTCGTAAATAAAGTTGAGAATTTGGGGAATGATTTGGGGACAAGGCATGAGAGATAAGAGGTTCCCGGAGGAGTATTTTAAGAGTAAAGTCATTGTTTAGCAATTAGTATTCTTAAGTGTTTTTATTATTCTTTGTTTTTTGAAAGTATATTTTTAATATTCAATTAAGGTATATTTTGGGCGATGAGTTATCACTCAGAACACATCCATTAGGGTGGTGGGAGTGATAAACCCAGAAAAGCAGGTTTATCACGCCACATCAGCACCACATCAAAAGCAAAAACTCACCCACTTTTATAAACCTACCCTCAGCAACAATAAACCCAGAAAAGCAACTTCATCACGGGTTCCACTAATAAATAACTCTATACACATTCATTTATACATTTTTAATTATAATTTATCAACTATATTTAATTATAAATTTATTTTAATTTATTAAAATATTTAATTTTGTAAATTACATAATTCAATAAACCACAAGAAAAAAATTATATAATTAGTAAAATATTATATAAATGACGTTACATTAAATAAATAAAAAGTTATGAAAGAAATACACTATTGCCGAAATAAAAAAAGCACATCAAACAAACATAATATTACATTAATAAAAAAGGTTATCTTGTACTAATTGCTTTCATAATGTGTCCAGTTATGCTCAACCAAATCAGCCTGAAGTTGATGATGCGTATCCCTATTACGAAACTCTTGAATACCTTGAAGATATGTTTGAAACTCTTGAGTAGTACCCAAATGAATTGTTGTCGACGGAGACCCGTCTCCATCGGACCAATTGACAGCTTCATCTCCCTCGTGCTCAATAATCATGTTGTGCAAAAAAAAAAAATGAAGGAAAAAAATGAATTAAAAAAATTGAAGGAAAAATACTAACGGCTATAAGTTGAATTAAAAATAAAATAAATAAATAAATATTAAAGCCGTTCAACGGCTAGCAAGAAGGAAGGAAAAAAAAAAAAAAAAGGCTGGTGGCAGACAACTCAGCAGTTCCTCCCACTCGCGAGTGGGAGGAACTCGCGCTGCACTCCCCTGGCGGGTGGGGCCCACAAAAATCCACAAACCCAACTTATGTTTTCAGAAGTTGAGTTTGTGAAGTGGCAACATGGAGTGGTGGATTGTGGATTTTTGTGGGTTTAAACCCAGCAAAAACCCACCACTCCCACCACCCTAAGGTGTTTTGCAGTTTGGGTAGGCAATTATGACACGATACAAAAACATGACAAGAAAACACAACATGAACTCAAAACGATATAAGCGGGTTATGTTGAGTCTTAACGGGTTCATGGGTTATATGAGTCTATATGAATAACACGAATAATTAAAGGGGTAAGGTTAGGATCGAGAAAGTCGACACATGAACTCATCAACTCGAACCCGACATGAAAAATTTATACTATAATACTAAAACAAGACACGAAATATTCGCAAGTCAAATAAATTGACACGATTATTAAACGAATAAGATTGGGATTGATGGGTATCAATACGAGAACCGCCAATTCAAACCCGATAATCCAAATACGACACGAATTGTCATTTTTATTTGCAGTAAAGCTACAAAAGAAAGATGTTTTCGGTTTGGAGTGTAGGCGTTTAATGAAAGGAAAAGTTGTCTTTTCAGCTTTTCTGAATCTCTTTATACTCGTGTCCTTGTTTCTCAGTTTTGTTCCCTAAAGCATAACATGCTATTCTGCTCCAAATGAGACAATTTGTGTTTTCTTTTCGTGCTACATACGAAACCCACCTAACTTCTGTACGGAATTACTCTGTAAAATTGGATTAAAGAAAAAAAAACCGCAAATAGAGATTTTGTGAATAATAATTTAATGTCTAAATATAATAATTCTTAAAATATTATACTTAATCTCAAATTTTGAAGTCATAATTCAATTACATGGTAATTATAATAATATGAAAAACAAAATAAATAAATAAAATTGTGAAACTTGGCAACTTTTGGTACTGTTGGAGAGACTATAATCCCTAATTCCCTCATTATTAAATCTTAATCCCAATCGAAACAAACCATCAAAAAAAAATTCCTACTTTTCTATAGTGCGGTTTTATAGTAAAAAAAAAAATGTGAATTTTAAATTTCATTAAAAGCTATAAAAATGTTTATTGTAAAATATAAATCACCTAGTATTAGAAAAAAGTAGTTGCATTAATATGTGTATATTATCGAGTTTATTTTTATTTATTTACAAAAAATATGAGTTTTTCACCATTAAAAGAAATAGAAGACAGAGAAGGCAGAAAGACTGAAAGGAAAGGGCAGCGAATGCTCCATTGCATATTCCAGCCTTTTTAACCTATCACTGTCACTACACTTTCTCCAATTAATTACTTTTGCTCAAAACTACTTATTAATAATAAGGACAATACTATATTAAAATTTCTACTACGTCTCCTTTGTGAAGTTAACAATATTTGACATGATCATGGTTGAATCTAAGTTAAACACAATAATTAAACGAATACGGTTAGGTTGAAAATATCGACACTAAACTTGTCAATCTTAACCTTACCGGAATAATTTATACGAAAAAAAACGATACAAACTCAAAATGTATGCGCGCTCACACAAATAATTATACGGACAAGTTTAAGGTTAGAGGTATCAACAACGAAAACTCACAAACTCAAACCCTATCCGAATATAACACACACGAATTGTCACCCTACCTTCAACTCCTCTTGATTTTGAATCCCAAAATTGCTACTTTGAATTTGTCATTAGAATTATAACGAGATAGAAGAAAGTAATAGGAAATTGTCACCCTACCTTCAACTCCTCTTGATTTTGAATCCCAAAATCAAGACTATGAATTTGTCATTATAATTATAATGAGACAGAAGAAAATAAGAAGAATAGATTCATATCAATGCGTTTGATCATCCTTTAATAAATATAAAATAAAATTTAAAAAAAATTTATTTTGTAATTGAGGCCTAAGGAGCTAAAAAAACTTTTATTTAAAATTGTTATATTGGTTTGCTAATATATTTCAAGATTTTGTTTTGTAGCTGTGATAAATAGAGGGGAAGACTTGTAATTACTGAGATATCTAGGCCCTTTATAATAATATTGTAGGAGACAAATTGTTGCTTTTCCTGCAAAGCGACTTCTTTCCTTAACCTCTCTTTTCTACTTCTCTGAAATCCTCTTTTCTTCTTCTGAAACCTCCTTTTTCTATCTTTTACGAAATCACGAACCAGATTCGCTCTTAGCATATGAAACTTGAACCTTGTATGGAGGTCCCGGACGGATGGAAGAGAGGGAGAGGTGACTCCTCTCCTATTTATACCCCCTCTCTCCGGCTTCACTCTCACCCCTATTCACACTTTTATACCCTCTCTCCGGCTTCATACCCAATCAATATCAACATAAATAATTATCCACCACTTCCTACAAACGCTCAGCTCAAAGCTTCAAACACTCTCTTGAGAATGACAGGAAAAGTGGAATGGTCTCTTCTCAGCAGTTTGAGATCGCTAAAGGCCAGGAGGGTCATATGGGTCATCAACCTTGGTGACATTTCTCGTGTGCATCAGTTAAAAACGATCACTCCCTCGTGGGATCCGTGTCTAGCCGTGAAGACACAAAATCTGCTAAATTATGTGAATGCCAACGAGGACTTGGTTGCTGTCGCAGGAGTACATGACGGCATCTCTGCCCATGCCGTACAGGTGCCGCCATTTCCACCTCCCGCGGGTAACATCCATACTGATATGGATAATTTCGCTAACCTTTCCTGGGTGGTGCAAGGTGGTCTCCCTACCCCATCACAACTTCGGGCCTCTAATCTGTTTCTGAGGAAATCTACACAACTGCATGTCCAACTAGTTAAGCAAATGGTGAATCTGTTGGCATACAGAGGGCTGTGGGTGTTAAATGGAGAAGATGTGGAGGTGATCAGAGACCTGAAAGTGATTTCTCCAGGCTGGAATCCCCTTGTAGCCGCTAAGAATGCCGGTCTTCAAGACTGGGCACTTTCAGTTGGGTTGAATCTTTACCCTCGGCATGGGCAGAGATGCCGTCATGTACTCCTGGGACAGCAACCAAGTCCTCGTTGGCATTCACATAATTTAGCAGATTTTGTGTCTTCACGGCTAGACACGGATCCCACGAGGGAGTGATCGTTTTTAACTGATGCACACGAGAAATGTCACCAAGGTTGATGACCCATATGACCCTCCTGGCCTTCAGCGATCTCAAACTGCTGAGAAGAGACCATTCCACTTTTCCTGTCCTTCTCAAGAGAGTGTTTGAAGCTTTGAGCTAAGCGTTTGTGGGAAGTGGTGGATAATTATTCATGTTGATATTGGTTGGGTATGAAGCTGGAGAGAGGGTATAAAAGTGTGAATAGGGGTGAGAGTGAAGCCGGAGAGAGGGGTTATAAATAGGAGAGGAGTCACCTCTCCCTCTCTTCCATCTGTCCGGGACCTCTATACAAGGTTCAAGTTTCATATGCTAAGAGCGAATCTGGTTCGTGATTTCGTAAAAGATAGAAAAAGGAGGTTTCAGAAGAAGAAAAGAGGATTTCAGAGAAGCAGAAAAGAGAGGTTAAGGAAAGAAGCCGCTTTGCAGGAAAAGCAACAATTTGTCTCCTACAATATTATTATAAAGGGCCTAGATATCTCAGTAATTACAAGTCTTCTCCTCTATTTATCACAGCTACAAAACAAAACCTTGAAATATATTAGCAAACCAATATAACAATTTCAAATAAAAGCTTTTTTAACTCCTTAGGCCTCAATTACAAAATAAAACTTTTTTTTATTTTATTTTATATTTATTAAAGGATGATCAAACGCATTGATATGAATCTATTCTTCTTACTTTCTTCTGTCTCATTATAATTATAATGACAAATTCACAGTCTTGATTTTGAGATTCAAAATCAAAAGGAGTTGAAGGTAGGGTGACAATTTCCTATTACTTTCTTCTATCTTATTATAATTCTAATGACAAATTCAAAGTAGCAATTTTGGGATTCAAAATCAAGAGGAGTTGAAGGTAGGGTGGCAATTCGTGTGTGTTATATTCGGATAGGGTTTGAGTTTGTGAGTTTTCGTTGTTGATACCTCTAACCTTAAACTTGCCCGTATAGTTATTTGTGTGAGCGCGCATACATTTTGAGTTTGTATCGTTTTTTTTCGTATAAATTATTCCTGTAAGGTTAGGATTGACAAGTTTAGTGTTGATATTTTTAACCTAACCGTATTCGTTTAATTATTGTATTTAACTTAGATTCAACCATGATCATGTCAAATATTGTTAACTTCACACAAATGGGACGTAGTAGAAATTTTAATATAGTATTGTCCTTATTATTAATAAGTAGTTTGGAGCAAAAGTAATTAATTGGAGAAAGTGTAGTGACAATGATAGGTTAAAAAGGCTGGAATATGCAATGGAGCATTCGCTGCCCTTTCCTTTCAGTCTTCTCTTAGTCTTTCTGCCTTCTCTCCTTTCTAGTAATACTGTAGCATACAAATTGTTGATTTTCCTGCGAAGTGGCTTCTTTCCTTAACCTCTCTCTTTTCTTCTTCTCTGAAACCTCCTTCTTATCTTTCTTTTTACGAAGAAGAAATCACGAAACAGATTTGCCATTTTACAACATCACCGGCTAAAGATTCAAACCAACTGAAAGTGCAGCGTCTTGAAAACAGGCATTCTTAGCTGCTACGAGTGGATTTAAGCCTGGATAAATCACTTTCAGGTCTCTTATCACTTCCACATATTTTCCGTT
The DNA here is from genome assembly GCA_016801395.1 of Leptodermis oblonga. Taxonomy (NCBI): domain Eukaryota; kingdom Viridiplantae; phylum Streptophyta; class Magnoliopsida; order Gentianales; family Rubiaceae; genus Leptodermis; species Leptodermis oblonga. The sequence continues at coordinate 4,998,991 of CM028758.1, forward strand.
TGCTACCCAAAGCACTCGATATTCCAGCAGATCTACCATTTGCTGACTGAGTTGGGCATGCAAACTAGGGGGAAGAATTGCAATTATTGAAATATCTAGGTCCTTTCTAGTAATACTTTAGCATACAAATTGTTGTTTTTCTTGCGAAGTGGCTTATTTCCTTAACCTCTCTCTTTTCTTCTTCTCTGAAACCTCATTTTTCTATCTTTCTTTTATGAAGAAGAAATAGCGAAACAGATTTGCCCTTTTACAACATCACCGTCTAAATATTCAAACCAACTGAAAGTGCAGAGTCTTGAAAACGGGCATTCTTAGCTCCTATGAGTGGATTCCAGCTTTGAGAAATCACTGTCAGGTCTCATATCAGTTCCACATCTTCTCCGTTTGCTACCCAAATCACTCGGTATTCTAGCAAATCTACCATTTGCTGACCGAGTTGGGAATGCAAACTAGGGGGGAAGAATTCCAATTACTGAAATATCTAGGCCCTTTCTAGTAATACTGTAGCATACAAATTGTTGCTTTTCCTGCGAAGTGGCATCTTTCCTTAACCTCTCTCTTTTCTTCTTCTCTGAAACCTCCTTTTTTCATCTTTCTTTTACGAAGAAGAAATCACGAAACAGATTTGCCCTTTTACAACATCACCGGCTAAAGATTCAAATCAACTGAAAGTGCAGAGTCTTGAATACGGGCATTCTTAGCTGCTACGAGTGGATTCCAGACTGGAGAAATCACTTTCAGTCTCTTATCACTTTCACATCTTCTCCGTTTGCTACCCAAAGCACTCGGTATTCCAACATATCTACCATTTGCTGACCGAGTTGGGCATGCAAACTAGGAGGGAAGAATTACAATTACTGAAATATCTAGGCCAATTCTATTAATACTGTAGCATACAAATTGTTACTTTTCTTACGAAGTGATTTCTTTCCTTAACCTCTCTTTTTTTCTTCTCTGAAACCTTCTTTTTCTATCTTTCTTTTTACGAATAAGAAATCAAGAAAAAGATTTGCCATTTTACAACATTATCGGCTAAAGATTCAAACAAACTGAAAGTGCAGAGTCTTGAAGACGGGCATTCTTAGCTGCCACGAGTGGATTTCAGCCTGG